>CM053623.1:256451568-256476166 GCA_028646595.1 Phalanger gymnotis
ATATTATTCAACACAGTTCTTCACAAAAAACATACTTGAAACACACACACACACACACAGAGAGAGAGAGAGAGAGAGAGAGAGAGAGAGAGAGAGAGAGAGAGAATTAAAATAAGGGCCTGGAGCAGAATCTATTATACTTCAGCTGAACTTTAAAAAAAGGCAGGAATAGGAATCATGATCTTAGACCAGGGCTGTCCAACATTAGAAACAATAGACAATATGTTTTAATGTGCCATTTTAATGAGAGCTCTGTGGTAGCTCAGTTTTGTTTACTAAAGCATTTATGTAAATTTCTATCCTTGTAAGCAGGCCACATAAATCTCGCTGTGGGCCCCATATGGCCTGTGGGCAGCATTTGGGACAGCCTTCATCTTAGACAAAGCAAAAGCAAAAATAATCTTAATTAAAAGGGAGTAATAGGGAAACTACATGTTGCTACATAGGTAACATAGGTAATGAAGTAATTACAATACTAAATATATATATATAAAATGATGGCGCATTAAAATTCTTACGGGAAAAGTAAATTGAAATACAAATTTCAGTCACCTTTTGTATAAGCAATGGACCCCCTGCCATGTAAATCTCATCTGGGATATAGCCAGAACCAAGGACTTTGCCACATGAGAACCTAATGGCATTCAAAAACTCCTCTTTAGTTGGAAATTTGTCCAGAGAAATCTGAGTTGTATGATCAATGGCCTTGATTGATTGATTAATGATGGTCCATTGAGAACACTATAGAAATGTTCAGCCCATTTGTCCATGATCGTGTCCTTATCACTAATCAATGTGGCTTCATCAGTAGTTGAGATGCACCGTGGATCTTTGGCCCATAAATAGCCTTCAGAGCATCATAAAAGTACTTTGGATTGTTACTATCAGCATAAAACTGATTTTCACCTGCCTCCTTACAGAGCCAAGAATCCTGTATCTCTCTTAGCTTCACTTATACTTTACATTTGATGAAGTTGAATGCTGCCTTCTTAGAGACACACAGAACACCCTGCAGGCAAACCCTGTGGAGTTCTCATTTTTCATTTAGCAGCTTTTGAATTTCCCCATCATTTTCTTCAAACCAATCTTGATTTTTGTGAATGTTCTTGCCCAGATGAGTAAATGCTATGCTGTACACCAAATCTCTGAAAGCTGCCCCCCTCCTTTTCTGCTTCAATGTTGCCAACCATGTGTTGGCTCAATGTTCTCTCCAAGTTAGCAATGAACTGTTCGTGGTCAGCAAGGTGCTCTAATCTGTTGACATTAAGACTCCTGGTAGTTGTCTTGCCTGGGAGCTACTGTTTTTGTTGAGTGTGAATGCTTAGCTTGGCAAGGATAAGTCTAGGTTCATGCCAGCACTCTGTTCCACACATCAACTTTGTAACTCTCGCATCCTGTCTCTTCTCTTTACAATGATATAGTCTATTAAATGCCAATGTTTTCTGTGAGGGTGCATTCACAAAGTTTTATTGCATTTGGGCAAACAAAAGACAGTATTGGTGATGAGATGGTCATGAGACACATAAGTCTTCAATGGTGACTATTATTGTTCCCAACTCCATTTCTCCCAAGGACTTCCTGTTATGTCTGATAATAATCTGTTCCTAGTTTTGCATGTAGGTCAGAAAATTCCAAGTTCTCTAGAGTTCTCCCACAAATGAGATAAAATAGTGCCTCGTGGCAAACATAGAGTGGTAAAAATCAATAAGAGTAGGGGGAAAAGAGTGGTCCTCCTGGGACAATCAGTTTAGAGAACACGTGAAGAAAAATCCCAGGATGAGGTTTGGTCTTTGTGAAGAGTAAAAACCTCCTGACAAGTTCCACTCAAAAAACAAGCAGCAAGCCTTGAGGTTAGCTGGGTTAGGAGGCAGCCTCAGCCCCAGCTACAAGAACTTTTACCTCAGGACAATGAGGGGAGTTGGGCTTCTTAGCGGGGGAAGACTGAGGGAACCTCTGCTGACAAGAAATGCCAGACCCATCTGTGCTGCAGAAATGTTGTCCTGGGTGAGAAAGAACACGCCTGGTGAGTGCAGAAGCAGTGAGGCAGAAATGCTACTGGCTGTGGGTACTCACAGGAGGCTGGAGGTCTTGGTTTCAGTTCCAGACCAGAGGGTAGAACTGAAGGAGGATTTGAGGGCAGAGGCACCATCCCCCACGCCCCAGGACTAGAGGTGATTACAAAAGAAATAAGCTGCTACAAATTAAAACAAAATATTATGAGCAAGTGAAGGAGAAAGAATTCAACTGTAGAAAGTTACTATGGGATAGAGAAGACTAGGGTTGATCTTCAGATGGGATACTGGAATGAAGAAACCCTCTTCTGTCCTCAAAAAGTAATGTCAAATGGTCAACTGCCCAAAAAGAATTTATAAAAGAATTTTTCAAGAATTTTAAAAATCAAATGAGAGAAATTAAGGAAAGACTAAAAAAAAAGAATAATCCAAGAAAAATAAGATTATGAAAGGAAAATCAACGAATTAGAAAAGGAGATTCAAAATCTTAAGGAAGAAAATGACTCTGAAAATCAACATTGTGCAAGGGGAAGCCAGCAAAGTCATAAGAGACAAAGAAATAATAAAACAAAATATAAGGAATAAAAAGAAGAGAATGTAAAAATCTCATAAGAAAAGCAAAGGATGTGGAGAACAGATTAAGAAGAGAAAACAAAAGAATAATCAGACTACCTGAAAGCTATGATAAAAAAGAATATTGATACAATAATACAATAAATAATTAAATAAAATTGTCCTGAAGTGTTAGAAAAAGAGAAAATAGAAATGGAAACTGTCTACTGATCACCAAAAGAGATCCTGAAGAACACTCACAGGAATATCATACTCAGATTCTGAAACCCCCAGGCAAAGGCTAAAATATTATGAGCAACTATAAAAAAGCAACTTAAATATGGTGATGACACAGTATCAAACAAGACCTAGCAGCAGTGACACTAAAAGACCACAGGTCTTGGAACACTATATATCAAAGAACAAAAGAACTGGAGTTCTTTCTGAAAATATCATTAGCAGCAAAGCTAAACATAATCTCGAATGGGAAAAAAAACGAACTGGCAGACTTTCAGGATTTTATCTTTAAAAAAACCTGAACTTTATAGAACATTTGACATAGAAACGTAAGAGAAATATAAAGTACATAACGAAGACTAATTACAAGGCAGTCAATAAAGACAGACTGTTTATTTTTCATATGAAAAAATGTTAAATGTATGTCTAAGACTGTTATTAGTAATTGGGTAGCTCATAAGAAAAAATGGGGTAGACCTGAGTATGATATGATTGTAAAAATTAAAACCATTTAGGAACAGCTAAAAATAGTAATTATCTTATACAAATGAGGTGTGAGAGGAAGACCTAACACAGAGGAATTAGATGAGGGAAGAGGGTATAAAAGTCTTCTAAATTCAGAAAGAAAAAATTGCTAAGGGGATGGGGAAAGGGGAGGCAATAAGGGAGAGATCTTTAGAGGGGAGGGTCAGGGAACAGGTTAAACGGGGATATAGAAGGGTCTTTAGATTAATGGGAATGGGAGGATAAGGGAAGGAACCTTGGGGGGGCAGGGAGAGGATAGGTTAAGTAATTGAGGGCAAAGCAGCAAGTAGAAGTATAGTAGAGAAATTGGGGGGGTATGGGGAATAAGAGATATACGCAAATATAAAATAAAAATCAAGAGCCAAATTGGTTAGGGAAAAAGGATCAGGGGTGTTATTCATGATCTTGGACAAAGTTAAGGCTAAAATAGATTTAATCAAAAGTGAAAACTAGGGAAACTAAACTATATGTCAGTTATACTCAGCAATGCTGTTTTGGATTACTTAAAATAACTAAACAGGATAAGGTTGGAATAAAATGAGGAGTTGGTAGACTTGGAAAAATATGGAAAGACTGAGATTTATAAAGGAAGAGGTTATCCATCCTCAGAGAAACGGAGGACAAATAACTATGGTACAGTCTTATATAGATGCATATGAATGTATACGTCTACATATATACATATATGTAGACACATATGTATATATGTACATGTATGTATATATACGTATGTATATATGTAGACATGTACATATAGAGTACATATATGTAGACATGTACATATAGAGTACATATGAGATGTAGATAGCTAAGTATGTATAAGTGTATGTCTATATGTGTATGTATGTATGCATATGTGCGTATCTTTGTGTGCATATATGTGTATATGTGTATGTATATATGTGAGTGTGTGTATGTATGTGTTGCATAGATACATAGATATAGATAAATATATTTGTGCTTAATTGTAGCTTTTTGGGGGATGGGGGGAGAAGGGAGGAAAAGAACAAAGAGAAAAGTGCACAGCAGAGAACAACAGAAAGCTTACAAGGAAGCAAAGAAAAGATGAGCAGCTCTTAACAAATTGTGTAGTATTTATTACATAGGCTTTCTTGGAACTGAAATTTATTGCTGTATATTTTGAATTCTCTCTCATGTTCTGCTGTGCACATGGCATTTTTTTTCCTTTTCTTATTTTGTATTTAAGTTTCAATATTTAAATTTATAATGTTTCTTTTTTACTTTTCTTATTATTTGTTTAAGTTTTAATATGTAAGTCTAAAGCAAATTTCTAAAAAAGAAAAAAAATAAAGTACCCAGAATTATAAGCTTGTCCTTTCTTGGCACGTTGATAATGAGGGTCTCCAGGTCTTCATAAAATTTCTCTTTGACCTCATCAGGGTTCATCATGGCATAATCATACATACTGATGGTGGTGGTATGGCACTTTCTTGCAAGTAGGAATCACATTGTCATGAATGTGTCATTCACTGCTTTTGGTAGGCATACCAGCTTGTTGGCTAGCTAGTTTTGATTGCAAAACCTATGCCCGCTTCACACTGCCCCTGGCCCATCACTGTGGCCACTCCAGAAAAACCCGTATCCAGTTTCAGCTTTAGCACATTGGCCTGCATTTGCCAGCCTGGTTTCACTCAAAGCTGCTGTACAGATGTGGTACCTGCTGAGTTCTCTTGCAACAAGAACTATTCATCATTGAGGTCCACTGGATTTCATACTATCCATACATGTGCACACATTCCATGTATCAGTTATGAGAGGAATCATTTTTGCAAAAGTTTTTGTGCCTTTTTT
Organism: Phalanger gymnotis; assembly: GCA_028646595.1. Classification (NCBI taxonomy): domain Eukaryota; kingdom Metazoa; phylum Chordata; class Mammalia; order Diprotodontia; family Phalangeridae; genus Phalanger; species Phalanger gymnotis. The sequence goes on from CM053623.1 coordinate 256,456,707, forward strand.
GTGTTTTGATATCAGGGTAGGATCCCAAGAAGGCCAGGGTTGGGTGAAGCAGACAATTTTTAGGGTGGCTTTTCTAGCCCCTTCTTCATGCCAGGAGGTAAGCAAAGTGATCCTTAAAGAAGGCTGCTCAATGGAATAGTTTATTTGTCAGATATATGGATAAAGGAAGAATTTAGGGCTAAAGAATATATAAAGAGAATTACAAAATGTAAAATAGGTGATTTTGATTATATAAAAATAAAAAAAAGTTTTGCACAAACAACCAAATGCAACCAAAATTAAAAGGAAAACAGAAAACTGGGGGAAATTTTTGCAAGAAAATTTTAAATGTTGGAGGGGATGTGAGAAAACTAGGACACTAATGCACTGGTGGAGTTCTGAAATGATCTAACCATTCTGGAGAGCAATTTGGAACTGCGCCCAAAGGGCTACAAAACTATGCATACCCTTTCACGCAGCAATACTGCTGCTAGGTCTGTATCCCAAAGAGATTTTTTTTTAAAAAAAAAAGGGGGGGAGGGGAAGGACCTATTTATACAAAGATATTTATAGCAGCTATTTTTGTGATGGCTAAGAACTGGAAATCAAGAAGATGCTCATCAATTGGGGAATGGCTAAACAAGCTGTGGTATGTGATTATAATGGAACATTACTGCGCTATAAGAAAAGAGAAGCAGGATTATTTCAAGAAAACCTGGAAAGACTAAAATGAACTGATGCAAAGTGAAGTGAGCAGTACCAGGAGAATTCTGGGTACAGTAACAGCAATATTGTACATTGAAGACCTGTGAATGATTTAGCTATTCTTAGCAATGCTATGATCCAAGATAATCCCAGAGGACTCATGATAAAATATGCTGTCTGCCTCCAGAGAAAGAACTGACACTGTCTGAATACAGACTGAAGCACGCTGTTTTTCACTTTCTTTCTTCTTACTTTTAAATTTATTTTATTTTCATTTCGTGGAACAAAACAAAATATTTCTATAACACAATATAATAAATTAAAAAAAGAATTGCACATGGAACTGCAAATTTACCATGTACAACTTGCTATTCTTCCCAAACATACAACAAAGTTGTCAAATAATTTTTTTTCTTTTTTTTCTTTCCTCCCTCTCCCTAGAGATGGCTACAATTAAACACAAATAGGCATACACACATACATACATACATACATACATACATACATTCATACATACATATATGTGTGTATGTGTGTATGTATGTGTATATGCTTGTGTGTATGCATGTATGTATACAAAATTATTCTATATACACTTCTATTTATCAGTTCTTTCTCTGGATGCAGATAGCATCTTTCTTCATATGTGCTTTATTTTTCATTTTTGTATTTATAATAGACAAAATGACTTAGTTGCTCAAAGTCATTCTTAAAAGAAGATTTCTTTCATTCTTTTTTATTCAGGTCTTCTTATAAAAAACTAGTAATATGGAAATGTTTTATATAATTGCACATATATAACCTATATCAGATTGCTTACTGTCTCAGAGAAGAGGAAGGGAGGGAGGGAGAGAACATAGAATTTGGGATTCAAAACTTCAAAAAAAGTTTTTAAAATTGTTTTAACATATAATTGGGGAACAGATAAAATATTATACAAGCCTTTTAAAAAACAGTTCAAATACCCAGAGGGCTGCCAAATCCCACTACTGCTTCAGTCCAATGAGAAGCCAAGCCTGTTGCATGAGCCACCGCCTCCCACATACACACATACCCCGTTCTCAATAGCATGGCTTCCTGGTCGTCTACATACTGTCAACAAACAAACATCCAGTTCCTTCATTCTGTCCTCTATTTGCCTTCCCCAGGACACCACTACCAGGCCAAACATCTCATGTATTCGCTGTCCTATGTTCCTAAATTATCCCTTGATTCGAGGTGTAAAATAGCCTCCCTCCTATTTAAACAAGGAATCAAAATTATCATATTCTTAATCATCTGAGCAACTATTAGAAGAGAGTAATAAACTATCAGTAGCCATCTTCATTCCATCACCCCTCCTTATTCTAACAAAGCATCCTGGAATTTGTTTTACCAGCATCTCCTTCCAGTTTCTTGCTACTCTGCCCCTCTTGTCTCCTCTATGAGCCTAAGTTCCCAGCTTTGCCTGATGGGAAAGAAGCAAAGTTTGTTTCTCTTTCCCTGCTCCCTGAAAACACCGTATTTTTTTTCCTCATGCATTTTTAAGTATTTCCACTCCTAGGTACTATGACAAATAGGGGGGTAGAGTATCAAAAAAGTGAAAATTTGTGGGTTTAAGAAATTCTTATAAATTAATGCTGGTTCTAAAAATTATTGTATGTATGCTGACTTCTAGAACTAAACAATGATCTTTCTTAGATGCTCCTTTTATCTCAGTGCTTTCTTCTAGGTCCAAAGTACTATCCTTTCTGTTCCCTGCCTACCTGGGCTGCATTAACAGGAATTTTCTTCACTGTGAGGTTAAGAAAAGACAGAACCCAATGTGTCCTCTTCTGGGAACTAATTTTTTCTTCTATTGCTGGTATGAAGGGGAATACAAGGACAAAAATGTAGCTGCAGTTATGGGGACCTATTAAGCAGCTCCCTGGCTAGTGTTTGACATTGACATTGGGTTCGGAGGGATTATTGGGTGTACAAATCATTCATTCTGGTGATCTTAGGGAATGGGTAAGAAAACTGTTACAATGATAGGACCTGCTCGAGAGTGACCTAACGAGGGAGAGGAAGAGAGAGTCGGCATAGACAAGTGAGTCTTTCACCTCAGAACATTAACTAATATCCTAAAATAAGGAAAAGTGGTATGAGAAAGGAGATGCTTACCTTAGCAGTAATGTTGTTCCTAGTTCTACCCATTCCTATCACCAAATCATAAAAGTGCTTATATCTGAGTAGCAATAGGGCAATCAAGGAAAATAGATGGAAAGATAAAGTTAGTCCCAAAAACTATTCAAATCTCTGAGAGAAGGGGGAGAGACCAGAGTGCTACCTCCCCTAAAAAATTGGAAAGATACTGAACAAAGGAAACTTAAGTCATCGTAGGGGCTCTTAACCTAGAGTGATATTACTTTATTTGTCCTAAAAAAAATATAGATTGAGAACAGAATTGTGAACCATTATCTATGCACATTTATTTTAAAAAAAAACATCATGTCATTGTGGACAGAGAGTTAATTTCGAGACTTGGAAAACTTTGATTCAAGTCCACCCTCTGACATAGACTGCCAAGTCACTTACCTCAATGCTCAAGTCTAAGACTATTAGGGGCAGAGAAAGTGGTAACCTGCATTAATAGAAGTAGTTTCCTCACCTGGAAGTCCCCTATACCAATGATATCAAAAGTCTTTATCACTATTAAAAATTAATATTAAAAAGGCTTTGTTTTGCTTTCATCCTACCCCATGTGAAAGGGCTATTTATCTTGCTTACCAGAGTCCTGAATTGTACTAAATTTATAGTAAGGCCTGAGTTCAAATCCTGATGCTTATTAGTTGTGAGGCCAAGGACAAATTACTTAACCTTTCTAAGCCTTGGTTTCTTCATCTAAAAAATAAGGGTGATAATATCTATATTATTTTACTTATAGCATTTTCAGCAGTGCTCAAATGACATAATACGTGAAAAGTACTTTGGAAAAGTTAAAGTAGCAGATAAATAGCAGTTATTCTGACATTAGTACACTAACATTAGTATGTTAGCCTGTGATTTCATTGATGTGGGAATTTCCTCTAACAGAACAGCCAGAGATTTTGAACCTTTATTCTTAAAGAGTTCCCTAAAGTTCAGAGAAGGTAAGAGATTTGTCCACGGGCCCACAGAGTGTGAGTGTCAGAGGCGGGATTGGAAACTAAGCCCACCTTACTCTATGGCAAGCACTACCTATATAGTACCATGCTGGTCTCCTTCTTCCTTTCCTCCCTTCTCTTCTTTCCTCCTCCTCATCCTCTCTTCTCCCTCCTCCTTTCTCTTTCTTCCTCCTCCTCTTTCTTCCTTATCATCTTCCTCTTTCCTCCTCCTCTGCTTTTTTCTTCCTTCTCCTGCCTTCTCCTTTGTCCTCCTCCTTCCTTCTGCTTCTCCTTCCTCCTCCTCTTTTTTCTTCCTCCTCCTTATCTTCCTTTCAGATGGAACTAATTTTTTGCTCTAGCTATGTAACCCTTTCACCTTTCTCCAACTAAGCATTGAAATGTTAAGTTTCATTATATAAAAGTCATATCAATTACAGTAATTTTTGTTAACACCTTCCTCTTTATGCCTAATTAACATGTAGCATGGTAAATATTGGGCATAAAATTAAAAGTGTCAGATTGATTGTGCTTCATTTAATTACAACACTAAGCTGCTCTTTCATGCCTTGTTTACATGATTTGCTACTTATGGTCATCCACTCACAACTTGTAGTAAAAGGAAAGTGGATTCATTTCCTTTTCACTTAATTTCTGGATGGCTGAAGTAACTTCCTTACAGACATATTTTGTTGAATAATGAATACATATCATTATTATCAATAATCATGCTGTATTACATGTGCATATATATGTATATATATACGTGTATATATACATATATATACATATATATACATATAATTTGCAAAATCAACAAATTTGAAAGTCAGGGGGCACACACATTGCCATTGATTCCATCCTAAACAGCAAAATAATCCCTATTTAAAACATACCTGAGAAGTGGTCACCCAGTCTCTGCCTGAAGACCTCCAAGGAGAAAATACCAACCACCTCTTAGAACACTGCTGCCACAAGCTCTGCCACCCCAGCACTCCTCCTCATGCCAGGACTGACCCCCAAGACTGTGGCCCAGCATGGCAAAGATATCCCTGCACTCTCGCTCTGATCAGCCATTTGATCCCCCCACCTTCTGTGGGCCTGGAGCTCTGGAAGCAGCTGCCACCCCACCGCCAGCACTGCTACTGCAGCCACCTCCACTGCCCCACGGCTGGGCCGAACTACACCCTTCTCTCACCTACTTTCAGCAGAGTTTTCCCACTGAGCTGCTAAGTTGTCTTTGGTGTTTGTGGGTTGAGAAGTCTGGAAACCATTCTAGCTGCCAGTGATTCAGTGCTCTGAGGCCTGCTCTGCCAGATCTGCTCCAGCCCAGTCAGTGTGATAAGTATTCCCATTGACCTTCTAGGCTCTCTTGGGCTGGAGACTTGTTTCGCTCTGTTATTTTGTGAGTTCTGTAGCTATAGAATTTGTTTGGAGTCATTTTTTACATTAATATGGAGGCATTTGGGGAAGATCTCAAGCAAGTCCCTGCTTTTACTCTGCCATCTTGGCTCCACCTCCTGTAATGTTCTTTCTACTCTATTTTATACCTTCCTGGTTGTATTTAAGATGAGAAATTACATTAAAATATTTTACACTGTTAAAAATTCTCTAAGTTATTTTATTCTCCAGGCAAATTAAGTATGAAAACAAAATATCTGTACAAGAAGGAAATTATCACATCAAACTCAACATATCCAAATTTAAATTAATATTTCTCCCCTAAACATGTTGTTCCTTCAAATGTCACTATTTCTGTCAATGGGACCATCATCACCCCAGTCCCCCATGTTGGAAATCTTCTGTCTTCCTACTTCTTAAACATGAGATACCAAATCCTACTGTTCCTCTCTATGCCTATCCCCAACTCTCAGTTCTCATTATCATCTGCCTTGCGCAGGATCTCATCACCAGCTGCCAAGACTATTTTAATAACTTCCTACCAGGTTGACTTCCATCTTCTTTCCCTCTCTTCCTTCTGTTGATCAATCCTTCATGTGATTGCCAGGTATGATCTTTTCCTGTTCAAATATTTTCAGTGGGTTCCTATTACCTCCAGAATAAAGTTCAAATTCTTTGGCCGGGAATTCATGGCCCTCTAAAATCTGACCTCTAAAATCACCTACTTATATTTTCAGTCTTATCTCCTATTATTCCTCTCCATATACTCTATGCCCAAACTAAACTGTACTACCACAATTAGGCAGCTAGATGACACAATATATAGAACACTGGTCCTAGAGTTAGGAAGACATTAGTTCAAATCAGTCTTCAAACACTTACTTGCTGTGTGACCCCTGGAAAAGTCACTTAAACTCTGTCTGTCTCAGTTTCCTCGATGGCAGTGATAATAATAGTACCTACTTCCCATGGGTGTTGTGAGGATCATAAGATATTATTTATAGAGTGTTTAGTATAAGGTCTGGCACATAGTAGATGTTTAATAACTATTTGTTCTCACCCATCTCCTTCCTCCTTTGTAGGTCTAAATTCTAAGCCTATATCTCATGAGATAGCTCTATCATGACCTGTGAACCTGAATCAGGCATTCATTCCTGTTTATCTTAAAAAGAACAATTACTAAGAGGCTTCTTTATTGTCAGTGTGACAACCCACCTTCATGATAGAAATGGTCCCTAAAGGGATTCTTTGAGGTTAAAACATATAATCTTCTGCAATTGACTTAGTGTTGTATTCCTCTGGGTTTGAGATAACTCTGATCATAATTAAAGTTCAGTTTAAGAAATATTCCTAGATAATGAACCTTGAAGCATAATGTAGATGTTAGCTATTGATATCAAAGCAAAATTGTTTCTATCTCCTCCAGATTGACAAGGTTCTATGCAGTAGGGCTTTTGGTGAAGCTTTTCTTTTTGTCCTCTTCTTACATAGATTCAATGTTTGTGTGAGTTTCTTGCTTCATGGAGAATTAGTCATCTTGACCATTAGAGCTAGCAATGGAAGACAGCAACTCCAACACCATGTGTGTCATGTGAAATATTAGGACTCTTCATCATTTTCAATAGGACCATAAAGAGCTCTCTATCTAAGTGGACAGTAGTAGAGATGGGGAGAAAAAAGGAAAAGAAATAAGGCAAGCAAAATACATCGATAGAACATCTTCAACACTGAAGTAAACAAAAAGATGTTCAGAAGGGGACACAAAACAGAGCTATTTTGTTACTATCCCATTAAATCTAATTTACACTGCAAAAAATACAGGAAATAAGTTACCTGATCAATAGACAATCCTCTTTTTGTTTGGTTTCTTGTATGTTGAAATGTTGTATTTCTTGATGATCAAGTTCATTTTTTTAATTGAAAATAAAGGAACAGCCACTCATAAGTGCTGATTTCCTGCAATTGTACAATATTTGCTATACTCTCAATCATCAAGTAATGACTACATGCCTGGGCTGCTGTAGTAAATACTGCACAAAATTACATTAAATATGTGATTCCTACTTCTTAGGACTTTACGATGTCATTATAGGGACCAAAGTTGAGATGAATGAGGGGTGGAGAGAGGTAGACAGACAGCATAACCTAATCAAAACAGCTTATGGACTTGGCTATTGCTTTTCCTTTTCCCCTTTTGATAGGTATATTCATGAGAGGACTAAAGAGAGCAACAAATTTAGGTTTAAGTGCTCGGGTGGTGGTAAAGGGGAAATGTAGGAGGAGAAAGAATACAGAAATGCAAGAGATGAGAGAAGAGTCACAACTGTGCTGGGACTGTGTAGTTCAACTGAGATCCTCTCCCCTTCAATCTCATTAACAAAAAACAAATAGAATGGATGAGTTAGAAGGAAGGTTGGGATAATGCTATATCTGCCCTCCCTGTGTTACCTCAGAATCAGGAGAAAAAAAATCAAAAGATCATCATCAGAATCTTCAACAGCATTTATTAATTAGGAAGGCAGTCTGGACCTATTATTTTGATTCCATAGAAATCTTTCTACCAATGCAGATCAGCAACTCGTTTGTACAGTAACAATAATTTTGAAGCATTTTCTGGATCACTTTGAAACCAATAGACTTGTATGTGACCTCTTAGACAATATGTGTCCGAGACAGGTCTTAGACCCAGGTCTTCTTGATTCTAAAGCCAGCCTCCTCTATGCTCAATGCCACATTGGTCTTTAATTATGTTTTATTTCACCTCTCATGCAGTTCTGCAGACTTTCACAAACAATATGGAAACAATATCAATGCTATAGATGCAGGTAGGTGATGCAATGGATAGAGCACTGGTCCTAGAGTCAGAAAGACCTAAATTTGATTCCAGTCTACTGGGAAGTCATGTTACCCTGGTCAAGTCATTTAAATGCTACATGACTCAATTTCCACATCTGTAAAATAATAATAGCATTTAGCTCCTAGGGTTGTGAGGAAGACACAATGTGATGATATTACAAAGCTTAAACCTCTACATAAATGCTAGTTATTATTACTTTAAATATTCAAATGGATTTTTGATCTCACTAATTAAGTGGATTTCCCTTCTCAAAATGCAAATTGCACCTCATCCTTGCCTGACCATCCTGTGTAACTGTTGCCCTTTTTATGCCTTCCCATAAAATGGGGAGAGGCAATACACATGTGGCCTATTGGTTATATCTCCCTCTTCCTCTCTCCCTCCCCATCTTCCCCCCCAGTTTTTTTTAACTGATCCACTGTGCCCTGTCATTGAGTTATTCAAAAGCAGAAACATATTCAGCAATTTTCCTCAACTAGTATGGCTACTAATACAATATTAATAACAGAGACTGCTACCTGTCTAGCTTTTGTTCATTTGATTTCATTTGTCCCTTGGGAAATTTATTTCTCTGAATATTGTAAGACAAGGAGTTAACTGGGCTTAGAAATCTAAAGTCAATTGGGATACACTTCAGGCAGATGTATTAGGTGTAAAGCACATTGAAGCCATAAAAACAAAGAGAACTTGGACTAAGTAAGTCCAGAGCCTTGGGCAAGCCCTTAAAATGTATTTCTCCCTGGGCCAGATACAAATGAACACATTTTCTGCCAACCACCTTGACTAAAAAAAAAAATCACACACATTTCCCCAAAGACTACCCTACTGCTATGAAAAACATGTCACCTGCAACTAGTATTGTAGTTCATGGCTTCAACTAGCTTTGTGAGTGTGAGGAATTTTTAAACACTAAGAATTCAGAGGAGGGTTATGTAGGTGTATGCATGGCCTCTTCCTAATGCTCTGAAATGAAATATCAGGAGAGTTTAAATGTCTTTGCTGAAGTACAATAATTTAAATGATTGGCATTTTCATGCAGCTTCCAAAAAGACTAAAACTACCTATCTTTGAATGATGTCTTAATCTCTTTTGATTACTAAGATAGGGTTGGGGATAATAAACATATACAACAAAATCCTGCTCTCTAATATTATTCCTAGCATAATTTGCACCCCCTTTTTTTCTTTAGAAAAGATATCTGATGATTCAAGCTGTAGGATTTGATATGGTTTTTGGAGAAGGCAGACTATGACCAACAGGATATACAATGAGGTGGCAGAGATGATTTGGAGCTGATAAAGGTCTGAGACAGGAGGTAGAAATGGAGATGAGCTACTTATGAAAGAGAGCTAAGAAGGGCCAAAAAGAAACCCAGGGAAAAAGCGGGGGGGGGGGCGGTAATCAAAGTAGGGAAAGACAGTTTGACTTGATGGGTAGAAGTACTGCCTTATCATCCAGAAGACCTGGGTTCACTTTACACCTCTGGCACAGGCTGGCAGTGTGACATTGGGCAAGTCACTTAACTTGTCTTGTCCAAAATAACTCTCTAAGATTTTAAATTATAGAGGAATTGCATTGTTGGAGGGATTGGTAATGCAAGTTCATACGACCAGTTCTCTATGCAAATGAAATCACAACCAGACCACCTCCCCCGTCCCCCCAGCCAAAAAAAAATCAAAGCAAGAGCTGGGAAAGTAACTTATAGAACTGCAAATAGAAACTAGTTCACAGGTTTCTGGGCATGGTCTGTCAATGAAAGTAGTTTGTGCCAGAATCCTGGGGTTGTTCCTGGAGAATCAATCAAAATTGGCCTATTTTTCCTGCTTTAAAAACTAGGGCTTTGGTAGCCTGGAGAGTGAACCATAGGAGAAGTTTGATTACAAATTGCCTTTCTACCCAGAATTCATATGCAATCAATTGGTGTGTGAGTGTGTGTGTGTGTGTGTGTGTGTGTGTGTGTGTGTGTGTAAAATGTTGTCTCATCTATTAGAATATAAGCTCCTGAAGGACAGGGGCTATTTTCCCCACTCACTTAGCTGAATTACTGACGATTACAAGTGCTTCATAAATATTCCCTCTGATCTCTCAACCCATGGGAAAGTAGATCTCACATTCTAAGTAGCAAGCTGGGTCTCTGATTATTTGAAAGATCCACTACAGATAAGCAGCACTGAAGAAGTGTAAAAGGTTAGACCAGGATTCTAAAACCAAAACGATAAGAGAAAAAAAATAACCCTTCACTGCACTAGAGACATCTTCGACCTGAAAGAGCATCAGATTTGGAGTCATAGGACGCAGGTTCAAATTCTGATTCTCACACTAGCTCTGTGATTTTGGGCAAGTCTTTCAAACATACATGCCTTACATTATTCATTTGTATAAAATAAGAAAACTGGACTAGGTAATATTTGAATTCCCTTCCCCAGTGCTATAACTTCTTATCCCACTTGGCGGTATCCATCTGTCAAGATGCAGAGTTTTCTGGTTGGAAGTGGCCTCTATGTCTCTATCACAATTTATTAGATATATATTCTATCATATTACCAAAGAGCTAATTAACTATCTTCATGTATGCCTGGTAGATACTCAGCTTAGGGCTAACAACAAATATATTTGCTTTCTCAAATTTGGATATGTTATAATAGGAATATGGATATAGCTAACTATTATCTGGGACTATGTAAAACTTTTCAAGAACTACTGGGGTAGTTAGGTGGCACAGTGGATATAGCACTGGCCCTGGAGTCAGAAGGACCTGAGTTCAAATCTGGTCTCAGACATTTATTAGCTGTGTGACCCTGAGCAAGTCACTTAACCCCAATTGCTGAGAGAGAGAGAGAACTGCCATGATTATTCAACATGAATGAAGAGTCAGCATGGGAGATAGAAAAGAAATGATCAGACAGGTAGAAGGAGAGCTAAGCAAGAGTAGAGTAATGAAAAATGTGAGAGGAGAGAGTGTAAAGGTAGCCACCAGTGTGAAATACCAAAGATAGGTTAAGATATATGAGGATTAAGAAAACATATGTGTGTTGAGGGCTAGGTTATGAAGGGCTTTGATTGCCAAACAGAGCACTTTGTTTCAGTTTTGAAGTCAATATGAAGCCTCTGAAGTTTATAGAGTTTGGAGGGAGGACAACATGATCAGATCTGAATTTTAGGAAAATTGCTTTAGTTGTCATGAAGAAGATGACTATCACAGTAATCCAGATGTGAGACGATAAAGGCCTGCACTAGAGTGGTGGCAGTGTCAGAGGATAGAAGGGGGCATATTTGAGAGATGTTGCAAAGGTGAAATTGATGGACCTTTATCAACAACTTAGATATGGGAGGTGAGAGATAGTGAGGAATCCAGAATGACTTCTAGGTTTTGAGTTTGAGAGATGGTGTTACCTTTTACAGTAATAGGGAAGGTAAGAGGTGGGAAAGGTTTGGGGGAAGAAGAATGAGCTCTGTTTTGACATATTGAGTTTAAGATGTGTACTGGACCCATTCAAGATGTCTGAAAGGCAGCTGGAGATGTGAGATTGGAGATCAGTAAAGAGATTGGTGCAGGAAAGCTAGATTTGAGAATAATCAACATAAAGATAGTAATTAAATTCATGGGAGATGATGAGATCACCAAGTGAAGTAGTATAGAGGGAGAAGAAAAGAGAGTCCAGGACAAATCCTTGAGGGACACCTACAAGTAGAAGGCATGATTTGGAGGAGGATTCATCAAAGGAAAAAAAAAAGAAGAAGAAGCTGTCAGATAGATAGGACAACCAGCAGGGGGGTATCTTGGAAACCTAGAAAGAAAAGAGTATCAAAGGAGGAAAGAGTATCCTCTACTAAGGCATATCTCTCTAATACAGCACATCTCTAGATAGAAAAAGCTAGGTATCTGAAAACAATTGAAAACAACTATTTGTAGAGGCTGTAGTGCCTGTAAATTATTTTTACACTTAGAGAAAGATGTGTATGGACTCTTTTTTTTGCAGTACAGATTACAATCTTTCCATGTGCAGTCACCAGGTGGCACTGTGTGGTAGAGTTTGGCTGAATAACAAACACCAGAAGGAAGAAGGTACTACTTGTTCCTATGGGTCTTTCTCAGTGTTGGCCATATTATTTTGCCAATGTGTATTTCCTACTCCACAGTTACCACTCTAAACCCAAAGAAGAGGATAAAGTGGGGAGGTAGTGAAGGGGAAGAGGAAGGGGAGAGGAGGAAAAGGAATGTGACACAAGTGACCTGAAAACCCCAGCCTTGGCTCAGACAGCAAAAATAGCACTCTAACTCCATTGATTTAGCCTGGGACAATGGAAAATAATCCCACAGTGAATTTAGTTTGGGTTTTTTTTCAAAGAGTTTACAAAAAATCATAAACCAAAATTATTCAGATTCTCTCTACTTTGCTCAGATCTCCCCAGTTAGGGAAAATACTAATGTTTTGGACTAAGGTTTAGATCTCTGTCCTTTGTATGTGTGTATACATATAAATATATGTATATATATATGTGTGTGTGTGTGTGTATGTATGTGTACATATGTGTGATATGTGTGTATATATACATTCATATATGATATGTGTGTGCATGTTTGTGTTTGTCCTTCATTTTCCAAGAGGACCATGGCATCAGGAAAATTATGACATGATTTGCAGTAGATTTTGATTTGAGTGAGAAAGCATTGTGCAAGGTCACCAGCCTCACTTTCTCTTCCAGAGCCATCTGGATCCAGTGACCAGACATTCATCAGGATGACTGGAGAAGACCCAAGATGCAATGGGAGACCCTGGCCTTTTTAGGCTAAGGCCTTTTCATGTACTCACTTAGAGTGAGGTAACACCCAGTCAATGACTCTTTAAAAAGTGAGTCAAAGGATGGCCCCTTTAATTAGAAAAAAAGAAAAAAATCAAGATGGGAGAGGAATACCCTTAGGGTTGTTGTCCCAAAGAGAATCAGTTACTATTGACATTCACTCCAAGCCAGGAAAGCCCAAAATACAGCCATTAAGTGGAGTTTGGGCAGGCACCTATTGTGGTCCAATATATGAGAGAGAGAGAGAGAGAGAGAGAGAGAGAGAGAGAGAGAGAGAGAGAGAGAGAGAGAAGAAAGAAAGAAGAAAAAAGGAAGGAAAAAGGAAGAAGGAAGGAAGGAAGGAAGGAAGGAAGGAAGGAAGGAAGGAAGGAAGGAAGGAAGGAAGGAAGGAAGGAAGGAAGGAAGGAAGGAAGGAAGGAAAAAAGAAAGAAAGAGAAGAGAAAGAAGGGAGAGAAGGAAACAAAGAAAGAAAAAGACAGAAAGAAAAGGAAAAAAAGGAAATGTGCAACTATTCACTGGCTTCCTCCATTCCAATTCCTGTGTATACAATTAAAGATATTTTGGGTCAAAAGCCTTTAAAATAAATCCAATTCTGTTAAAAGTGAATACCTTTTTAAAGGTACTGTTTAAAGAATTAAATAACTTTAAGGAACAGAAAATGTTGAATTATATACCTATTCTCTTGGACATAAAAGGCGCAGGGAAGGAAGAAAAATGGTTTCACTTAGATTACTAGTCAGGGGTATTTCCAGACACCCCCTACACTGTTCTTAGCTGTCTTGTTTAACATGTTGCACAAAAATGCCAAATACTCCAAGGCTTCTTTCTACCACGCCCCTTCTCTCTACATCACTATTACCACTTATTTCTGTACCTGAATGCTATTACTGTGGTAGTTCTAAACAACTGCCCCCTCAATCCTTCCCCTCTAAGGAAGAGGAATTAACAGTGTCCTCTAGAACTACATTTCTCACAAGTCTATACAACCAAGCTGTGGAGCCTGAGCCTAGTTATACTTACCTTTTTTTACCCATTTTTCTCATAAATTCTTCATAGAAAACATACTCAACTTACTTAATGCCTTCCCTTTATTCTTTTCTTATCTTGGAATATCAATATAATGATCAAATTGTAGAAGGGTTTTCTGTCATTCTTTTTCCAAGTCTAGCCAATTGGCTTTCCCAGTTGATCATATCTTCAATAATGGATTTTTTTCAATGTCTTCTCATTAGTAACCTGGAGCTTCCTGTTTACATTCCTCCTACATCTTTCTTTTACCATTTGGGCTATTTGTAACCAAACAGGTTTTTTCCAGCTGGCCCTTTATTTACCTCCTATACTCCATCTCTAACAAATAAATAAGGATATTTTGGGGGAGAGGTCCCTAAAAGCAAGGGAAATCAGTAAAACCTTTATGTAGATGATGCCACTTAAGCTAAATTTTGAAGGCAACAAAGGATTCATTTTTCAGAGTTTGAGAAGCAAGAAGAAAGTACATGATGGCATAGTCTGTACAAATATACAAGGGGAGAGATGACCATAGAAAATAACTTTCTGGACCAAATCTCAGACCTAAACTCCTTATTCTCAGCACCAGAGCTCACATAGACATCCTTGTATACACTAAGAAGTCCTGATACTTTCAGAAGGACTAAGGTTAAGGATTTAGGGTATGATAAGATATGAACAGTGTGATTTTTACTCTCCAAGATATTTTCGGATAGTCTTCATGAAAAGCAGAAGATTAGGAACAATTTGGAATTGAATTCAGTGTCAACACATATTGAAAGAAATTTATTAATGACATAAAGTGATTTATACTTTTAATAATAAGAATGTAGCACCTACTTATCTCTTTAATGCCCAGCTGTTTCTCCAAAGTTATCAGTTATTTTAGTTGCCAAACCTCATGGCTTTTTCTAAATGTTCTTCATTCCTGACCTCTCTCCAGCTTTTGATACTCCTGATCATTCTCTTCATCTTGATAAACTCTTCTCTATAGATTTTCAAGACACTACTCTCCTGGTTATATTCTTACCTACCTAACCATTCTTTCTTAGTCTCTTTTGCTGAATCTTCATCTACCATCACACCTGCTATCATGGGTGTCCCATAGGTCTCTGTCGTGGGCCCTCTTGTCTTCTCCCTTCGTACTATTTCACATGGATTCAATTATCATCTCTATGCTGATGATTCTCAGATCTGCTTATCCAGCCCTAACCTCTCTGCTGACCTCTAGTCATATATCTCAATTTTCCATTGGATATCTCAAACTGGATATCCCATAGATTTAAACTTATGTCCAAAATTGAAATCATTATCTTTCTCCCTGAATCTCCAATTATAATCAAATAAATAGGAAGAAAACAAGACAGTTTTAGGACACATGGAACAAGAGAGGAAAGAGTATAAAGAAGGAAATGGTAATAAATACACATGCTATGGAGCACCCAAGTAAGGTAAGGACTAAAAAGGAAGTTTGATTTTGAATTTAGTATAGATTACTATTTCTAGAAGCTTTTCAATGAAAGGAGTAAGGGGTGTAAATGTTCAAGTGGGCATCAAGATTGGAGATTTTTAAAGCAGGAAAACTGGAAAACATTTGTAGTCTTAGTGGGAAAAGGCATTGGACAGGGAATGAATAAAAGTATAAGACAAAGGAGAAAGGCAGGTAGAAATGGGATCAGATTGGTGGATATAGTTCATGAATGAAATATGGTTATTTAACTGTCTTATTCAAAAGAAATAGAATCAATATATTTTAGAAAAAACATGTGTAATACATTTCTTAATAAAATATATTTATTAAACTGAATGTACACATATATAACATTTCAAATTAACAAGATATTGCTTATCTGAGGAAATATAAGAACAAACGTGGGCAAACATGGTGAAGACCATTTGTGTGATGAACAATGGAAAGAGAAACAGAAATTTTAATGATGTGGGAGTATACTACAGACTGAATCTAAGAGGAAATAGATGAGAATTTCAGGAAACAGATGCATGGAGGCATAGTATAGCAGTTATGGGGGACTTCAATTATCCAGACGTCTGCTAGAGCTCTTTCTCTGCCAAAAACATTTATAGTAGTGAATAAATTTCTTGCCTTGCCTTAATCATTTCATGCTTCAAGAAGTGTCAGAAAAAAATAAGAAGGTAGCTATCATCAATCTAATTCTCATTAACATGGAGAGAGTAATTGCTGAAATAGAAATAAGAAGAACCTTGGGGAAAACTCATCACTCTATCTTAGAATTTAAGAGAAAGGAAAAGGTAGCTTGACATACTCTCATGTACCATGCAGTTTGGAGTAGAAGAGATTTCAAAGAATTTCTAGAACACATAGGTAGAATCCACCCAAATCAGCTATGTACAGCAAGACAGTACATTTCTTAGAGGAAAGATGCAAATCAATGTAAAACTAAAAGGATAAAAATGAGAGAACAAAACGGAATGTAATTAAAACAACTCCATCCTGACCTATTTAAATAAGCTATTGATGGAAGAAATGGGAAATGCATGGGAAAAGCAAAATCAACATAAAATACAATAATATGCTATAGAAATTTAATCCATATACATTGATTACAGTAATGAGACCCAGAGATCACAGATAATGCATCATCTAGCATATATTTGATCTTTATGCAGGAGTCACAGTAGAGTACTAGATTTAGAGTCAGGAAGACTTGAGCTCCAATCAAGTCTTAGACACTTTCTAGCTGTGTGACCTTGGGAAAATCAATTGCCCTCTCTCTGCTTTAGTTTCCTCATCTCTAAAATAAGTATAATAATAGGTCATATCTACCAGGGTTATTGTAAGGAAAAAATAAGATAAAGTTTTAAGCACATTATAATCCTTCAAATGCTATATTAATGTTATGATGATGATGATGTTAATGATGTAGTGGTGGTGCTGATACTACTTGGCAAGATATGACAGCCAAGGAAAACACTGGCTTAGAATATAAACTCACCAACAAAAATTGTGCTACGCAGGAGCATCATGCATAATGTAGTATTGGTGCTAATTGTTCTTTAAAAGATGGATAAAATCTGTAAGGATGTTTTTCTTTCTTTTCTATGGTAGTTTCTTTACAATTTGTTCTATATTTCTTTACTGAGAATGGATTAAGATCTATATTACATTTTCAGTTTGAGGATTCTATATTTTTAAGGTGATCCTCTATTTCTTTTGTGGCCTTTTTTTAGCATATGATTGTACATAGTAATTTCTGATAATTGCTTTAATTTATTCTGATTTTATTTGTTTCCTTATTTTGCTGATGAGATTTTTTTTACCCTCTTTTTAATTGAGTTAGATAAAGATTTATTAATTTTGTTAGTCTTTTCAAAGACCCAGATTTCACTTTTATTTTTTCTAGGGACTTTTTTGGTTTCCAGTTTCTTTCTCCTCAAATCATCAATATTTCTTCATTTGTGTTTTTTTATTGTCTTTAATTTTTGGCTTTCTAATTTAAAAATACATATTTAGTTCATCAACCCTTTCCTATACTATGTTACTAAAATATTTTTAGGGTTATATTTTTTTTCCTATTTTAGCTATTTAGGACTATTTTAGCTGCATCCCAGAAATTTCCATATTTTGTTTCATCATTATCATTGTCTTTCACATAATCATTTATTATTTCTAAGATTTGTTCTTTGATCAATTAGCTATTTAGGATTGCATTATTTGTTTTATTTCAATGGTTAAATACTGAATCGTATAGAGTGGTGATATCTTACACAATAGAGCTTAAGCAATGTGAGAAGAGCAAAAGTAAATGCAGGATTAAAAAAACAAAATTTCTCGTTTTTGTTCATTTCCTCAGGGTCATGGGAAGGGCTCAATGAATGTTTTTTTATGCTTTTGTATGGTTTGCCGCATAATTAGTTTTCATTTCAGATTAAACAGTTACTTGTATATAACTTTTTTGATGGCGTTTCAAGATTTCCTTTTAAAAGAACAAAACATCAAAGATATCATCACTTCTATATATAAGGCTTGATTTTTAAAAGAAATAAAATTACTAATGGATTTATTTCTGTAAACCTTTGTTATGTCACTTTCCCACTCCTGCTGTCCCCAATTGAGCATTTACAGCAAATAAAACATTCACAAACATACAAACACACACACACATACAATAAAAACCTTCATATCAAATATGAATAGTCCAGTAAAAGCAGTTCCTATATTGACCATGTCCAAAAAGTAGATCTCATCCTGAATTTTAAGATCATCATCTCTCCAGCAGGAGGAGGTAGGGATGGTATGTTTCATCTTGAGCCTTCTGCATTCATATTTTAACATTGCATTAATCTGCATTCTAAAGTCTTTCCAAATCATTTTTCTTTCTAATGTCATTGTAGAAATTGTTCCCCTAGTTCTTCACTCTGGTCTACTGATGCTGGCCATTTGATCATTTCTTGTGACATAATAATATTCTCATTTTAGGATTGCCTTGTTAAGTTCCTGTTTAGGTCTATAGCTTTTGTTTGAACTCCTTGAGCTGAAAATAATTTTTTATTGCGTCTTGCTCTGTAATGAATATTTTACTATTTCTATCCTTTTGTCTTTATTTTCAATGTCCCTGGGCCCTAACACAAGGTAAGTTTTTGTAACAATTCAATTTGATACTTAAAAATGTGTATATTCTTTAGTGTTCTCATTTAAAAGATTCCATAAATCTTTTAGCTCAATTTTGTCCAATAATTTATTTAACACTATATTTATTGCCCTTCGTTTTTTCTTTCTGCTAGATTTGGGCAAATCTGGGACAGATATTAAAAGTTATTATTGTGTTATTGTCTAAGTTTACTTGTAATTCAGTTGATTTTTTTCTTCATTAATTTAGATGTTACGGAACCTGGAACATATAATTTTATTGTTCATATTGGTTTGTTATCTGTAGTTCTTTTCAATATAACGTAATTTCCTTTCTTATTTCTATTTATATTGAAAATTCTTATTTCTTTGTCTGATAGCATGGTTGTGACTTCTGCTTCTTTGGATTCACCTGATACAACACAATGTTCTTCCAACCCTTCGTTTCCTCCATTAAATCATTCACTAAACTTCCTTCATTCCCCATGTTCTTCTCCCCTTCAACTTTGTTTTTATTTTTTGTATTTTCTTCTAAAATATATTTATTTACCCTGTTGTTTATTAACTCTAAATTTAAACTTTTATTTTTTGATCCATGGTCTTTATGTTTATGGATGGGTTCCTTCCTTTTAGAGTTCCTCATAAAACCAAAGTTTATAAAGCATAGTAAAGGACATACCTCTTCCAAACAGTGTCCATGTTATTGCCTTGTAGGTCTTGCTCCTCTTTCTCTTTTTCTGTTTCTTATTGTGTCTCACTTTTAGAAGCATCTATTCCTGGGGGAAGTGTTGCAAATAAAAATATTGTGTTCCATGGTAGAAATTTCCCTGTGTCCCTCATCGTTTGGTTTATTTCTGCCCCCTGCCATTTCCATTTTCTTTCCCATTTGCCAAGGAATCTGCTCTCTGAATCCATGGTCTTCTATTCTTTTGGATGCTAAACCTAGAAGCTGTGATTTCCTTTCTCCAGAGGAAGAACTGTGTCTATGGAGGAGTAT
>CM053623.1:256476666-256487736 GCA_028646595.1 Phalanger gymnotis
ACTCATGGAAGGAGTGTTGAGACTCTGGGCAAGCTGCAAACTGCCCCCCAACTTTGAAACCCAGATATTGGTACTGGTAACTATGAATTGTATTGAGTCTGTCTGTTTGTAATTTGGTTAAGGGCTCTTGAGATGGTGTTGATGAAGAGACTCTGGGCAGCTGTAGCTAAGGAGCCCTCCAGCCTGTAAACCTGGGTGCTGAGACTTTGTTGAACTCTGGTAACTATGTATTGAGATTTGAATCAGACAAGGTCTGTCTGTTGAAGTTTGCAGTTTGCTTGTATTTTGCTCTGAAGTTCAGGGTGCTGGCTTTTTCCCTTGAACTAAGTGAATGATATTTGTGTGCTGAATTAAAGTAAGCTTGCCAACCCTTAACCTTGCTCTCCTTATTAAGGCAGATCAAAAGAACCTGGGCTTTCTGGCTGTCTGGCAGCTTTCTGGGTGCTGGCTGTGGGTAGATCTGGACCCCCCACAGAAGCTGCTAGCCAGATTATGGAAACAGTCCCACACCACAGATTAAAATTTTGGAGTGCATTTTCATATCATTGTGAGGCTCAAATGTATTGATATACATGTTATAAGGAGTTGGATTAGGGTATTTCTCACAGAGCTGGACACACATGCTTTGGTTGTAGAAGGATATATGTACTCTGGTTCCTTTCTAGAGGGCACGTGCAACTGAATGCTCCTGACTGATACTCTAGTCCCTGTGACAGGATAGCTTTTCCCATCTCAGTCACTAATCATCTTTGGAACAGCGCTCTTGTAAATAGGAACCAAGGGACAAACCAGAAGCCTATTTACCTGTGTGCTTTAGGAAAGGGTCAAAACACAATTCCTCATGGATCCAAATTCCTGTGGGAATTTCCCTAATGCAACATTCCCCCACTCCACCCCCACATTGTGATATAACTATAGCATTTTGCAAACTTTAAAGCACTATATAAATTGATTATTATTATTATTACATAATTTTGAACTGCCTCGCTTCTCATGTTTTAGTTTTGTCTCACAAAATTAAAAGCTCCTAGAGGACAAGAATCACTTTTAAGCAACTCATGCTAATCAATCACTTCAAGGTGGACAAAATTTTTTCTTCACAACAATCCAATGAGGTAAGTAGTTTGAGCATTAATTTAACCATTTTGTGGATGAGGAAACAAAGGCATAGTCCCTTGCCCAGAGTTTCATAATAGTAAGTGCCAAAGTCCTCAGCCTTAAACCTTGATGTCTCTCATTCTACCCCTTAGAAAGCCCCGCTCATCCTAGATCTGCAAAAACTACTTTCTAGTTTGCTGATTTCTAGCTAAAAACTTTTCAGATTCTTTTAAGTCAGTTTACTTTTAATTCAGTCCAAAAGGTCCTCTCCAGAGTGTTTCTTCCTGTTAATGGAGAATGTAAGTTAGAACAGTGGAAGACTCTTCTAGAACTAAAACAAAGATTGTAACTTGGAGTTCCAACCCTTGTACAATTATCTGTTGCACATAATGATAAAAATACATTCTATCAGTACATCTACAATACCTTTTTATTACATTTAATACACTGCAGGAAGCACAAATGATGCCTGTTTTGAGAATGCCTGCATTCCACTATATGCAAATGGGAAACAAGCTTCCTTTTTGGTTAGTTGGGAAAAATGGTTTTATCTTCTTCACCAGACATATTTATACCCACATAAACCACTCAAAATCGTGCATTTTGCCTACTTTGGATTATTTTAAAATGTTGGATGAGGAAATAGATCCCTGGATGTAATAAAAGATAAGGGATTTTCAAGATATCAACATTCCTCACTGCCTAAAGCATTTTTATTTCTCTGAAACTGCAGAGAGGAAAACGCAGCTATAAAGATGGGAACTTGGTAAGAAAAGCAGTTCAGACTTTGGACTGCTGAGAACAAAGCTCCTGGATAAGAAAAGAAGAAAGGCTATCATTTTCAAAAGATTTTTGAAAACAAAGTGCCAGCATTTGCTCATTTCACCATTGCTAAAACAATATGGCCATCGTCATTGCATTAATTACACTATTTCATGTTCTCAGTCATTATTGTTGCTGACATTCATTATTACAATTATTTGTCAGCTAATTAGCCTGATTCCCTCCATTAAAGAGAGATAAAATTCAGCAGCCAGATAGAGTCCATGAATGGAATCAAGCTGGGGTGGAAATAGCATTTAGACCTACTATGCGAGGGCCTGGGGCACAGCACAGCTACCCAAAGCTGCCTTCATAAATCCCATGAGCTATGAGTTCAGTGCATCTACGAACATTTATTAAGGTCTTAAATATGCTAGACACTCTGCACAGCACTGGAGAGAGAGAGAAATGAAAAATAAAATGACAATCCATGCCCTAAAGGAGCTTATACAGGAAATGCACAAAAAAGTATGCTACAAAGTGATAAGGGCAACAAAACGGTTTTGGGAAAAGTACTATAACACATGCAAGGAGGGCAGGTTAGGTCATATGATTTCATATTTTTATTCTTTATTTTTAGCTTTATAAGCGCTTCTAAATTTTCTAGTTTTATTCTGAATTTAACAAAGAAAACAACCATTTCTATACACAACATAGAATAGGAAAAAAAGGATTGCATGTGAAATTGCAAATCTCTATTATGTATAGCTTGCTTTTCCTATGCCTTAGAAATCAGAAAACATTATAAATCAAGACTTTAGTGTTTTATTGATTATCTAGGCTTAAGAAAATAAGGGGAATTTTTTAATGATGCAGATTAAAGGGAGTACATATGTAAATATATATAATATGTATGTGTTTGTATATGTGTGTATATCTATCTATATGTATGTATATATGTATATATGTGTATGTATATACATATTTGAGGGCTAATTGTTAAATGTTTACCTGTGCACTGCTGTATTTAAACTTGAGCCTGAGTTACTTGGGGCTTTAGATCAGAGGGTGCGATTTGTGACATGTCCTCACCCATTAAACTGTTTGTGGAGCTAAGGTAAATATGTAGAGGGGGAGGGGTTCCCTAACTATGTTGTTTTCCATTATTATATGTGCCCCTCTCACTGGGTCCCATACCTGTATGGCAGTGTTACTCTTTGGGAACAGTTCTCTCTTCTTTTTTTCTGCAGCAAACAATGAGCCAAAGAGAGAAAGTCAGGACTGGATTGCCAAGGATCACTTCTCAAAAGCCCAGAGTCTTGGGTGCATTTAGGCTACGGTTAAGAACGGATCAGGTAGTATATTAGAAAAAAAGTGTTTCAGGTTGACCATTTCTATATGGAATCTCCAGAGCCTGGTGCCATCCTACATTTTTGGCCTCATCTCATGTTATTCCTCTACATACACCAACCAAAGTGGACCTCCTATCCCTCAATACACTCTGTACCTTACTGCCACTTTGCCTTACCTCACACCATTCCCTGCATGGAATGCATTTCTCTCATTAATTCCAATTCATCCCTAATTCTACCCTAGCCCAATTTGAAAACCATCCCATTTACTAGGCTTTGTTTGATACCCCAGTCCTATAACAACTTTACCCTTTAAAATTCATATATGATTTTATTTGGAAGCATTTTGATGTACTTATATAATTTTTTAACATAGTTATTTGTGTTTATCTTCTCCTACTAGGATATAAGTGATACCAGGATAGGGACTACTAGGAATTAGGAAATTAGGAAAAAGTGGTTCACCTGGACCATTTTTATATGAAACTTTAATAGACTAGGGCCTAGTATATCTGTACTGTGCCTCACAGAATGCATTTGGCAAATGAATGAATAAACACTTCAGTGATTTCTTCATTCACTTGAAAAATTGCTTTGTTACCAAATTACCTTGAATTATTGATAGAGATGATTCACTCTCTTTGATGGTTCTGGAGCTGTGATTTCATGGATGTGATTCCCAATGAAGAAAGTAATTACACTGATCAAAATCTAGAACCTGGCCTGTAAATGAGAGTCTTAGAGCATTGTCTGAGGCACTGAAGGGTTAAGTGACTTGGCCAAGAACAATAAGAACCAGTTCATCTTGCTTCTAAGACCCATTTTATTTATCGAGACACATTCACTCTCTATTCAATCTATGCTGATTAGAAATCCATGCTCTTTTTCATCTCCATAATTATCCCCAAGTAGCAACTTGTCTTCAGGTTGTGACAATGGCACACTTGAATTCATAGCTATAAGCAGAGTAGATTACCAGGAGATTTTCACCAAAATAATGACAGTTACAGTTTGATGACATACCTTCACAGTGATTAAGCTTAACACAGTATATCACTGGCTAAAAATAATTTGCTTAGAAAGGAACTTGTGAGATAGAACATTACCCCACCTCCTTTGCCAGTGGCAGCCCCCAAGGTGACCTCTTCCCTGGCCTAGATCACTCTATTCCATGACTCCATGTATTCCCTGGCAACAGTTTTATAAATTCCTGAAATCTCTTCCTTCCTACTCTAATTGAATTTGTCTTTAAAACTTAATTTGTGGGTACCTTTTCCTTTGTTTACCCCAGGAACAAATATTTTTAGATGAGAATCTCTTTATCTTTTATAATCTATCTAGAAGAACTCAGAGAAAGATGTGGTATAAACATGAAATTACAGATTAGATTTTTTTTTAAAAGTGCAATGGGTACCTTTTTAAATCATACATTGTTAATATTAATAATAATAACATGCATATAGTGCTTATTATGTGCCAAGTGCTGGGCTAAGTGCTTTATAATTATTTTTCCCTTTAATAATATTTTTCCCAATTACATGTCAAGACAATTTTTAGCATTCACTTTTACGAGATTTCGAGTTCCAAATTTTTCTCCCTCCCTTACTCCTCTCCCCTCCTCCAAAAACGGTTGGCAATTTGATATAGGTTATATATATGCTATCATGTAAAACATATTTCCATATTAATCACAGTTGTAAAAGAAGAAACAGATCAAAAGAGAAAAAAATGAAAAAGAATAAAGTAAATGAAAAAAGTATGCTTCAATGTGCATTCAGAGTCCATCAGTTCTTTATCTGGATGTGGACAGCATTTTCCTTTGTCAGTCCTTTGTACTTGTCTTTGATCATTATGTTGCTAAGAAGGGCTGAGTTATTCATAGTTGATCATCGTGTGATGTTGCTGATACTGTGTACAGTGTTTTCTTCATTCTGCTCGTTTCACTTTGCATCAGTTTGTACAAGTTTTTCCAGATATTACTGAAATCTGTCTCTTCATCATTTCTTATTGTACAATTGTATTCCATTGCACTCATATACCACAGCTGCTCAGCCATTCCCCAATTGGTGGGCATCTCCTCAGCATCTAATGTTTTGCCACCATGAAAAGGGCTGCTAGAAATATTTTGTTATAAATATTTTCCCTTTTTTATGATCTCTTTGGGTTACAGACCTAGTAGTGGTATTGCTGGACCAAAAGGTATGCACAGTTTGGTTGCCTTTTGGGCATATTTCCAAATTGCTTTCCAGAATGGTCAGATCAGTTCACAACTCCACCAACAATGCATTACTATCCCAATTTTTTCACATACTCTCCAACATCTATCATTTTTCTTTTTTTGTAATATTAGTAAATCTGATAGGTATGGGGTGGTAACTCAGAGTTGTTTTAATGTGCATTTCTCTAAGCAAAAGTGATTTAGAGCACTTCTTTATATGCCTATACGTAGCTCTGATTTCTTTACTTGAAACTGCCTTTTATATCTTTTCGCCATTTATCAATTGAGAAATAGCTATGCTTTATAATTATCATCTCATTTGATCCTCACAAGAACACTGGGATGTATTTGCTATTATTATCCTATATTATTGTTAGAGATGAGGAAATTGAGGCTAAAAGAGTTCAAATAACTTGCCTAGGGTAACACAGCTAGTATAGTCTGAGGCCAAATTTGAACTCAGATCTTCCTTACTTCAGGCCCAGAGCTCTATCCATCATACTGCCTAACTGCCCTTAAAGCTATTTTGTAGGTTATAAGAGTATTAAGTTAGGCCAGTAACAGATTAATAACATTTTATTTAGGCTACTATTCACTCACTTGATTCTCTTCTGATAATTGGTTAAATCAAGCCCGTAATTATCAAAATGGATACAACAAATAGATGTAGAGCTGGAAGGGATCTCTGAGACCTTTACATCTAAACCCTTCATTTACAGAGGAAGAAACTGAGGCCCACAGAAATGAAGGGGCTTGCCAAGGTCATAAAGTTTCAGAGGCAGGATCTGAACCCTGGTCTAGTATCAGCATTCCTTCCCCTGTACTGTGATACGTGGAGTATATGGAGCATTCTGGGAAGACTAGTACCTCTGATGTGACAGCTTAAGTACATCTAACTGGTCCTGAAACCATGCTTCAAATTCCATCTAGTTATTTAGCAATCAACCAAGGGTTATCGGTATTTAGCAATGACTAGTTCATCTAGTGTGAGGGCTTGCTGAGCCCTTTTCAGGGCTGCTCATCGACCTTTGGTGTCCCCCCTCATCCCATTCTCATCTGTGGCTCCAAGAAACTGCAACATGCCCAGGGGCCACATCCTGGTAAAAATCTTCTCAGCAGATAGGCTAAAACAGTTTGAGAGTAGAGCTTGGTCAGACATTGAAGAGGCCACGATCATCTATTGCATCTGGGGCCATTACCAGTTGTCTTGACTTTTGTCTTGGCACTGGATGACACTTTGCACATTTCTACCTCACTTAAATCCAATTCGTGTGCAAGTCAGGACTTCAACTTGTGATGTCATTGGTCCTCTTTGAAAATTAAGGATAAACAACAGCAACAATGATAAGTAACAAACACTTCGTACAGCATTGCCCGTGTTGGTTATCACCACCAGAGTCCTGTAACAAATGTCTGGCTCTTTCTCTGCCACAGAAATGCTAATGGAGATCAAAAGTAGTATTGAGGGAACACTCCTACTTTTGCTTATGCAAAAGAAAAAGTACGAGATTAGTTCTAAGTGAAAATTTTCAGTCTTGGTCCATTCGTGTCTCCAATATCTCCTCTGTTCTGACTCTTCACTTTCCCATGAGTCATGTCTTTGTAATCTATCTTATTTAAGGTCTTCAGCAACAACTTGAGATATTCCTAGAACCTGCGCAGTGAACAGTCCTTCAAATAGAGGCTATGTCTTCATATATATAAAGTCAAAACAGCTATCAAATCAAATTGACCAGCCAGTTTCTAACAAGTTACAAAGGGGTTACTGGCTGGCTGTTTTCAAAAAGAACAAGTGGTTTGGCTATATTCAACTAGCTTGAACTTCTATAAACCTGCGTGTGTGTGTGTGTGTGTGTGTGTGTGTGTGTGTGTGTGTGTTTGTATGCGTGTGTTTAGGTCCAGAAGTAAACAAGAAAGGGGACATTATAAAAATGAGGAGATCTGTCCTAACATTCTTGCTGCAGACTCTAAGGGAGAATGATTATCAGAGAGGAAAATGGTATTTGTACTATTTTGCATTAGCTGCTGTTGAAATTTAGGCAAAAATGTCATTCTCTGTCTCTTCTCATTATGCCTTGGGGGAAAAACGTATTTATAGTAGAGAAGATTCTCTTTTTCTCCCCTCATTAGACTAGCAACAGATTTCATTTTCTCCATGGTGACCACAGGAGTGTGACCATGTAGTTAGTCACTGCTGCTCATTATACTTGGATCTAATAGGAATATGGGTAATTTCAGCCTTGCTGCTGGGTGATGGTAAATGTGCTTGTTATCTCACTATGTCTACTCTGAGTTTTCAGGATTACAAGATGTGCTCTACCTGTTTGGGCTTTTGGTTGGAAGCAGACTTTTTCTATCTACTGAAATGAGAATATAGCTCATCAATGCACGGATTTGGATACACAACGGGTCAAGTAATACCCTCCCTAACATCTTCCCCACTCCAAGATACATACAAATCAAAGGAACCCACTCATGCATAGACACATCATCACATGCACAGGAATCAGTAAAACAACTATAACTCTCACTTGGTCATTAGCTCTTTCCTCAGCACCATTACTGTTTTTATAAAGGGTTAGATGTCTAGATGATAATAAATATTTCATTTGTGTGATAACTTGTCTGTATAACAATCATTAGTTTCCTTATTTTCCCAGGTTCTTTTTATTTTGCTTCTACAAAATGGCCTGGGGGAAAAAAGAGGTCTTGAAGACCTCAAGAGTTCATAGTATCTCCTAGCACTATGAGTCAGTTTCTCCCAAGGCACTTACTGCACCTAGTGCCCTGAGGAAGCTAATGTGCCTACCCAAACACCTGAATTTCTTCTAAGGTCACTCAGGGGAAACTCAAGTCTCCCAAGATCAGAGTCTTTAGGTTGGTATTCAATCGTCTAATGAAATGCCAGGATGTTTTGAACACTGGCAGTGCCCTTGAATGAATAAGATGCCCATGAGTAAATTTCTGATGATATTCAGAATATAACTTTATGTACTCCCTCCTCTGAACTTAACGTCCTTTATCTAACTGGGGCACAAGCAGCATAAAACACCAGGGATATATCAGCAGGAAGAACAGTCTGAAGAGCACATTATGTCACAGGGGCAGGAAGAACAGAAGAAGTGAGGCAAAGCAAAGAAAGAAGTTAAGACCACGTTCTCATTGGGGAGGTGAAAAGCTTTGAAATCCACATGGCCAGAATGGATTTGGTCACTCTCTTCTTTAATAATGGCATTTCTTCAAGTAAACCTTCACAGTTGCTAAAGAAAACCATGTTTCCAAGTATTTTACACAAAGATTTTTTTTTTTATCCTTGAAGCCCAGAGTTTAAGTTTTTTAATAGTGACTACATGTAAGATTACCTTTAGTCAGAAAAGAGTGCTGTTGCTTTGCTGAGAAGACAGAGCTGTTTTGGCCTTACTTTACTATTGTAATAATGCAATGAGCTGTTGGGGGCAGGGGCTCATGAGAATCAATGTAAGGATGCAAACTACTTCATGTAGAAATATGTGAGTGCATCTGCTTTCTCCAAAAACCTAGTTCAATCTATTGGCTTCTCCATCATTCATATGTTGCTCAAACTAATTTTCACCTCATTGATTCATGCCTCAGCTCATTTGTCAGCCCTAGTACCTTGTGCTATGTCTCAAAGGCAGACTCATTTCATTTATGTGAATGGCTTACCAGCCCACAGAGCTGAATTCCCTCTGAGAGCATTTAGTTGACCTCATGGTCTTTGGCCATAGGGCCAGTGTTGTTTCAAAAGCTGATTCATCCATTGAGAGGGGTGGGGAAAAGAGGGGGTTGCCCCATTAGCTTTTCTCTTCCTAGGTTTAATGCCAAGCAGCAGCCCGTCCACAGCACTAAGTCGCCTTTCCTAAGGATCCATTCTTGCTAAATCTTATTTAGGACTTCAAGTCTATACAATTATGTAATAGTGAAACATTTCACTAAAAATTTCCTTCTGTCTTGCAATCCCCCACTGACTTTTATAATATTCAGAATTTGAACCAGTAGAATCTTAGTTCTATTCTATTTGTTTTCATGGGTACCAATTAAAGAGACTGGTGTGGCTCTCTCATAAGATTTGAGATAGGGGAAATATGATATTACTTTCTAATCAAAACCATATTCTTGAGAGATACTATAGCTTCACACGCTGAGAAGATTCTTACAGTTAGGCATATCTAAGTGGAAGTACTGGCATTTTCTACTTATGTAACCCTTGGCAAATTACTCAAACTCTCTGATACCTTGTATTCTCTTCTGTAAAATGGATACATTTACACTACTTTTTAAGTTATTTACGGAAGAATTGTGAAGAAAGTACTTTGTACCCCTTAGAATACAATATAACTGTGAACTAAACACAATCAGGGAAACCTGGGACCATTCAGTGGGGTTAGAAGAGGGGGAGAGGAACTCTCAAAACAGAAGAAATGTAATGTTGAGTATATAACTTTGTGGAAAAGATATAAGAAAAAATAGCAATAGCAGTAGTAATATTGTATAGTTTTTTTACAAATATTATCTATAGTGTCAAGATTCCTTTATTTCTTGAAGAGTTAGAAATAATAGGCTTCAAAGTCAGTCAAATGACATAAATTAAAATGATTCGATGACATGAAGAGCAGAGACGCTGGAGCACACATGACTAACTCACACCTTGGGGATATAGCACAGCTCACATACCAAAGTGGAGAACTCCCCAAAGATTCCTGTGCAATAAGGCAGGTTCAACGAACTGGAGAACGTCACTGGGGATTACAGGAGACTTAGAGCAAAGATTTTTTTTTCCAGTTGAAATCTCTTAGTTAAAGGGGGAAAAAAGAACATGAAAGAAAAGGCTGTTTTGTTTTAGGGATGAGTGAACAAATGCAAGTACAGTACTGAAGGGCAAAGTTCTGTCTTGAAGTCTCACTATATCAAAAATCAGTTCTGTATTTGGCTTATGAAACTTATTTACTTGTGTGTCTCCTGTTTGAGCTAAACCACAAAAGATACGAACAAGAAGACGTTGCTGGGTTAGCCATAAAAAAACAAATTGGGTCATTATGTCCAAGCTCACATTACCTAAAAGAAACCTGAATGGATCTAGATTTCCTAGGTGACAGGTTAGGCTTATCATCACCCATACAACAGAGCAATCATGGCCTCTGGTATAAGAGGAACCAGTTTTTTGACAAACCCAATCTTGTTACTTACTCTGCAAACAAGTATATGTTTCCTCCTTCTGGTCAAGGATTCATTAAGTGGTGCTTGGGCCCAACATTACTTAATGGTTATTTTGGGGGTCCTCCTGATTCACAGACCCAAACAATTTGGCCGTAGATAGGGGCCAAAATTAAAATAGGCTAAACTTCTTTGGGCTGCTGCTAGGTTAGACTTGAGTCAGACTGATAATGGTTGTTGGGTGAGGGTCATGTGACAGCTGCCTGAAATCCTTTGACAGGCTGCAAGCCAAAGTATCTTATACAGAACTGGCTCAGAATGAATGTAAATAGTAATTGCTTCTCTTTTGACCAGAAACCCTGTTTCAACAATCTGGCTAGCAGCTTCTGTGGGGGTGTAAGATCCACCAACAGCCAGCAGAAAGCTACCAGCAAGCTGCAGAAGCACAGGTTCTTTTGATCTGCTTAA
>CM053623.1:256487836-256503298 GCA_028646595.1 Phalanger gymnotis
AGATGGTCCTAAGAGGCTGTCATCCTCACTTGCCTAGCAAGTTCAGACCTATTAATAATAAACAGCTCAATGAACACACAAAAATATGAGCAATCTCCCCAAATTAACAATTTTCTTCCACTTTCAATTTGTGTTCTTGTTCCTTTGTAATCACATACATGAGCTGAGCAATCACGCTAATTATAGTCATCATCATGTGTTAAATTAAAAAAAAAGATGCAGTTGCCATTTCTTCAAAAACACATGATTTTTGAAACATAAGGAGGGAAGTATTTTGTTTGAGCTCAGTTACTTCTGGAATGGCTGTGATAGGTTATCATAATACTATTTCACAGAATAATGATAATAGACAGCATTTATATAGAACTTTAAGGTGCACAGATTATTTCACGCATTATCTCATTTGATCTCACAGTAATCTTTTGAGGTAGCTGCTATTATTATCTCCACTTTACAGATGAAAGTGGCCTCTTAAAGCAATTATATCTATGTATATGTGTATGTACATGTATACACATATAATATGTCTATTTATATTTGTATATGTGTATAATATATATGCATATGTAGATCTATGCACGAACATACACACACTGGTGGGATTCAAATAAATTAACAACCGGTTCTCTGCCCTAATGACTGCTGAGTGAATGTTAGTGAATATGTATTAATGTGTGTGTATGTGTGAGTGTGTGTCTGTGTATGAGAATATGTATAGTCTGTGAGCATGTCAGCTTGTGTATGTGGCTGTAAGTGAACATATGTGAATGTATATGAGTCTGTGACTGTATGTGGTTGTATATTTGTGAGTGTGTATGAATGGGTATAAGTGTGTAAGTGAATGTTGGTGAATATGTATGAATGTGTGTGTGTGTGTGTGTGTGAGTGTGTGTGAGTGTGTTTGTGATAAGGCACTGGACCTGCTCAGAAAAAAATGGTCTTGTGTTAGGTTGTATACATGAGGTTGATGTACCCATGGACTCTAAGCCTGACTTCTCCCAGGAGTCACCCAACAGCATCCTGAGACCTGGAGACATCAGGACTAAGGTGAGCTCAGGGCCAGGGAAAAAGTCAGAGTTTCTCTCAAACAGCTTTAGTCATGTTAAAAGGCAGAGTCTGAGGCACCAAGGACAATCTGACTATTTAGCACGGCTCCCCCACCCCTCCTCCTGCCCCCCACAGAACACTCTGACCCCTTGGCATCCTTGATTTCCATGACACAAGGGTCCCTCAGTCATCAGGATCAGTGGGGACCAGCTCTAGTCAGAGCTCAGGCCCAGGGAGAAAGAGGCAATCTGATTACAAGAAGGGGAGAGGGTGCTGGAGGAGGAAGCAGAGTTGGTAAGGGCTGGGCCAGGTTTGTGGGGGGGAAGGGGTAGCTTCCACCATCAGCACCTTCTGCCTCCTTGAGCTAGGTGCAGTAGGAGTGGCAAGCGGGCAGGAGGCAGAAGGCCCTGGGAGGAAGCCAAAGGTAACCACTTGCTTTTCCTCACCTTTACACTAAAAGATGTGGTCCCAGCCCTCTAGCTTCCCTGCTGGCCCCTGAAGGCCTGACTTGGGGGTGATTCATTCATGAGCAGATGGAGAGGGAGGGAGCAGGGGAGAGGGGAGGGTCTAAGCCCATCACAGCCTCTGCCGTTGCTGCTATCACCCCCCTGCTACCTCCTCCCCCACCCCAGCAGTTTCTGCTGGAGGTGTAGTAGTCCCTCCCATCCTGGGCCAGGCGCTTCCCTTTCCTTCCTCCTTTAATCTCATGCTGGCATCTAATTACTGTATTCCTGCTTTCCGCTGTGCCTCCATCCTGGACAACATTCCCAGGCCAAGACACAGCAACACCTTTGGTGGAGTGGGGCGGGGGGGAGCAGGGGAGCAGGAAATATATATTTGTGATTTCCATGTTGGGTTGCTGCCCCAGCACCCACCTTAGAGAGAACCTTGATTAGAAGTGCCTTTTTAACAACCAGTTGGCAGAACTCAACATAAAATTAAGTATAGACCGAACCAGCGTGAACCGGCTAAATCCCACCACTGCATGCACATATATATATATACAAACATGGAGATAAGTAGATGATAGGTACATAGATGGATAGGTACATACATACATACATATATGCATACATAGCCTTCATTTTTTCTTTTGTAGTTTTTAGAATTTTCTCTTCCCCTAATTCAATGAACCTATGAGCAAATCAAAGTGGAGGCAGCAGAAAAATAAAGTGGCCTGCAGACTCCTCTCATTCTGCTCCATTCTGCTTCCGTGTTTTGGAAGGAAGCAGTTATTCTAGATGAATAGAAGATCAAAACTGTCTTACCCACCAGCCTATCTTGGTAGAGGGTTCTTTGTTACATTAATGAAATCACAGGTCCAGTTCCTATACTTATGTTCTTTTTCCTTCTCACCTAACATTTTAAAAGTAATAGATAATTGTTTTAGATAGGTACTCATCAGTTAACATCTGTGGTATTAAGTATTTAGTATTTGGCTCTAAATTTTGCCAGTTGCCTTACAAATATAATCTCATTTTAGTCTCGTAACAGCACTGAGAGGTAAATGCTATTTTTATCCCCATTTTACAGATGAAACAACCAAAGAGGTTAAGTGACTTGCCCAGGGTCACATAGTAAGGTTTTGAGGTTGGATTTGAACTCAGGTCTTCCTTATTCCAAATCCAGTGTTCTATCCATTACATCACCTGGCTGCCTGGTACCTTATCACATGTTGATACAAATCCTAAAATTAAAGTGTGTTATCTTAACCTAATATATCTAGCCTTTGTTTTCAGCTGCCCAGGGAATCACTGAGGCCACTGTCAAAAAGGTTAAATACAGACTCCATCAGTGACAGACTCCATTGTCCTGCAGTAATGGGATTTCCTAACCATATCTGTTTAACAAGGTAAGCTTCTTCTCAGGCTATTGTAGCTATCTCTGATGAAAAGATATCCATCTTTAGAATAGCAGAACTCAAAGGTTTCTAAAACTTGGTCAACACTCACTTCACTTCCACATCAGCCACAATATTGGTCTTCTCCATTCTGGGTTGTCTTGGAAGCAGCTTTGTTTTACACATATACTCAGTTAGCTTTCTTTTAAAAAATAAATTTTAGTGCTATATTTTGTATTTTTTCCATTACCAATATTTCTCCTAGTATGCTTCCAAACCCCTCCCAGAGAATCATCTCATATAACATATATTTAAGGGAAAAGAAGAGAGAAAAATTGATCAATACATTGGGAAAAGTCTAAAAATAAGTGTAATGGACCACATCGGTAGACACCCCACTCCTACAAAAGAGTAGAGTGGGAGTGTCTTCTCACATCTGTTCTCTGGAGTCATGCTTCTTTGAAATTTTGCAACCTTCACTTTCTATTGTTCTGTAGTGGTTCTTTTTGTTTAAATTGTTGTAGTCGTGGATATGGTCTTCTTGTATCTGTTTGCTTCACTTTGCATCAGTTCTTTCCATATGTCTCTGTTTTCATC
Organism: Phalanger gymnotis; assembly: GCA_028646595.1. Classification (NCBI taxonomy): domain Eukaryota; kingdom Metazoa; phylum Chordata; class Mammalia; order Diprotodontia; family Phalangeridae; genus Phalanger; species Phalanger gymnotis. Next base: position 256,491,321 of record CM053623.1, read on the forward strand.
ACAACTAATTTTCATTGTTTTCAGTAATGATGTCACATCAAAGTTTTCAGTTAAATGTCTTTGAGCAAAGTATTTTGAGTTTGAAGTGAATGTATAATATAATGGGATCTTAGCTAGGATGATCCTCTAATAGACTGATAAAACGCAGAAATGTCACAGACATACTGTAATCAGATTTCAACAAAGCCAAGCCTCTCATGATATCCTGGTAGAAAAAAAAAAGAAGAGATTGTGGCTGAGGTAGTTGGATACATAACTGGCTGAACAAATGTGCTCACATCAATGGATCCATTTCAACCTAGAATAATATCCCTAGTATCATGCCATTTTGCACTGTCTTAGTGACTGTTCAATTCGATATTTTTTACCAGTTACTTAAACAAAAATCTAAATGGAATTTTAATTCAAATAGAAAACTGAAAAAGTTAGGTTGGATGACTAGATCAACATTCAAAACTATTTGAGCAACTTGGAACAATTAGCCAATAGAATGAACTCTATGTATAGTAGTGTAACAATAATGTTGCTAGCAGCTGCTGTGGGGGCTTAAGGCCAACAACAAGGCCAACAACACCAGCACACAGGAGGGCTGCCAGCACAGGTTCTTTGATCTGCTTTTCTAAAAAAGCAACTTTAAGGGGTTAACAATCTCACTTTAATTAAACATACATATATAGTTCACTTAGTTCAGGGGAAAAGGTCGGCACCCTGAATTTCAGAGAAAATACAAACAGAAATTACAAACAGAAAATATAAACTGATCAACAGACAGGCTTTGGTTTGACCATAGCAATACATGTATAGTTAGCAGAGAAAGGGGCAACATCTGGGTTTTTCAAAGGAGGGAGAGGGAGCTCCCTGACAGCTACCCAGAGTCTCATCTGGCCAAATCACAGGACACTCTTACAGTGGTTGAGAGCCCCAAAACAAAATGCCAACCTCAGATCATATATACTCTTCTCTGGGTCCTGGAGCTTAGTACCTATTTAGCAAAAGAGTGTGGGGCCTAGCGTCTGGGACTTTCTTGTTTCTTAAGCAGGTCCTCAAAGACTCCATTCAATGGAGGATTCCCACTGAAATGAAGGCAAGACTCATCAAAAGCGCTGTGCTGATAAAAAAAAAAAAAAAAAAAGTCCCACCCCGATTAACATTACAAGTAGCTCAAAGCCTGAGGGGTTTGCTGCCAGCCACTGTGAGCCAAGTGAAGAGACAATATCCTTGCCTCCTCTGTCTGCTCAGCTTTTGTTCTAGCACAAATTGGCATGCTAAACCAGAAACAGAAATGGTCTCAGAAGTTTCTAACCTTAAGTTAGAGTGCTGACTGGACAAATAATTTCAACTCAGTCCCAGAAATACGGACTTCAGAAGATAGACAGTCTTAGCCTAGGAACACTCTATTTGTTAGTTGGCTCTTAGCTAGGTATGACAATTTGGAGCCTTAGATGTCAGTCAATATACACTTATTAAGTACTGTGCTAAGTTCTGGGGATACAAAGAAACTTAAATTTAGTTACTGATCTTTAAAAGCTTACAGTCTAATGGGGGAAATAACATAAACAACCATATAGGGGCAGCTAGGTGGCACAGTGAGTAGAGTACAAATCCTGGAGTCAGGAGGACCTGAGTTCAAATTCAGCCTCAGATACTTGATAAACTTATTAGGTGTGTGACATTGGGCAAGTCACTTAACCCCAATTGCCCTGCCTTCTTCCCTGCAAAAATTAAAACACACACACACAACTGTGTACAAACTCCACGTAGAATAAAATGGAATAATAAACAGAAGGAAGGCACATAAATTAAGAAGCACCAGAAAAAAGTTTCCTATAGAAGGTGTGATTTTATCTGAGAATCAAAGGAATCCAGGGAAGCCAAAAGGTGAAGATGAGGAAGGAGAACATTCCATGCATGATAAACAGTATTAACAATTATGTTTTCCTACATATCTATTCCCTAAGCTTGTTTATTCTCCTCACTGATGAAGTGTATATTTATGGGGAAGTATGACCCAGGTTTATAGGAAAGTGTTCTAGTGCTACTTTTCTTACTATGCTATTTTAGTGAATGCTTTTATTTTGTACTGAATACTCTGGCTAGCAAACAACTACCTATTATTAACAAGTAGCTAATGTGGAGGCTTATAAGTTATAGGTTTGACTAGATTTGGACTCACAAAGTACTAAACCTGGGATATCTTTTCTGAAGGCTCCATTGAAGAGGGCTGACCCATGTGCTACATGAAATAAGTATAATGTCAGCAATGAACTTGAGTTCAAAGGATCACATGCATGCTGTCACGAAACTCAGGCAAAAAAGCTAGTTGGGAAAAACCTTGAGTGTTTTTTAGCTAACAACAAACTAAAAATAAATCAATAGCTTGACGGCACTGAAAATTATTGTTACCATTGGTAATATAAACAGTATTTTAGTATTACCAAAATAAATTAATATTTTAAATGACAAAATATTATAATATTAATGATATTGTGTCTAGAAAAGAAGAGATGACAATCTTGTTCCCACTGGACTTTGTAATGGTGAGACCACATCTAAAATATATTTTCATTCTGAGAACCATATTTTAGGATAGACATTAACAAACTGAAATATGTCCAGAGGTAGTGACCAAGAAAATGAGGGGACTTGAAATAATATGATACATGAGGATCTATTAAAGAAACAGAAGATGTTTATCCTGGAGAAAAGACTTGGAGTAATATGATAGATGTTTTCAATTATTTCAACAGCTGTGTGTAGGAGATAGATTAGACATTTTTTTCTGAGTGGCTCCAGAGATCAAAAGGCCAACAAACAGAATTACAAACAAATATTTTTAGCTTAGTACAGGATAGTAGTTATGATTTAGAGCTGAAAGCAGTCTTAAGAGGTCAACTCCATTTCACAAATATGGAAACTAAAACCCAGAATGATTGAATGACATGCCCCAGGTCAGACAGAAGAAGTTCTAAAAAACAGAGTTGCCCCAAAATGGAATGGGCTCTTTAATGAGATAGGGTGATCCCTACTACTAGGACTGTTTGAGCAATGCCAAACCAGACAATAATCACTTGGCAATGCTGTAGAGAGACTCCTATGAGGCATGGTATAAACTAAATACACTTTCAGTTCTGGAAGGGTATGATTCTACAATTCACATTAGCTCTTCTTCATGAAGAAATTCTTTTATTCTAGCCTTATATTAAAACTTTTCTAATATTTTCAAGTTTCTGGTCTTTGCTCATCTTTATCTAAATCCCACAAAAGGACAGCAGTGGGTCTGTGACTACTTCTTACATACCCAACACAAAGGCCTTTCTCTGACCCACAATAGTCAATCAATTTATCTGCAATCATTGAGATTTGATCACTCATCCTCCATGTGGAATAGGTCCATAAATACTCTGACTTAAAATATATTCTTCACTCTTTCACTAAAGTACCAATGGGTACATTTATATACTTCCCATGAAGATGCAAATTCCCCACAACGACTCTTCTTCCAAGTTTACCAAGCTGATCAGAAGAGAGGCAGTAAGTGACTCAAGTGCTGGAGTTGGGTTCAAATCCTCCCTCTGACACTTACTAACTGTGTGACCATGGGTTAATCACTTAATGTCCCTGAATCTTAGTTTTCTCATCTATAAAATAAGAGGTCTCTGAAGTCCCCCCCAGCTTTTGTTCCATGATCCTATGACTACCTACATAGCTAGGAGCAATATCCAAGGCTCTACTAAATTGAGAATAAAAGGAAATTGTCTTATTAGAGAAAAACAATTGTTTCGCATTGAAAAATGTAACTTTGCTTACTTAGATTTATTGCCTGGAATCAACATATCACATTCAGAACACATCCTCACCTTAGATCAAAATAAAAGAAATGAAAGAAGTGTGAGAAATAAAAGTGCAAATGGACCTTCAGCTTTTAGCAGTCAGATGTTTGTTGATAGGATGATGTTCAGTGATCCAAAAAGCACGTTGCTAGAAGCTAATCCCCAATGCCACACCAGTCAGTCCTTATTCTACTAAGCAGCAGTTCTTTGGGAATATTATGTCTGGAGGGAGAATGAAAAAAGAGTTGTGTATGAAGCTGTGAGTCAGAATCCTCTTTTTTAAGGTGTGGCTGATGAGGATTCTCACCCTATACTTCTTCTGTGGGGCTTAGGGTAGGGTGAGGAAAGTGAAAGAAGAGAATATTTCTAGGGCTGTTATAGTCACTAGGCAGCTGGCAGCTGGTTAGTGAGTAATTCAGGGAGACAGACGTGGCCTACGTGGCTCAGTTGATTCTAAAAATGCTGACAACAATAATCTTTCCTTCACTTCCTCACTACCATCATGTACTGTCACTGAGTCAAAAGGATGGAACTATCTCTCTCCATTTCCATGCCCTTTTCTCAGACTGCTTTTTATGCTTATTTTCAAATCAATTCAACAAGCATTTATCAAGCACACTTCATTTAAGTTACTGAATGAGGCATTCATTTACTTATTTGGCAATGGATTCCTCTCCTCTTTCCATTCAAGTTCATACTTGTTCATTTTACCTGGATAAAAATGTTGGTACAACTATGATTTTTCCTTGACCCTATCATGGGGAATATGGATTAGATTTGTTCTCTGTGGTTGCAGAGGGCAGAAGAGGAATTGGGTGGAAGCTGCCAAGAAGCAAATTTAGACTTGATATAAGGAAAAACATTCTAACAATTAGAGCCATCCAAAAGTGGAATGAGATTCCTGGAGAGGTGGAGAGTTCTCCCTTGCTGGAGGTCTTCAAACAAAGGATGGTTCAATCTCTTTTTGCGTATAGTGTTGCAGGTTTGATTGTTTTCAAGCATGGCCTGGATGAGATGGTCTATGTGATATCTTCCAACTCCAATATCATGTGATTCTTATTCAATATAGGGGGTAGGGGTGGTGAAAGAATCACGAATATCTTCCAGGTTGCAAACCCTGGTGACTGAAAGGATAGTGACCCCCTCAAAAACAATGGAAAGTTTGTAGGAAGTTGGATTTAGAGGGAAGAGAATGAATTCCATTCTGGATGTTCGAGCTTGAAATGCCTATGGGACATCAAGTTAAAGATGTGCAACAGTTTGGTGATTATAGAGCCAACTTGGAATAGAGGCTAAAGATAGATAGGTAACCACTATCAGGGACTATCCCTCAAATTACTTTCTCTGTTACCTGTATTGCTATAACACGGAGCTTTCTCTGTGAAATCCCAGACTTCAGTTTGAATATAACTCCTGTACAGGTCTCCACTAGTGGAGTAACTAGCACCCAACGTAGTAATGCATGTATTGTCTATAAAGATAATCTTTTTTCTACTCTACAAAAAACACAGAAAACATGAATTACTCAAAATAGCCCATAAAAATCAATACAAAATGACTCCCAACTTTCCCCAGGGAAATATTCCCAAACACCTTCCTGTAATTTGGACTACCCTTGTGGAAAAAAAAAAAATTAACTTGACACTGCTAATGAACCCTCAGACATTCCCATGAGTCTTTTATCTCAAATAGCTATATAAGAATCTTTTCATATGGTAAATAAAATGAAGTGATATCCATATAGTGCTTTGCAAATCTTAAAGTGCTACATAAATGCTATCTGTTATTATTGCTACTCTGAGGTTTGGGCCTCCCTGGACAGAGAAACACCCTTGGAGAAGGCAGTCATACAACACTGCCTCCTTCACACTACAGTGACTACCACTTTCACTCCCATGAATCTGTGCAATCACATAGCCTTCAGGTACTTCCTTAAGGGTCTGGACTCCCTGGATTCTCAAGACTTTTACATCTGCCTTGTGTTCGTACCTCCCCTCCCACTTCTCCTTTCTCCTCCCCTCCCCACCACTTTCCCTCTCTTTTATGTGTTATTTTTGCCCATTGGAATCTGAGCTGCCTCTCCTTTTGTTTGTCTTTTTAGTTCCAGTCACTTCTTCTCCCTCCACAACCTAGCAGCTCACAGCAGTCTTCCTCACTTAAAAGTCATCTGCATAGAGAAGCAAAGAAACCTTTTCTATACACCCTCAGTGCCAGCTCTTTGGTCATCTTTGCTACCACAGTACCAACTCCTCAGATCATCTGACTGGAAGCCTCCAGATATTGGGTTGAAACAAGCAGGACATATTACACATATTCTGAGGCCTAGGGCCTCATGGGACAGTTTCTTCATTAATATCTTCCATCTCTAAATCTATGATCCCATTACCAGAAGCTTTGTCTCTATAACTTACTGTCTTATCATTGGCAAGACACTTAACCTCTATAATTCTTATTCTTCTCATCTGCAAAATGAGGGAGTTGGAATGAACATTAAGGTCACTTCCATCTCTCAAAGCTATAATCCAAAGTTTTACAGCATGTAAGATATCACTGTGGCTGTAGAGTTACTAGGAGTAAAATTGAGAGAAAAATAAAATTAAAAGGCCTGAACATCTGAAAAAGCAACTTTTGATAGGCCAAGAAAACATATGATTTTAACCGTCTTTTCAGTCCTAGGAAGGTTGAGCTTTGCAAAGTTTGAGCCCATTTCTTATAGGACCAAGCACTAGTTCAGCTACTTTCTTTGAGTTTGCAGAAGTGAAATCCAGGCATAGTTCAAGGCCATTCAAGTGATCCCTTAACACAAATCGTACTTAACCCAAACGCAGAGGAGATATCAGTGCCTATGAAGAAAAACAGATGTAGTCACAATAGCTGGCAAATGGTGGCACCAGTGGCAAGACAGAACTAAGACTCCAGTGGCCAGCCCACACTTAGGGGGACTACTCTGCCAACATGAGAGGATGCTGGCTGTACTGAAAGAAATAGAGGGCCCTTTCTCTCCCTTCTGCATTATCTCCTGATGAGCTACAGCTGCTGCCTCACACTAACTCCTATGGCTGCCCAGTGCTCATGAAACAGACTGTTGGCATCTCATGACATATGCTAAGGTGACAGACATCTTGATCATGACCCTGATCCATGATAGCTGAATACTTCCCTGAATTCTGACCTGGTTAGATATGCAAACATTTTTTCCAGAGTTTCCTCTAATTAAGCTTAGTCTAGTTCTAAAAAGAAATAATTTCAATGCTTTTACAAGGAGCCGATGGTGTGGCATGGATGGCTTGAAAGTCAGGAAGATCAGTGTTGAAGCACATCCTCTGATGTCTAGGTGTAGGTGTATCATCCTACACAAGCAACTTTATCTTTCTCTCAAGCAAATCTTAGAGCATCTTAAAGAAATTATTGACTTAACCTTGTAGAGTAAGTTCCTCACCTCAAGTCTTGACACCAAAGAAAATACAGATTTAATGCCTATTCCCTATACCTATCTCAATGACATTGTGAACCAATGGTATAAAGTAGCCCCAGATAGTGTGCCAATGAAAAGAGAATTTGTTCTCAAGATTAGGGTACTCAGAGTGCCTTGCAGCCTGATTATCTTGCAGGTATGCATTTCATTCAGAGAGAATATTTGACTAACTTGCTTCAGAATCACTGTTATGCAACTCTATAGCAACACTTTTGCAAGGCACATAATTTTTCTCAGAATTTGAAGGGATCTTAGAAGGCATCTTGTCCAATGTGTACCTGAACAAGCATCTTCTCCATAGTATATCTGACAACAAAATTAGCTTTTTTTTGCCCCCCCAATGGGGGATGGAGGAGGGAATTCTATTACATCCTGACACATCCCTTTCCATTTTGGCAAGCACTAATTATTAGGAAGTTTTCTTGACATCAGGCTTAAACTTGCCTTGTTACAGCTCTACCCACTGATCCTAGTTCTGCCCTCTGGAGAAGGAAAATAAATCTAATGCTACTTACTTGACAACCCTTAAAATACTTGTAGGAAGCTATTAGCTCTTAAGCCATTCCCTCCATCCAAAGTCTTCTCTCCTCTAGATTAAACACACCATTCTTTCAACCAACCCTCTCGAGGCAAGATTTTGAGATCTAGAGTATCCTGGTTGCCTCCTCTGTGCTAGGGTATCTACCTATCTAGTCTATAGATTATCAGGGCCTTTCCTAAATATAGTGCCCCAAATTGAAGAAAGTATTCTAGATGCACCATAATCAGGACAGAGTAGAACAAGATATGATATAGTATCTCCAAAGCAGTATAAGATCATATTTATTTCCCTGGCTGCTGTAACAAATATTTAACTAATTTCCATGAAAGTCCCCATTTGTAGAAGCGATTTTAATAGTTTGACCCCATGGGCACACCTTGGAAATTGAAGGGAGCTGCAATTAGAAACTGAAACTATCAAGCAAGACTTTCAACTGCGTTCTAATATTAAAATGGTCATTTTTGAAAACTAGAGTGTTTGTTGTTGTCGTCAAAGGTTTTGATGGACCCAGAAGTTTCCATGGTGCTCCTTTCACTCTCTGTGGATTGAGGAAGAGAATACAGAACCTGACTAAGAAGTCCTTGGACTGTTAGGGATCAAAATCATAGTATAAATAAGTCAGAATAGAGCAAAAGGAGATAAATGGGCTCAAAATGGCAAGCAATGTTTGAACTAGAAATTATATAAATACTAGGAATCATAACAAATTATGTTGATGATGTGTGAGATGGATAGTGAGTGAAGTCTCCTCAAGGGTTAATAGCTATCTGAACAGTTCTAAGCAGTTAGACTAGGAGACCAGCACTAGGGTCAGGGTATGGAAATGTTGCTACAAAACCTCCAGGCACACCTGACCAGTTTGACCATAGATATCCTGTTTTTCAAGAAGACCTCTGTCCTTTGAGAAATTTGCAAACAGCTACAAAAAGTTGTTTTGTTTTGTTTTTTTCCTGACCCTTTATCTCTAAGAATTCCTGGACCTGGCAGATAAGGATGGCCTGCCTCCTGGTTTCTAGACAAAGTTTATCCACATTTAGATTGTGCACCCTGAATTCCAGCCAATGGGAGGAAGGGGGAGAAGTAGAAAGGAGTCTTGCATTAGGACCATAAGTATAGGCTTTTTCCTTTACCTGGCGCAGCCCAACCTCTACCACTTGGGTGATGCCCTTTCTCATGAGAAAGAAAGAATAAATGTCTTTTCTGATTCTAGGCTCAGATTCCGAACTCTTCATTGTGCTGTTGCACACAATGATATTAGCTAACATTTATATTGCATTTAATGTTTGCAAAGCATTTACATATGTTATTTGACCCTTACATCAACCCTGGGAAGTACATACTATTGTTGGTCCCATTTAACAGATGAGAAATCTGAGGTTGATAGAGATTAAGTGACTTCATCAGGATCAGACAGTAAGTATCTGAGGCAGAATTTAAATTCACATCTTTTGCACATCAAGTCCAGCATTTTATTCACTACAACAAGAGACAAAGCTCAGAGTTAAGGCTATTACATTTGGTCCTAGACAAATAATAGAGTTCCGAGTTAAACAAGTGAACTAAAATTACCATATTCAGTTTTCCCAGGTACACGTATATGTTCAAATACCAAGACTCATGGCAAGTTGTTTACTCACACTGTTAGTTTGTACATGTTCCATTGGGGTAAAAACGATAAGTGTCATGGTAACTTCAGAGCCAGCAAATTTCTCTCTCAATTCCATATGTTCCTAAGGAGTAATATCACAACTTAAAGTGGTATGCATTTGTGGGTTTACTAATCAGAACTTATCTCTGAGCTTCTGCTGGCTATTCCCACTTCCCTTTCACCTTCTTGTATTTGAATGAGTTGCTACTGACGTGACCTTGACATTTCACAGTTGTTCTCTACAGAAACAGATATATGGGTTGGAATTCCATGTACCTAGCATTTTATTATCACAGAATCAATAAGCAAATGAGTAGTGCTTAAGAAACAAATGAACAATAATTACTGACATTTACTGAGTGGTTGCAATCCCATTGATTTTCTAGACCCTGGAGGTGCCTTAGGCATAGGATTGATCTGAATGCAAGAGTTCCAAGATTTATACAGTTTGAACTCTCCCTTAAACAGGCAAAGGACTGTAACAACACAGTTCCCTCAAGTTGCTTGACTCTTGACTCACATTTTCCTTAGGACTGGTCTTCAGGTACAGATGCATAAGCTGCAAAGTTGGGAGTCTTAGTTCACTTACAGAAGGAAACATTGAATATAGGATCTAGTTTGAATTGGAATTTGAATTTTGGTGTTTTGTTTGGTTCTTGGCATATATCTCTGCCCTTTCTGGCCAACAGTTAACTATCATAAATCAAGATTATTGGAATTGGCATCTAGTTTGCGTAAGAAGCAAGACTAGCCTTGTCCTTTTTTCCCTTTCTCTTTGAGTGTGGTACTATTGAGTGTGGCTACATAGGAGTCTTGTCTCTAATCCTTTGTTTCTCAACTCAAATTGATGATGTTCCAGTGACAGAGTAAAGGAGAATGATATACATGCTTTTCTACCTGACTGGGGTATGCCAAACCCATTTTTGGGTTTCATAGTTAGTCGCTTCAGTAGGAAACATCTGGCTATTTCTTCCTTTATGGCAATAACTAAGCCCAAACAGAATAAAACCAATATAACATTTTCAACAATTTGTTTTTTTAAAACCTTAATCTAGAAATTGCATTACTTATCTATGAGTATTTCCTTTGATAATTTATATATGTGCTCAGTTGTGTTATTAACTGCAACTTTTATTGCAACTGCTTTCAACTTTTATATGTAAAGACAGAAATTATTAGTCCAAAATAATTTGCATGTATCAACGGTATTCCAAAAACCTAGAACCATAAAGCAAGACACCAAAAGTGAAATTCCTGCCAGTGTATTTGATCTAGATACAAAACTTAGCTTATTAGGTTATAGGAGAAAGAAATGGCATGGAAATAGAATAATTAATTTCAGTTAAAAGAAGTAAAAGGTTACTAGTGACAGTGGGGACAAGGAAGAGAAAATGTGTCTGGGCAACCCAACAATAAGCCACACTATAGGAGCTGACCAACAGGAGTACCCACAAAAGACTCTGGCCGATTAGGTCAGATGAAATGGAAATGAAGTCTTGAAGTCAGAAATACGTAAGTGTGCAAGAGAATGAAGAAACTGAGGCAAGAAAAGATAGAACAACCAGAAATGAATTTGAACAAAGTGGCTGCCAGGTGTTTAAGTGGGAAGGATGCATTGGAGCATGTATTTGCTTCCCCTGAGACAAATGAAGAGAAAAATGCCTCCAGCAACACATGCCTGAGGGAACAAAGGACAGCAGTTGCAGGAAGCCCCTGAAATATGTGGGTCAAATATACTCATGCTCACCAATTTATTTTAGAGTTTTAAAAAGGGTCTCCAGCAATAGTAAAAAAAAAAAAAACTATTCTCAAAACTTGGGATTTTGGCAAAAAAGCAAGTACACTGTTCTTAGTAATATAACAATGCCAAAGAAAAATGAAATATGATTAGATCAACCAATTCAGAAAAACATCAACTGTTCCAGTTCAAACCTGTCAGATCCAAATGCTGTTGAGTTATAGTTAGCATCTTATGTTCCCATCAAACAATGCCACACACCCCTTGGGGGTATAGTCATGACTTCAACGAAGATTTTTGGCAGGGAGAAGCTGTTTGATAATCATATTTTAGCTACCATTGTTTTACTTGTCCAGGATTTGTATGTTATTCTTTAAAAATCAACGAGGAGGGAAATAAAATACAGAAACAGAAAAAATGTTTCAAAAATCTGCTTAGAAAACATTATCAACCACATAGAACACAAATCTCTTGTCTCAATCAAAGTTACACAGCAAATTAATGTGTTTGACAACCATTACCAGCCTTAACTTTAAGAAAAATGGGCGGGGGCGGAGCCAAGATGGCGGCTGGGAAGCAGTGACTGGCGTGAGCTCCCCACCAAGTTCCTCCAAAAACCTATAAAACAATGGCTCTGAACCAATTCTAGAGCTGCAGAACCCACAAAGTGGCAGAGGGAAGCAGGGCCCCACCCCAGGACAGCCTGGATGGTCTCTGGGTAAGGTCGGTCCCACACGGACCTCCCA
>CM053623.1:256503798-256526032 GCA_028646595.1 Phalanger gymnotis
GGTTAGTGGATCCCTTTTACAATCTGGTAAATCATATTTTTAAATGCATAAAATAAAAATAAAATACATAGCACTGCAAAAAAGCCCAATTATATTAAAATATAGTTATCAAAAGAATTTTAAGAAACAAGTTCATAAACCTCAGTTTAAGAATTTCTGATAATAAGGTAGTCTGGAAAGACTTTCACCAGGAAAATGATTAGATGTTGACCTGGCAACTGACACTGGGCTCCCTCACTAGCTAGAGTCATGACAGATCGGTCTAAGGACGGAGTAGATTCAACTAATGAGGTAAGAAAGATGCACAAATCAGAAGCTAAGCTAACCATTACACTTTTCTATTGTTTTTCCATTGTTAAAGGGGTGGGAAGGGAATAAGCATTTATTGAGAATCTACCATGTGACAGGCACTATACTAAGTACTTTGTAAATATTATCTCATTTGATCCTCACAACAACCCTAAGGGATAGGTGCTAATTGTTAGTTGATGAACAGGAAATATATCAGCTTTTAACTTTAGCTGGTTACAGCTGGTTCCCCAGGCTCATTCAGGAATCAGATGAAGATCATGACCAGGCAGAAGATGGTGATGGGTTGCTATCACACTGAGCGAAGTCTCCCAGTGCTAGAGACAGGTCTCAACTATAATATTCTTCTATGGGTCATAGAGGTGAGGATATAAGGAGAAAATATGATATGAACAAACAGAACTTGTTGGCCATGGATGTAGGTTTTGGTATTTAAAGGATTATTTGGCAGAGGCTGATGAAAAGGAAAACAAGGTTAGTAACCAGCATTGCTCGTCATGGAGCTAAAATAGTTCAAGGCAGCAATGATGTCCAAAGGAGAGGCCAAGTCAAAACCAATAAGAAACTATTAAGCCTAAGGGAGTTAATGGGAACTGTATTTGGAGGTTCAGTCATAAAGGGTTTGGTACTGAGTGAGCAATAGTCAACTACTTAGTCAACAAGTGTTTATTTAGTATCTGCTATGTGCCAGGCACTGTGATAAGCACTAGGGGATACAAAAAAAGGGGAGAGGAAACAGTCCCTGTTCTCTAAGAAGTCACAGTCTAGAGGACTGCTCATCTGATAAAACTGGTAGTCATCCTACAATGGAAGCAGGGTAGTTTTCAAGACAGTGTACAACCAAGCCCTGTTCTCCAGTTCCCTTGCAATTATTTTCCACTGGAGAGCTGCTGCCACAATCTTTAGCTTCCATAGCAATCCTGTGCAGTGCCAGAGAGTTTTAATAATGGCTCTAAGGCCACCATCCTCTCAGCTTTGATTATTCCCCCAAACAATGCATTACATCACACTTTGCCATACTGAAATTAATCACTTTTTTGCCTAAGTATATAGCTTTGCAAGATCTTTCTTGAGTTCATTTCCATGGTTGTGTCATTTCACTGTCAGAAAAAGCTTAGCTCATCTGCAACCTGGTGGATTTCACTTCTCTGATGTCTCTTTCAGATCATTAATAAAAGTGTTAAATACATCCCAGTGTTGACCCCCGGGGGACCCCACAGTAATACTTCTTCAGCCAGAAAAAGTACTGGGTGATCCATACCCTTTGTTTCTTTTAATCCAATTCCCAAGTTGTGATTCAAAAAATTCCCTAATGACTTTTATTTTTTGCTCCTTTAGTGTGGAGTACTGTTAAAGACTTTTTGGAAAACTGAATGAATAATGTCTTCTAGACTGCACCTGTTTACATAATTAGCCCTCAAAATTCTTACATACTATAGCAATTTGCTTCCTAACAGTCCTACTTTTGCTCTAACCTGATTCTTTGTGGGTGTGGAGGTGACCCCTGGATTCTCAAAAGCTCTAACATGTCCAACTAATTCAATTCAAATAAATTCATTCTTTTAAGCTTATATTATATTCGAGGAGGCACTATGCTGGGCTCTAAGGATACAGAGAAAATTGAAATAACTTCTGCCTTCAAGAAGCCCATATACCTTCTTATGATTCCCCTTAATGCTTGGGTCTTCTATGTTGATTAAATCCAGCTTTTTCTGCCTTTATCTTGTGTGTACACAGTTGTTTTCATGTTATCTTCCCCGTTAGATTGTGAATTTCTTGCAAATAGGAACTAGCATTTCCCTGCCTTTGTATACCCAACACTTAGCAAAGTGGGTGAATGATGAGTCACTAACCCATTGGTGAGTTATGGGGGTGTCCACATCAAGCATGTGAAGACTTCCCCTAGGGGAATGTTTGGATGGGAACAATTTGTTTCAATGTCCACGAAGGTGGGTGAAGCAAGTGCCATGGAGGGCTTAGAGCTTGGTCAGATATTGAAGCTGTCCAGGGTGATTCACTGCATCCCAGGCCATCGCCAGTCATCTTGACTTTTGTTTTGCCATTGGATTTTGTTGACTCTGGAAGAGAAAGCGAAGCTAACAAATATGAGCAAATCTGCCTCACTTAAATCCAATTTATACACTGAAGTCATTGGTACTCTTTGAAAATGAAGGACAAACAATAACTTGGCAAAGTGCCTTATATATGGTAAACACTTAATAAATTCTTGTTGACTAACTGATGTACTAATGGGTAGATATGGCACAGACACAAATGAGTATAATTCTAAGTAAATTGAAGAGAGAGATAAAAACCATTCAGAGAAGGGGATTGACAAGTTTTATCAATAAGTTAGCATTTAAGATGAATCTCAAAAGAATATTAAGATCCTGAAGTACATGGATAAGAGAGAACATTGTCAGCAAGCGGGCCAGTTTGTGCAAAAGTGGGGTCAAATTGGTATCATCTAGCTCAAACATAAATTATGTGAAAGGGAATAATTTGAATTAGAGAGAGGAAAGGAAGGTATAACCAATTGTAACAATCATTAAATATCAGAGCAAAATGACATTTTATCTCATAGGCAGCAGGAATCCTGTAGAGTTTTTTTTTTGAGCAAGGAAGTTATATAGACGAATGCCATGTATAAAGATTATTTTGGCAATTATGTAGCAGCAGGTAGCACAGGACAGAGTGCCAGATCTGCACCAGGAAAACTCATCTTCCTGAGTTCAAATCTGGCCTCAGATACTTTCCAGCTGTGTGACCCTGGGCAAGTCAATAATCCTGTTTGCCTCAGCTTCCTTATCTGTAAAATGAGCTAAAGAAGGAAATGGCAAACCACTCCAGGATCTTTGTCAAGAAAAGCCCAAATCAAGTCATGAAAAGTCAATTGTGATTGAAATGACTGAACAACAACAAGAGAAAGACCTAAGTAGTAAGATATTGCTACAATTCAAGTGATGGGAGGCTGAAATAAGGTAATAGAAGTGTGAGAGAACAGAAAGGCATAAATGAAAGAAATACAGTGATGACAAAATCAACAGAAATTGACAACTGATAGGGTGAGCAAAGAGTCAAGAATGATGCCTTATTACAAATCTGAGTGACCAGAGGGATACAGTACCTTGTACAGAACTTCAAAAATTTAGGGGAAGATAAGGATTTCCATTTTGGATATCATAACTCACATTGCTGTACTGTCAAAAAGGGGGCAAAATATAACTGTGTGAGAAAGGCAGTGAAGTAGTATTATCCTTGTTTTACTGATGAGGAAAATGAGGATCTGAGTGGTTAAATTGCTACCTCTAAGATAAAGTATAACCCTTTTCTTGATATTTAAAGCACATCATAATCTTTACAAGCTCACCGCTTACTAAGTTGTGCTAAAGAGACTTGAGGGAACATAGCAAATCGTCATACTATATTCAACTAACTGTAAGATTTACGGAATGGTATACAGACCAAGTAGACACACTTATGTAGGGAGGAGTATAAGCAAATGTTCTCAGGTACCACTGGACTTCCGCAGCTGTCGTTCCCAGAAAAATGAAGATGTATAAACAATTGCTCCCAGAAAATGAGAGCTATCAAGGGACAGACATCCCATTTGCTCTTTTATATTGAGCTCGACAGAGTCCAAGAGCCTCTTACAAATTCAACAATCTTGGGTAAGTCAGATAAGTTTAAACAAAGGGGTCTGTAGAATTTCTCTGAAGTCAGTGGTTATATTCATGTACATTCATCAGTTATTTCTGCTGCATCTACTTGCATTTCCACCTTCCCCACCAAAAAAAGAAAGCTTTGTCTAACTTACCTGCATAAGAGATTAAGTGGCTTTTTTCACAGCTAATAATTGGCTAGCCCAGGGAATCCTGATTCCAAGTTCATTGCTAATATACTGTATTATAGTATATTATATACTATATTATACTATATATATACTAGTATATATATATATATACATATATATATACTAGTATATACTAGTATACTATAGTATATAGTATAGTATAGCATTTATAGCAAGTTCCTGAAAAATCTCTATACAGTACATGAAAGTCTAGCTACTCAACCATGTAGATAGCTTCGTAAATTCTCACACCAGCCAAAAAATTTTCTATCTTATTGGGCCCAGTCAGTTTCAATTTGCTATTATTGGATATTATGGTCTGCTATAAGATGCATGCATGAGATTCATACTGAATTACTTTCATTGCAGTGAGGAGGATGTGCATGGGCAATTATGTTACTAAAAAAAAAATTCAGTTGCCTTCCAGGTGAAAGAATATCTTCATATTGAAAAAGCCATAGGCAAATCAATTCTCCCTAATTTCTCTCCAGTAACATAACCTGGCTTTGCCTAGAATATATATTATCCTTGTCAAATGCAATATATGACAACCCAAGCACTCTGTTCAAAGGCTTTCTGACACTGAAAATTTAGAACTAAGGAAGGAAGGAGAAGAAAGAGGGGCTGGAAGTGAAACTTAAAAAGGTCAGTAGTTTGTGTCTGCCATACTACCCCGTGTTTGTTCAAAGAGTGCTACACTGAAACTATCTCTAGTAGCTTATTACCATGACAATTTGTCTCTCCATTTTCATGTCCTAACTGGAAGGGAGGGAAGAGCATGCCTTAAGTTATAAATTGTATTTCTATCAGATCAATGGTTAGGACATTTTATTTGGTTAATTCTAAAAGGCCTATACAGTGTCGAGAGAAGGTAGGCAAAGTCTTAAATTAAAAAAAATAATTATGAATTACTATGATTTGGAGCAGAACTAATCCAATGGATACCGTCTGAAACCCCAAAATTAATTTTGGTTGCTTCACAATAGGCAAATATATTATTATAGTTTTCAATTCACTCATTAACTAAACTATTATTCTGGGAGTGGGGGGTAGGGAGTCCTATATACACTATTCACCAAGAAGGAGATATGTGATTCTACTTTAAAACCAGGGTATTTACTCTCCAGTTCTATTAAATGCTCCTCTAAATCTATTTCCATGTACTATGTTTCATTTCTGTCTAATTTGTTCTTATATTAATAGAAGAAACGTATGGTTTCTTTTGTAAGCATTGAAGAAGGATGAAGGATTTTTTGTGTGTATCATTTTTGCAGCAAGTCTGTTTGCTGCTGTTGCCTGCATTTTCAGTTTCACACTCACGCTGAAGTTTCCATATACATCTCTCTATAGCAGATCTGAGGAGCCATTTCTCAAGCCACTGTATTATTTGTATGAATTTGTTCTGTTAATTTGTTAATTAATTGATGTTAATGAATAAAAATGGATTTAATACACTGAATTATACAGAACTAAATGGAAAGTTACATTCATTTTTATCACTCTAAATCGAGTATCATGGAGTAGTATATGGAGATAGCTAATAGTAAGGATGCTTTGATGGATATGTGCTTTATTGATATGGTTACTCCTTCCATCAAGGCAGATGGCAACACATTCATTTTCCATCTTCTTATTGCGAATGACCAGAAATTATTCAAAGAGGGGAACCCCTGAGTACATTGGAGGCCTTCCTTTCATTCTTCTAATCTCTCTGGTGCATCAGTAAATATCCCTTCAATCATTATCTCTCACTCTTACTACATAGCCAGTTTTCTCTCCTTTTCTGGTCTTACATGGCCTCAATAAAGATTTTATTTTACTGAAGACTCTCAAATATGCCTATCCTGTCCCAAACTATCTGCTGATTTCCAATCTCACATCTCCTACTGCCCTTCAATCATCTCCAACTGGATGTCCAATAGAAATCTTAAACTCAACATGTCCAAAATGGACTTGTTATCTTTTCCCCTAAACTCTCCTCCCCCAGTTTCACATTACCTTTTACTGTAGAAGGCAACACCATTCTCCCAGGCCTTCAGACTCACAATTTAGGGGTTATCTTGGATTCTTTACTATCTCTTACAACCCATATCCAATCTGTTGCTATGGCCTGTCAAATCTCTCTACTATACCCCCTTCTCTTCTCTGACACTGCCAGGACTCTAAATTTTTATGCAACAGCTTTGTAACAAAGGTTCAAAATAAGACCACAATACTCCTTACTGCCTTAGTATTCAACATGGTATTTATAATCCTTAAAATTTAGCTCTAGTCTGCTTTTGTGGACTTATTTCAAGTTATCTCCTTTCACACATTGTTTCAGGGTAAAGAAGTCTACTTGTGCTATCCCACATGCCTGAGATGTTTTCCTTCCCTGTCTCTACTTTATAGAATCCTAAACTTCCTTCAAGGCCCAACCTGAGTGCCACCTCCAACATGAAGCTTTTTCTGATCCCCTAAAAACACTGTCCTACAATTAATCACCATTGTCTCATTTTTCTTATCTTGTTCTACAAAATTCAAATAGAAATCATTCAGGAAATATTCCTTTCCAGCAATTATTATGTTATATTTAATGTTTTTTGTACTAGTGAACAAATAAATAAAATAATTGGGGGGTGGAACTGAATAAAATACTACAGGGTAAACTAACATTTTGTAGATTTACTCAAACCATCTTAAATAAAATTAAATCTAGATAAAATTCTAGAAGTACTATACTATATCGTATGCCACAAGGCCTCAATATTTTGAATGTTTTTAGTTCCATGGAACTTAAAGACTATGTTCATTTTGTGTGGCAAAAGCTAATAAAAAATATTGGACAGTAAAAAAGTTTTTCTTTCAAATATCTCTGATAGGTGTCTGACACCCACGATAGACACGTAACAGAAACATATAGGACCAAAAGCCCTTTTCCAATAGATAGTCAAAGGATACGAATAAACAATTCTCAAGGGAAGAATTACAAACTATTACTAAACACATGAAACATAGCTTCAAATTGCTAATGGTAAGGAAAAACAAATTAAAACAACCCTGATGTTTCACTTCACACCAAGCAAAATTACAAAAGATGGCAATAGGCAGTATTAGAGGAGTTAAAAAACAAAGAGAGAGACACACTGTTGGTAGAGCTGTAAACTGGCCCATTCCATAAAGCAATTTGGAATAATTCTAAGTAAGTGACTAAAATAATATATACCCATTGATCTGGAGACTTCATTGGCAGGAAAACACTGCAAAATGGTCAGTGACAAAATAAAAAGAGGAAAAATAAAAAAGAAGGAGGTACTACATACACCAAAATATTTATAGTACCATTTTTGTAGTGACAAAGAACTGTAAAAAATAGATTTCTATTGATTGGAGAATGACTAAATAAGCAATACTACATGAATGTAATGGAATAAAACTATGTTGTAGGATATTTTGAAATGAAGTAAGCAGAACTAGGAAAACAGATATATACAGTGCCAATAATGTGAATGAAATGAATAACAACAAAAATTCCAACTGAATGTTGTGAAATTATAATATCCAAGCTTATCCCCTTAGAAGAGATGAGAATGTAACCTTCTTTTCCTTGCAGAATTTGGGGGCACTGAATATGGAACACTGAATATAATGTTGGACTTTGTTGCTAAGTTATTCACTTTGGAGGAACTTCCCCTTCTCTTCTTTGTTAAAAGAGATGTCCTCAGTAGGTTGGTAGTGGTGGTAGAAATACTGGTAAATGAAGATGATATAGCTGTCACTAAAATTTACTTTTAAAAAGTTAATTTTTTGAATGGATCGACATTATTCCCAGGTAAATGTGGGCAATAGTTCAGTTTTTTCTGATAACACATTGGTTCCAAGGATATTTTTACTTCATTACTTAAAATATGGGGATTTGTCATTTGCCAGTCCAGGAGAGTGAGCATCTGATGTACAGTTCTAGCCACAAAGTCATTTCTTGATAGGAAATTTCAAAGTATTAAATTTTTTAAGCAATGATTTATTGACTAGTTGGCTCAGGGGCAATTAGGGGGTATGATGAATAAAGCACCAGCCTTGGAGTCGGGGAGGACCCGAATTCAAATCCAGCCTCAGATACTTAATAACTGTATGACTCTGAGCAAGTCACTTAACCCTGTTTACCTCAGCTCCTCATGTTTTAAAATGAGGTGGAGAATGAAATGGCAAACCAGTCACTTCAGGATCTCCGCCAAAAAAAATCGAATGGGCCATACAGAGTGAGGCATGACCAAAACAATTCAACAACAGTACCCTTGCAATGATCTGTGTTGATTAGGAAACTTTTGGTTTTTATAGATGACCTTTCTGTAATGTGTAGTAGTGATGACCAGGTTCTGATTGCCATAAAAGTACATGTGCATGACAGCCATGTGTTCTACACTTCTTTGCTAAGTTCATGAAGAGGGAACCCGTGGAAGTCTTCTCATTCCAGCATCAGATCTGAGCTATTCAGAAACTCCATCTAGAGATAAATCACTTTCAGTTACATGCAACAAATCAAATGGAATGTGCCTGGTTTTAAGTCCTTACTATTACAAGAACAATTTTGGATTGTTCCAAAAATATTTCTGTAGATTCTTAACCTCTTTTTTGTGTGCCCTGAGAATGTCTATTAGTCTTCAAGCTCTTCCAAATTTAAAGCAAATCTTCATCAGCAGATAAATCAGTCTTGCCAATTTTTGCTATTACCTTATACCACCAAGTATACAAGTAATTTGAATGAAAAGATGAAGATTTTGGGGCCAAACTTCTTTTCTCTCTAAGGACAGAACTGCTATTATATCCAGATATTCAGGTCTAACTTCTTTTTTTAATACAACCAGGTCTCAAAAGGAGGCAGGAAAGTCTTGGATTCTGTGAGTAATGATAGTTGTTGAAATACTGCCATGCATTTAGTCAGTCAATAAAGTTGTCCACAGTGAAAACATGGCAATGAGTCTCAAATCTCATAATCAACACCATACCCAAAGAAGCAAGAGGGAATTTCTTGCTAAACAACATGAAATGACCATCATTGTCTATTGTCAGCATAGCTTGGTATTAACATGGCACAGGGAAAATTGACGAGAGGCAGCACAATTGCTAGACTTGGACTCAGGAACCCAAGTTCAAATTCCACCTTTTCTCTTTCCTGGATGTGAGATTCTATGAAGTGAGGGTGACTTCCTAGAACATTCTTAAGTCATAAAGGAGCTGTGATCTATATTGGTGGAAGGAGTTTCCACACAGGGAGTTTCCTCTATTGATCAAGTCAGAGGTCCTTCACATATTCATATAAGGTTGAACAAAATATAGGGTTTTTTCATTTTAAAGTGTTACAAAATTGCAAATAAGTTTGCTTTTCAGAGACAGCTTACTTATTACCTCATTGAGGAAAGAAGTGACCATTTAAAAGAAAAAGAAGTGACCTTTTTTTTTTACTTTGACTCACATTGGCTAATTCGGGTAAAATTTATTCAGTGAAGAATGTAATGAGACAAATAAAAACATGCTTCTGATTTTACTGATTTTTTTTCTGGTTTTACTTGGCATTACTGCATAGAATGTATTTAAGAGAATAAACTATCAAGATCTTTAAATAACATAAACAGAATTGCTACATTACTTGTAAATTTTTGCTTTTTTATCCAAATACCATGTTATCAACTTCACAGATGTAATTTTCTTTTGGGAGTGGTAACATATTTTCTTACTGTCTTATTCCTACATCTCTTTTCATTCTCGGAAATGACAAGCTATCACAGGGAAATTTTCTCTGACATCTGGAAACCTTATTTAATCATCTAGCTTTGTTTAAAAAAACACAAAACAATTAGTTATTATAAATGTTCCATCTGCCAAGAAATGTAACATCAGCCAGAAAAAAGGTGCATATATACATATACATATACGTATGTATATTTGGAGGAAGAAGTCACAAGTTAGGACAGATTTCTTCCATAATTAACAATATTTTTAGTCCTAAGGAATTTTTAAATTTATGGTGGCAAAAGACAACTGTCTTAAATATCTGGTAATTACATATGTGTATGTTAATTTGCTTGTAATCAGTGCATAAGTAGTTTACCTGTCAAATACTTTGGGGGAACAGTTAAGAGTAGAATTAGCTCTCTTAACATCACAAATAGCAATTCTTGGTACACTCATTATACATTGTTCAAGAACTTATGCAAACTATAGAATATAATCTTGATGGAGAAGTTGGAAAGGTGTTTTGACATACAAATAAAATTATAAGAGGGAATGACCCTAGTTAATGTCCTGGATGATTATAAAACCCATGAGAGTAGTAATTTTATCACCACCATCTAATAGAGTGTTCTAAACAAAGTTAAGTGATTAAGAAATGTTTGTTGAATGAATGCCACCCAGACATGTTTCCTTTGAAATCAGGTAAAAAACTGTTCAAACTATCTCTAGAGGATATAAATAGAAGTTAGCACAATGCAGATGTTTCTCATTAGTGTAAATATGACCTATTTTTACCAAATACCCAAAGGAATAATCTGAAATTACTAATTTTAGATACCTAAATGTGCTGGTAGGCCCATGTAGAAGATGTAAAAATAAAAACAAGACTCACTAGATTATATCGAAAGGTTAGGCTTATTCGTTTAATGACTAATCTCCAGTAATGGAAAAATACATTTTCTTCCTACATAGCTTAATATTACCTAACTGCATTAGGGGCAAATAATTTATATGCTGCTTTATGATTTGCATGCTGTCTCAGTCAAAATTACCTGTTTCCATTTCTTCTTCTAGCCTCACTGCCTGAAATTTGTAGAGTTATAGAAGTACATACCAGTCATGTACTTGGAAATGTTCCATTTCACTCCTTTTAATGAGTTGGAGAACTGAATAATATTAACAATTTCAAGATATTCAGTTGCATTTTCAATGTTCAATTGAAGCCTAGCATTGGATGTTTTATTCCTTTTATTATGGAACACATAAAGGGGGGAAATGTTGTCCTGACATAACTACCCTCTTTCACGTTTTATCATGACCATAAATTCAAAATGTTAAATCTCTTAAAACAATATGCAAAATTCTATTGGTGAGGAATGCATAGAATAATTTCAAAAACCTTTATGTTCTATGTATGAGACCAGAAATTCCAAATAAAGTTTCAGTACTAGAAGGTTTGTATCAACCCATAAAGTATTTAGAATACATCAATTTTTTAATTTCCCTAAATTTCAAGTTCTGAACATGTGGGAAGAAATAATTGGATGACAGGTTTTTAATCTCCATTTCCTTAGGCTGAGGTAATTTATCTTCATCTTCAAATTTAGAAACTGGTCAATAAGCCTTTAAAATGAGACAGTTGCTTAGTATTCATATTTCATGCAAGATAAAAGATTTCATATTTAAATAATGACTTTCATGTACATAGAATGTCACTGGAAGATTAGAATAATATTTCTATTAGTAAAGCCAGCTTATCATGCTGAATTATGCAGCATAGAATGCTATAGGATGTGACTGTCAAACGACAAAAGGAATTTTGACATAGCTCCAGCAGGGAGATGGATAGATCTCATAGATGCTTATTTATACTTAATTACTGCTTTAACATAAAAATATCCACTGTGGCATATTTTAAATTTATTCAATAAAAGACTTTCAATAAAAAGAGAAAAGGGCTAACTACCTTGGAGCATTTACAGGTAATAACATTTGGAAATACCCTGCTCTTATCTGAAAGTCCCCCTGGATCTAGTTACTTGTATTTATTTAAATGTCCTACAATAATTTTTGCATGCTACATTATCACAAATTTCTTCCACATGGGCATTTTTGTAAGAGAATAAATGTTCAGATTTTTCAGCTACACAGACAAATTTATTTTGCTGAGGTTTTTTTTAGCAACTTTGTGTGATTGGACAACTTATTTAATTCTGTGCACCTACAATACTTAGTCAAATAAATATAATATTTAGCATTGAAGACTAATTTGAGACATAGTGTGGTCATTATATTATCGTGTTAATGGTTTTCAAGAATTAGTTGTTTCATAATTATGCATAATTCATAGCATCTTATGCTAGGGTTATTCCAACATGTATATTTTAGCAAGATAAACAATAAATAACAGGAAACTTTGGACAACATTCCTAAAGGAAAGTTTTAACTTCAAAAAAAAGTGGGCTTTCTTTCTCTGTAATGATTCTGGGAATTCACATTGTAAAAGAATGCTCATGGAAAGATGAAGGGGGAAAATGAATAAGAAGGCTACTTTTTCTGTAACTAAATTGTACATAAACATTATGTACTCCACCTATTGTTCCATATGCTAGAAAGCTTTTGCCTATTAAATGTCCTTAGTGAATGTTGATTTCTATAATTTTATCTTTTTTTTTTTTTTTTGCTAAAAGGAGGTAGTTGAAAGGTTTGTAATTAGTTCCTTCTTTTTCCATCATGACTTACTCTTTTTTCTTTAGTGGTCAAAAACAACTGGGAATAAGAAATAACAAGTCAAAAACTTGGGAGGTAGAAGAGTAAAGGAGGAGAGAATGTGCTCATTCTCAGCCACGTAATAAACCTGACTAAATAGGGTGTCCCAAAATTCTTAGTTCAGTTTTAAGCTTATTAAAGAATAAAACTGAACTAAGACTTTGGCAAGACCTTGTAAATCCTCATTCCATCTATGAAGCAATCTGATCTTTGTGGGATAAAAGGATCATCTCAATACAGCAGTAAATTGCAATGAATCCTATGTCTTAGAAATGTTGTACTTCTGACTTGGGGGAGGAGGAACTGTTCTCTGAAGCAATGTCTACCTAAGGAAAGTGTTAAGTCTAAATAACACTAGCTAAAAACTATGAGGAAATGAGATTATTGCACATGCAGAGCCCTTTTACTTTTTCTACTTGATATGTGAGATCTCCTATTCAAGAAACCACATACCCATGAAACATGCACAGTTATTGTTCATTCTTTTGCCCTTCCTTGAAATACAAATCAAACTTCAGCCCTAGATGTCTAAGCTGTTGTCATTTACCCTCCTTATATCATCACTGCAATGCATTAGCATAGTTTCTGCACATACTCAAGCCAAATTCTAGGCCGATAGTTCCTCTGTTGTCCTGGTAACAGCTACTGAGAAAGTAACCAAGGCCAGGCAGGCTGAATATAGTAGACAATTACGAAAGAAATAAATGTTGTCACTGGTGTAAAATAAGCTGTTCTGGGTCAGAAAGCAGAGAGATTTACCGCCATTTCTGACTTTGGGGACTTCAAACCTCCTTCCCAAGACAGGTACTTTTACATACACCTGCCCCTTGGTTCCTATGTCTCCTCCTCCTCCTTACTTTTCAGCTCCCTTCCCCGTCTCATCTGGTAAGGCCCAGCCACATTAGGATGTAAACCCCTTGAGGGCAAGGACTATCTTTTTGTTTGTATTTGAATCCCCAGAGTTTAGCACAGCATCTATCTCATGGTAGTGCTTAATAAATGCTTGCTGCCTTGTTTTACCCTGTCCCTTGGAATCTCATTGAATTTAAGGCTATTCTCAAGTGTTACCTTCTATTCCATGTGTATGGATTCAAAGGCGTGTGTGTGTATGTGTGTGTGTGTGTGTGTGTGTGTGTGTGTGTGTGTGTGTGTGTGTGTGTTGTCTCTTCATTCTTTGTAAGTTCTTCCTTTGAATGCAGGGCTGTTTTCATATTTTGTCTTTGTGCAGCACTTAGCACAATCCCTAGCATACAGCAGGCACTTAAATTCTTATACAATTGAAGAAAACTGAGTCAAGGTCTAATCAATCAAATAGCAAGAATTACCTAAGTACCTATTATTTTCCAAGCATTTTGCTAAGCACTGGAGATACAAAGACATACATGAAACAGTCCTTGCCTTCAAGAAGGTTGTATTCTATCAGGGGAGACACATGTACTCATGTGCACACATACATGTGTATATGTGCATGCTTGTGTATAAAGCATATAAAATGAATACAAGAGCACTTTCAGCAGAGAGAGGCATTAGAAACTAGGAGGCTGAGAAAAGGAAAGTTGGAAGAGAAGTAGATTTGATGAGAATGGTAATGAGTCCTGTTTGGGACACAAAGAATTTGAGATGCCTTTGGGATATCCAACTTGAAGTGTACAATAGGCAGTACAAAATCATATACAAAGACTGGAATTATAGCACTCTGTCAGAGTCAGCTGGACTGAAGTAGGGGAGTACAAGGCAAGCAAGCTATCATAACAACATCTCACTGGACAAAGTGGATACTCAATTCCATTGCTGAGTGAGAGAACTGTTGTTCGTCCTTCCTTTTGAAGGGGATCAATGACATCGCGAGATGATAGCTCGACTTATATTTGGATTAGATTTAAGTAAGGCAGTTATACAAAGCTGTCATCCTCAATTTCTTTTTTTAATTAATTAATTTTTAGTTTTCAACATTTGCTTTTATAAGATTTTGAGTTCCTAGTTTTTCCCCCTATCTCCCCTCCCCCATCCCCAGGATGGCATCTAGTCTGATACAGGCTATACATGTACGATCATATTAAACATATTTCCATATTATTCGTGTTGTGAAAGAAGAACCAGAAAAAAGGGAAAAACCACAAAAAAGAAAAAAAGAGAGTAAACAGTATGTTTCAATCTGCAGTCAGACTCCATAGTTCTTTTTCTGGATATGGATAGCATTTTCCATCATGAGTCTTTTGGAATTGTCTTAGATCATTGCATTACTGAGAAGAGCTAAGTCTATCAAAGTTGGCCACCACACAATGTGGCTATTACTGTGTACAATGTTTTCTTGTTTCTGCTCACTTCACTCAGCATCGGTTCACATAAGTCTTTCTAGGTTTTTCTGAAATCTGCCCTCATCATTTCTTATAGAACAATAGTATTCAATTACATTCATATACCACAGCTTGTTCTGCCATTTCCCAATTGATGGACATCCCTTCAATTTCTGAGTCATTGCTGCCACAAAAATATCTGCTATAAATATTTTTGTATATTTTGGTTCTTTTCCCTTTTTAATGATCTCTTTGGGATACAGACCTAGTAGTGGTACTGCTGGATAAAAGGGTATGCACAGTTTTATAGCCCTTTGGGCATAGTTCCAAATTTCTCTCCAGAATGATTGAATAAGTTCACAAGTCCACCAACAATGCATTAGTGTTCCAATCTAATCAATCCTCTCCAATCCACATCCTCTCCAACATTTACATTTTCCTGTTTTGCCATGTTAGCCAATCTGATAGGTATAACCTCATAGTTGCTTTAATTTGCATTTCTCTAATCAATAGTGATTTAGATCATTTTTTCATATGACTATAGTTAGCTTTAATTTCTTCATCTGAAAGCTGCCTGCTCATATCCTTTGACTATTCATCAATTGCGGAATGACTTGTCTTGTTATAAATTTGACTCAGTTCTCTCTATGTTTTAGAAATGAGGCCTTTATCAGAGATACTGGTTATAAAATTTGTTTCTGCTTTCCTTCTAATCTTGGTTGCCTTGGCTTAGTTGTACAAAACCTTTTTTAATTTAATGTAAACAAAATTATCCATTTTGCATTTCATAATGTTCTCTATCCCTTGTTTGATCATAAATTCTTCCATTTTCCATAGGTCTGGCAGGTAAACTATTTCTTGCTCTCTTAATTTGCTTGTAGTATCACTCTTTATGTATAAATTATATGTCTATTTTGACCTTATCTTGGTATATGGTGTAAGATGTTGGTCTATGCCTAGTTTCTGTCACACTATTTTCCAGTTTTTCTCACATGCTTTTGCCCTCAGTCTCTCTTTGAAAGTCATTAAAGTCCAGTGGCAAGAGAAAAGTCAAGACGACTTGCAATGATCTAGGATGCAACAGATTATCTTGGCATCATGTCTGACCAAGCTCTAAGAGCTGCTCAGTACTTACTTCAGCCACTTTCATGCCTGTTGGAACAAATTGTTCTCATCCACCCGTTCCATCAGGTGAAGTCTTCATATGCTTGGGATAAACATCACCAATGGGTTTGAGGTTCATTGATTATACCCAACCTGGTTTAGCCTGCTAAAGCTTCTTGGAGCCACAGGCAAGAGTTGGGTGAAAAGTAGACATCAAAGGTGGATGAGCAGCTTTGAAAAGGGTTCAGCAACCCCTCACACCAGAGGTGCCAGTTCACCTTGAATACCCCATATTACCGTAGTCCTAAAAGTAGCCAGTCTCTGGGGTCTTGGATCGACAATGCTGCTTGCCGCTACTGTGGCTGTGTAAGACCAACACAGCAGCACAAAGAATGGCTGACAGCACAGGTTCTTTGATCTGTTTTTCTAAGGAAAGCAACTTTAAGGGGTTAACAATCTCAGTTTAATTAAATATACATATATCATTCACTTACTTCAGGGGAAAAAGTCAGCACCTTAAACTTCAGAGCAAATACAAACAGAAATTACAAAAATATATTATATTAACAGAGCAAATAACACACAGAGATCAATAGACAGGCCTCTATCTGTCTGACCAAATGATACATAGTTAGAAGAGAAAGAGGCACCAATATCTGGGTTTTCAAGGCCGGGAGGGCCCAGTGGCTACCCGGAGTCTCGTCTGGTCAAATCACATGACGCTCTCCCAGTGAATGAGAGCCCCAAAAGAAAATGCCAGCCTCAGATCTTATATACCCTTCTCAGGGTCAGAGGGTGTCACAACCATGGAACTCAAACCCAGGTGACTCAGGCCTTCTTGTGACTTTAACTTTTGCTCAAGGTCAGAGGGCTTCACAACCATGCAACTCAAATCAATGTGAACTAGGTCTTCCTTGACATAAGCAGGTCCTCAAAGACTCCCGATTCAATCAAAGATTCCTTAGGGCTGAGAAGCACTCCAAAACAAAGACAACAAAAAGTCCACTTGACTTGCCATTAAATTTGAAAAGCAAAACTCATCAAAGGTATCCTCAGCAGTCCAAAAGAGAAAGCAGTAAAAAAAAAAAAAAAACTCCTACCCTAATTACCATAAGGGGACTCAAGATGAGTGGGAGAAAGTATTGGCCCCCTCATTCTCAATGTCCTAGCGCAGAGATTAGGGAAGTCTTCAGGTTACTGTGCCCCTCAGGTGTGACCTCTTCTGAATTTTCTAGCCCTCCCCTTACTCTTCATCCAGTGAATCCCCTGAATAGGGGCAAGGGTAGCGCTAGGAAACTGGGGCCCAACGTGAACAGAGAGAATTGAAACAAGGGCAGTGTTATTCCCATAATTTGCCCAGCAGTGCAATTATCCAAGTCTGTCTGAGCTTGACCAGAAATATTAGATGCTGATGCTACTTAAGAAATCAGAACCACAGAATTATAGAGCAACAGTTTGAAAATTGAAGAGTGGAGATGCAGTATACAGTAGTGGACCGGGAGACAGGCAGGACTTGATTGGGCAGGTCAGATATTTGGGGTAATTATAGCTAGCATTTATCTGACATTTTAAATTTTGCAAAATACTTTATAAATATCTCATTTTATCTTCAAAACAACCCTGGGAGTTGGGTGATACTATTACCCCCATCTTACAGATGAAGCAGGCAGATGTTAATCGATTTGCCCATGGTCACATAGTAAGTGTCTGAGATTCCTCGTCTAGCACTCCATTCCATAGTAGAGGAAGGTCTATCCCTAACCAAGTCTAGATTTTACCATGGTAAAAAGAAAAAGAGGTTTTGGCATAAAGACCTTAGTAGATGATAAATTTCTTTCAATTCAGCATACACCTGTTTATTGTGACTACAGAAAATGGAGGAATTAGAAAACATATAGTATGTTCTAACATGTAATATTACCCTTTCATTGATGGAGAGATATAATTTTCCATTTTGTGTATATGTGTAAATTAATTCAGATTCTGGCATGCATTTCTTATAAGGGTTGGCTAAATTTAGGTCGAGAGTAAATAAAATTCATCTGATTTTGAAGAGAGAAAGGAAAAAGACATGTGGCATATATAGCTGAGACAGAATCTTCCCAATGTAATGTGTTGACTAGAGGGCATGAAAGAACCATAACTGAAAACTGAATTAGTTCCAGAAATAATGAATGAAATCAAGAGATTTTCAGGGTATGGTTATATGGGAACTGAAATGATAGTCACACACATTCGCCTTTTCTGTTATGAGAAGTAATGCTCCAAAATTTCATAGCACATGACAAGCTAAAGTGTTCCAGAAAGTCTAGACTTAATTAAGCAGAATTTGACAGATAAACAAACTGTGAAGTAGAAAGTGCTCATTAGTGTCTCTCAGAGCCTAAAAAGCTGTATAGTGTGGCTCTACATGAATTCCCTGCCAAAATGCTTTGCTGCTTAGCCCTTTGGTGAAATACCTTCGGTATGACCATGTATGCCAGCATTAAAAAAAAAATAGACCAAACTCACAGAGCTCTACATTATAACAAAGAGACCTTGTTCACAAATTTAGGTGGGAGGAAAGAAAGTAAACTGGGAAAAGCAGTGGTTTTCTTCTACCTCAAAGTAACAAACAAGTGAGTATCTAATTCTAAAGTATAGAATATGATGCTTTAATCAAGAAATACGCATTTTGATTCAAAAAATGCGAAGAACTAATAATACTGGTACAGTAATATTCACTCCACAGGCTACAAAGTCATGGAACAAAAATGTACATTTAACATTTAACACAATATGGGCATTTCGTTGTCAGAGCCATTTCTGTTAAAATAAATTTTTAATCCAAAATGTGAACTTGTCTTGAGGGTTTTAAAAAATACCATTTATGAATTAAGAGCTTTAGAATTTTTTTTGAAGTTATCCTATACTTGAAAATTGACTGATGAAACCTCAAATCTATAGGCCCCTAAACACTGGAATCTTGAGCTCTCAATGGAACTCGGATTACATTCAGAAATTTGTGATAGATACAAACACACATAGACCACTAAAAGTGGGATTAGCTAGGCCCTAAGTAGGGAAGCTTGAATAAAGAATATCAAAGATATGAATTCTTATGTAGGCAGGACTGATTGATCTCTGACATTTCTTCTAACTTCATGTTCTGTGATATTTTTACGTGGGTAAAACAATATGCCTAATTTCAAAAACAAGGATATCAGAACAAATTTTAATACAAAGAGACAACAGAAGGGAACATATTTATTCTATTTCTAATGATGTTGTAATGGTAGGAAAATACATTTAAATATTCAATCATTCAAAAGAAAAGGACTAGATTCAGATTTTATCTTTGTAAATGAAGTACTTTCTGTATAAGAATGAAAAGACTGAGCTCAGACAACATTTATAACAAATGTACCTTTCTTGATGGTTGCCCGGAAAAGGTGCTACTAATTATGTTAAATATACTAAATAACATGACATAAGCTATTTATCAGGCAAAATCAATTTTCATCTATTGTTAGTAAAAGAAGCTCCAAAATCTTTTTGAACTTCTATATGTTCAGGGATTGAGCCTGAGATTACTTTCTTTGCAAAAGAGAAGGGAAACATCTCAGTAATAGTTCTCATTCATATGCTGTAGCTTGGGAAAATCATTCCGTCGGGCAATAAATATTTATAAAGTGCCTACTATGTTCCAGGCGCCGTGCTAAGCACTGGAGATATAAGGAAGGGTAAAAGATAGTTCTGCTCTCATGGAGCTCACAGTCTAATTGGAGAGACGACTTGCAAACAGCTATGTACAAGCTATATATTAGACAAATTAGAATAATCTCAGAAGGAAAACACTAGAATTAAGAGGAGTCAAGAAAGATTTCCTGTAGAAGGTGAGATTTTAGCTGGATTATATGAAGTCAGGAAAGCCACAAGACAGAGATGGTGAGGCAGTCATTCCGGGTGTGGAAGGATAGCCAATGAAAATGCACAGAGACAGGAGATGGAATTTCTTGTTGGGAAAACAGCAAAGAGGCCAGTGTCACTGGATCTCAGAGTAGAGAGTAGAGTGAAAGTTTAAGAAAACTGGAAAGTTAGGGTGACAGGTTATTAAGTGTAATAAGAGCCAAAGAGAAGATTTTTATATTTGAATCTGGAGCTTATAGGGAAGCCACTAAAGTTTACTGAGTAGGAGAGTACTATGGTCAGATTTGTGCTTTAGCAAGATCATTTTGACAGCTTAGTGAAGGATAGACTGGAATGAGGAGAGAATTGAGGCAGAGAGACTAACCAATAGGCTATTGAAATAGTTTAGGTAGGAGATGATAAGGTCCTGCACCAGGATGGTTGTAGTGTCAGAGAAGACAAGGGGGTATGTTTGAGAAATGTTATGAAGGTGATATCAATAGGGCTTGGCAACAAATTGGATATGGAAGGTGAGAGAGAGAGAGTAAGGAGACGATAATGATTCCTAGTGTTTGAATCTGGGTGAATGAGAAGATGGTGGTGTCCCCAGTAGCAATAGGGAAGTTAGAAAGAGCACAGGGTTTGGAGGAAAAGATAATGAGTTCAATTCTGAGTTTAATGGTTGAAATCAAGGTGTCTATAGGACATTCAGTTCAAGATGTCTAATGGTCATTTGTAGATGCAACTGAAGGTGAGCTCCCAGGTTAGGGCTGGAGAAATAGGTTTGAGGATCATCAGCATAAACATGATAATTAAATCCATGGGAGTTTATAAGAACTCCAAGTGAATGGTATAGAAGGAGAATAGAAGAGGAGAGTCCTGAGGGACCCTCATAGTTAATGGATGTGATCTGGATGAAGATCCAGAAAAGAAGACTTGGAAGAAATGGTCAGATAGATAGGAGAAGAACTAGGAGAGAGCGTTGTCATGATGATCAGCAGGCTGCAAAGAACTGAGAAAAGGCCACTTGATTTGGCAATAAAGAGGTTGTCAGTAACCATAGAGAGAAGTTTCAATTGAATGATAAGGTCAGAAGCCAGAATGTAGAGATTTAAGGAGAGAGTGAGAGGAAAGGAAGGAAAATTACTTTGATAACTTTGTGGAGGATAAAGTGGAAAGGCAAGAGATACTTGAGGTAAAGATACAAAATAGGAGGCTCCTGCAACTTTCCTTGTGAGATGCATTGAGGGACTGAACTAGGGTGGTAACTATTGAGTGCAAGAAAAGGAATGGATGAAAAAGATGTTGCTGTGGTAAAAGTTACAACCCAAGGGCTATGTAAGGTGAGTGAGAATGAGAAGTTAGAGCACCCTGAGGTGTTGAACTGGGGTAACTAGAAAAATGGTAGTATCTTCCATAATAAAAGAGAGATTCGGAAGAGGAATGGGTTTTGGGGGGAAAGGCAATGTAATTATATCTGCAATGAAAATCCCAACTCGTCATGTTTGTACATCATGTGCAAGCCACACCCAAAATGAAAAGGCGGCAGGACAGATTGCATCTCTTACTCACTTGCTTTGGAGTGCAGAGGCCTATGGGACAAGGTATCTGTTGTAGTCACAAGTTGATGGTTGGGGGAAGTGGAGAAGAAGTGTTTATGATGGAAATGGGTGAAATTTTTCCAGCGATATCTGTTTAGTTTCTACTATAGATGCCCAGGTAGTAGTTCGCTTGTCACTGCCCTTACGAGCCAACTCCCTCCCCTCTTCAGAAAGGGTGAGGTTGGAAGTTTACTCAGCTGAGAGAGGAGAGAAGATTGTAAGGCAAATGGTGTTTGGGAGAGTGGGAAAAGGGTACCTGTGGTTGTGTTGCAGGTAAGCTCCACTATTATCTACTGAAAAGAAGGTGAGATATGATCTATCTTCCCATCTTCTGATTGGGTCATCACACTTCCCTTGCAATTAGGCTACAGCCCCCACTGGAGGGGGGAGGAGAAGAGTAGAGGGAAAAGGAGGGAAAGGAGGAGGTGGGGAGGTGGGGACATGGTTCAGGACTTCAGCCTCACAGACAAATGCCAGTATTCAGTTCATTTTTCCATGGGAATGTAATAAAACTTAGCTTTACAACTTATACTTCGTCCTCTTATAAACTTTGTTGGGATTCCTTCAAGGCCTGTTCAATTCTGAATGAACTGACAAAATTCAGTTTGTGAACATTTATAACTGAGAACCAGATACAATTACCCACAGTGATCTCAACAAGAAATAGAATCTTGTAGAACCCTGCTTGAGCACCTAGCTGG
>CM053623.1:256526532-256536626 GCA_028646595.1 Phalanger gymnotis
TTTTCCTCCGTGGTGAGACTGCGGGGGCCGGTGACGACCGAAGACTTTCCCAGCCTGGACATGGGTAAGTAGAGAGGGCGGTGAGGGAGGAAGGATTCCACAGAACCCCGAAATCTCCCCGGGCACATATGTCCTTTATTTTTCATTTGTGTGTTTACTATAGTCAAAATGTCACTCAAAGTTATTCTCAAAACAATATTCTTGGTACTTCATATAATGTCCTCCTGGTTCTGTTCACTTAATTATTCATCATTTCATAGAAGTGTTTCCATGCCTTTCTAAGATCATTGAGCTCATCATTCCTTAAAGCACAGTAGTATTCCATAACAATGATACACCACAATTTTGTCAGCCATTCCCCCGGCATCTTTAAAGGGCTTATTTCTTAAGATACAAGTCTCATTTGTCAGCTTTCCAGTCTTTTCATCATCTCATTCCTCACCCTTTTCAGATCCAGAAAAACTGGACTTATTGCCTCCTGAATGACCTCCTATGTTTCACCCCATTTCTGCTTCTGCTCAGCCTATTCCTCACTTCTGTTGAGTTAACTCCAATCCTATCTCTTCCAGAAAACATTCATTCACCCTGCTGGTCAGTAACTTTTATTATTTAAACATCAAAAGATACTTGGGTTTGTGACTAAAATAAAATTACTTGCTTCTGCATATCAGCATCAACTTAGAGGTAGAAAAAACATCATACTTCAAATACAAGTCCTTTATTTTATTTTTAGAATTTTTATTTATGAATTTAAATACATTTTAAATATGAAGAAAAAAGAGAACTGTATATGAAAGTATGAATTAGTTTCAAAGCTAAGATTTAGCTTTTGTTTGCCAGCTGCTTTACATATTTTCTCATTTGTCCCACAAAATAACCATGACTTTTGTGCTCTAATTATCCATTTTATAAATAAGGAAACTGAAACTAAGAAAGGCTAAATGACTTGACCAGAGTCTTTGAGAAAAGATTCTAAGTTGGGTCATCTTCATTCTAGTTCCAGTACTATGTCCTTTACACTACCTAGCTAATTCTAGATAGAATTTTATTTAAAAAAAACATTTAATTTTAACAATATAGAAAGAAAAATGTCTTATCTGTATCCCCACCTATGAATTCTTAAAAACTTTTGCCATTCATCTTACAGATTAAGAAATTTAAGCCAATAGAGCTGAAGTAAGTTACTCAAAGTCTTGCAAGAATAGGAATGACAATTTTTATTAGGCTAATGCTTTAAAGCTTATAAAGTACTTAATGTGATATTTAAATATCAAGAAAACCAAGAAAGACTACCAGCTGATCTTTCAGAGAGGCTTAAATGTCTGTAAATTTTATATACATTATCTCATGTGAAGTGTTAGTAGCCCCATTTAAGAGATGGGGAAAACTGAGGCTGAGAGGTTAATCTTCTCAGTTACCTATGGTAAAAAAGTTAAGTGTCAAAGGTGACATAAAACCTAGGTCTTCATGAATCCAACTCTAATAATCTACACACCACACTATGTGGCCTTTCAGAAATGATATTCAAAGCCAAGTCCACCTATCTCATATCTTGTGCCTTTTGTACTGGGATATGATTATTTATATCTATGTCCTAAGGTTATTCTATTATTCTATCTATTTTCTACTATTATGGTATTATTCTAGCTGAATTATCTATCCCTTTCCATACCCACCGTTCTTTGCTACAAAGCACTTCATATTTGTTGAAATGAATATAATTATCCATCTTTTAAGACTCAGTGCAAATCCTATCTCCTTTTAATTTGAACCCTTGTACAACTATAGACATGTGCAAATTAAGATTGACCCCAATGAGCAGCAATTAAAAACATTATTAATTCATTATGATCATGTAGTACTAATTTAGATTTGAATATCTTTCCCACCTATTAATGGGTCATGTGACCTGCTTACATCACAGGAAGCCTAAGTCACATGTGGTGGGAGGAGCTTCCTGACAGGAAAAGGAAGTTATGTCATAGAAAATACACAGAGAGAGAGAGAGAGAGACAGAGACAGAGAGACAGAGAGAGAGAGAGAGAGAGATATGTTATGGCTGCTAATGGCTGCCTCCCGATGGTTAGAACTGAATAGGCTGACTTAGCTGTACTGTGACTTTGTTTTGGGGAAGACCCCAGAAGGAGTTCTGAGAGGTTTGGGGATGGCGAGGCTCCAGGTTGTTATATTGTGTATTGAATGTTTTAGATTCCTTGCTGTTATGATGAAGTGGACTGACTGGATAAATGGTTGTGGTATATGATTCCCTGGTGTCTGAATAAATGGTTTACTTCTTCTACCTTCTATGTGGAGAGTCTCCCATACTTTGTAATACAGAACTACATAGGTATTTTGACAATTATCATCTAAATTGTTATTATTGCCTTACTGTTATAAACTGTGACAGCCACTCTCCCAACACTTATGAACCTTCTTTGCAGTATCATAAGGATCATCAGTCATTTATTGTAATCTTCCTATGGTACTTCCAGGTTCTCTATTCCTCTACCTTTAGTGATGCTATTTAATGGCATTAGGCTAGATTTATGTCTGTACTTCATTGTACAATGATTTCTTTCTTTTCTTGTTTTAATTGCTTAATATTTTATTTTTCCCAAATTACATGTAAAAATCACTTTTTTCATTAGGTTTTTTTTTTAATTTTGAGTTCCATACTCTCTCCCTTCCTCCCTCCTCATCCCCTCTCCCTCATTGAGAAGGCAAGCAATTCAATTTCAATGCAGGTTATATAATGCAGTCATGCAAAATATTTCCATATTAGTCATGTTGTCAAAGAAAACAGAACAAAACAAGAAAAAAATAAAAAGTTTTTAAAAGTGTCCTTTCATCTGTATGCAGACTTTATCAGTTCTTTCTCTGAAGACAAATAGCATTTTTCATTGAAAGTTCTTCAGAATTGTTTGGGCTCATTAGATTGCTGAGTATAGCAAAGCAATTCACAGTTGAGCATCATACAATATTTCTATTACTATGTACAATATTCTACTGGTTCTGTTCAGGTCATTTTACACCTGTTCATGAAAGACTTTCCAGGTTTACTGAGAACATCCTGCTCATCATTTCTTTCTTTTTATTTATTTAGTATTTAATTTTCCCCAGTTGCATGTAAAAATAATTTTAAATATTT
Organism: Phalanger gymnotis; assembly: GCA_028646595.1. Taxonomy (NCBI): domain Eukaryota; kingdom Metazoa; phylum Chordata; class Mammalia; order Diprotodontia; family Phalangeridae; genus Phalanger; species Phalanger gymnotis. The sequence goes on from CM053623.1 coordinate 256,529,681, forward strand.
GTTTTTAAGACTTTGATTTCCAAATTCTCTTCCTTCCCTCCTCCCCACCATTGAGAAGGCAAGCAATTCCATATAGTTTAGGTATTTGTAGTCATGCAAAGTTTATCCATAATAGTCATGGTGAAAGAAAACATAGACCAAAAAAACCTCAAGAAAATAAAATGAAAAAAATTGCTTCAATCTGTATTCAGAAACCATCAGCTCTTTCTCTGGGAATGGATAGCATTTTTCATCCTAAGTCTTTCAGAGTTGTCATGAATCCTTATATTAAGAAAATAACTAGAGGGGGCAGAGCCAAGATGGCCATGTGAAAAATGGGGATGATACAGACTTCATAATAACCTGGAAAAACCTACATGATATAATGCTGAGCGAGGGGAGCAGAACCAGGAGAATATTACACACAACCATAGATATGTGGAGTCTGTGGTGACTAACCCTGATAGACTTTTCTCTTCTCAGCAATACAAGATACAAAGGCAACTCCAAAGGACTCATGATGGAGAGGGCTATCTACATGTAGAGAAAGAACTATGGAGTCTGGATGCCGATTGAGGTACACTTTAAGCTTCCCTGCCCCACTTTTTTTTCTCTTTTTTTTTTTTTTTTACTTTTTTTTGGTTTTGCTTCTTCTTTCTCATGATTCATTCCATTGGTCATAATTCTTCTTTACAACTTGACTATTGTGTAAATAAGTTCAACGTGAAGTAATATGTAGAGGACATATCAGATTCCATGCCATCTTGGGGAGGGAGAGGGAAGGGGGGGAAAGAAAATCTGGAACTCAAAATTATGTGGACCTGAGTGTGGTAAACTAAAAATAAAAAAAAAATCAGTTATAAAAAAAAGGAAATAACTACGTCATTCATAGCTGATCATGTTATAATATTGCTGTTACTTTGTACCCAGTACATTTCTCTTTGCATCAAACCATGCAAATCTTTTCAGGTTTTTCTGAGAGCATCTTGCTCACCATTTCTTATAATACAATAGTGTTCCATTATAACTACCAACCAAAAGTTGCTCAGTCATTCCCCAATTGAAGGACATCCCCTCAATTTCTAATTCAAAGAGCTGAGATATATATATATATATATATATATATATATATATATATATATATATATATATATATATATATATATATATATATATATATGTATATGTATGTACATATGTGTAGATACTTTTCCTTTTTTTTATCTCTTTTGGGATACAGACCTAGTAGTAGTATTTCTAGGTCAAAGATATACATGGTTTTATGGTCTTTGGGCATAGTTCCAAATTATTCTATAAAATGGTTTAATCAACTCACAACTTTACCAACAGAACAATAATGTCGTGTTTTCCTGACATTCCCTCTAAAATTTGCCTTTTTCCTTTTATGTCCTATTAGCCAATCTAATACATATGAGGTAGTACCTCAGAATTTTTTAAATTTGCATTTCTCCAATCAACAATGAGTTACAGTATTTTCTCATATGACTATAGATAGTTTTAATTACTCCATCTGAAAGCGGATTCTATATTTTTATCTTTTATCAATTGGGGAATGGCTCTTATTCTTATAAGTTTGACACAGTTCTCCACATGTTAGAGAAATGAGGCCTTTATCAGAGAAGCTTGCTTCAATTTTTTTTTCACAATTACTATTGCTAACTCTATTTCCCTCCATCCTATTCCTCTTACCCACATTTATTTTATTCTCTCCCCTTTCCCCGTGTCCCTCCTCAAAAGTGTTTCACTTCTGACTACCCCTTCCCCCAGTCTACTCTCCCTTCTGTCACTGCCCCCAACTTCTCTTATACACTTCCCCTTCTACTTTCCTGTGGGGTAAGATAGATTTCTATACCCAATTGCCCATGTAACTCATTCCCTCTTTGGGCCAGTTCTGATGAGAGTAAAGTTCACTCATTCCCCTTCACCTCCAAATTCCTCCCCATCCATTGGAAAAGCCTTTTCTTGCCTCTTTTATATGAGATAATTTATCCCATTCCACTTCTCCCTTTCTCTTTCTCACAGTACATTCCTCTCTGACCCCTTAATTTTATTTTTTAGATATCATACCTTCATTTTCAACTCACACCTATACCTTCTGTCTACATATGCTCCTTCTAGCTACCCTAATAATGAGAAAGGTCTTATGAGTTACAAATAGCATCTACTCAAGTAGGAACAAACGCAGTTTAACTTTATTAAATACTTTATGATTTCCCTTTTCTGTTACCAGTTTATGGTTCTCTCGAGTCTTATATTTTGAGAGTCAAAATTTCTATTCAGGTCTGTTCTTTTCATGAAGAATGCTTGAAAGTCTTCTATCATATCAAATATCCATTTTCTGCCAAGAAGGATTATACTCAGTTTTGCTGGGTAGGTGATTCTTATCTGTAATCCTCCTTAGTATCATATTCCAAGTCATTTGATCCCTTAGTGTAGAGGCTTCTAAATCTTGTGTTATCCTGACTGTGGCTCCACAGTACTTGAATTGATTCTTTCTGGCTCCTTGCAACATTTTCTCCTTGGTGTGGGGACTCTTTTATTTGGCTATAATATTCCTGTGGGTTTTCCTTTTGGGGTCTCTTTGTGGATGTGATTGGTAGATTCTTTCAATTCTAGTTTACCCTTTGGTTCTAGAATATCAGGGCATTTTTCCTTGATAATTTATTGAAAGATGATGTCTAGGCCCTATTTTTGATCATGTTTTTAAGGTAGTCCAATTATTTGTAAATGATCTCCCCTGCATTTACTTTCCAGGTCATTTTTCCAATGAGATATTTCTCATTGGTTTTTTTTTCATTCTTTTGGTTTTCTTTTATTGCTTCTTGGTGTCTCATAAAGACATTAGCTTCCATTTGCTCCATTCTAATTTTTAAGGAATTATTTTCTTTAATGTGCTTTTGGACATCCTTTTTCATTTGTACAGTTCTTTTTAAGGCATTCTTCTCCTCATTGGCTTTTTGGACCTCTTTTGCCATTTGCCCTAGTCTGTTTTTAAGGTATTATTTTCTTCAGTTGTGTGTGTGTATGTGTGTCTCCTTCACCAAGCTATTAACGCTTTTCTCATGATTTTCTTGCACCACTCTTATTTCTCTTCACAATTTTCCTCTACCTCTGTCTGTTACCTGATTTTCAAAATCCTTTGAGGTGTTTCATGGCCTGAGACCAATTCATATTTTTTTCTTGGAGGCTTTGGATGTGGGAGTTTTGACTGCTATCTTCTTCTGAGTGTGTGTTTTGATTTTCCTTGTAACAATAATAACTTTCTAAAATAAGAGTTTTTTTTCCATAGTTTTTTTTTCCATTTTCCCAGGCTATTCCTTGACTTATAACTGTTTGTTAAAGTGGGGCTTTGCTTACAGGGTGGAGGATGCACTGTCTGAAGCTTCAGGGCCTTTGTACAGCTGTTTTCAGTGATGCTTCTAAGAACCTGTAAGTTTTCAGTTCTTCCAAGGTGGTATGATGTAAGAAGAGGTGTTTACTCCTCTCCTGGCCTGTGCTCTGGTCTATGTGTGACCACAAGCACTCTTTTCTTCCCTCCACTGTTACCACAAGCCACCTGGGACTGCCACCCAGGGCTGGGACTGGGATTACAGTGTGTGAAAAACAACAAATTCCTGAGTCAGCATTAGCCAGGCGACCCCTCTAATTTCCTTCAGACTAGTTGTTCACCACCTTACCATCTGGGGCCTGGGGGCCCTGGAAGCAGCCTCTGCTGAGTCAGCCATTCCTAAGGCCTGTTATTGGCCAGGTGGGGCCAGGCTTTGTTGCCTGAGACTGTGCTAGACCATGCTCCACTCTTACCCTGTCACAACAGAATCTTCTTGCTGACACAAGTTGTCCCTGGTGTCTGTGGGCTGAGACATCTGGAACCTGCCACAGCTGCCAGCAATTCAGTCACCCTGAGTTCTCTTCCAGCTTTGCTGGGATCAGGAGTGCACTGGTACATCCTGCACTAGACTGCACTCCTCTCTCAGCCTAGTGCAACAGATCTTTCCAGTCAACCATCCAGATTGACTTAGGCTAGAAAAAGTGTTTCATTTTAAGTTTTTATGGGTTCTACTGCTCTAGAATTTGTTTAGAGTATTTTTTTAAAGTCATGCGGAGGGTTTTTGAGGAGATCCCATTTAAGCCCTTGCCTTATTTTGCTATCTTGGCTCCCCGCCACCCATATCCTTCCTAACTTAAATCCTACAGCCTTTCAGAGTTCATAGCAGACAGTTAAGTAGTTCTATGTTGCCTTGTGTTGTTTGCTATTCTTTCACAAAGATACCTTGTCTGTTGAGATAGAGTGAAGATTATCATACTTCTGTCACCTTCTTTGCAACACCAGGGGCAGTGCTGAGGACACAGACATGCTCAATAAATCACTACTGCTGGATTCGATTATTTTTTCCTATGCTGAATGCAAGTGCTGCTACTGAGTCATAGTCCATTCGGGTAAGGTATAGAGTAAAAAAGGTTGGTCCAGATCTTTGGTTCTTTCCTCAAGGAGATAGACTCCAACCATTCAACACATTAAATAGTGGCTAGCTTGATTCTTCTTTAAATGAAAATGAATTATGTGCGTATTGAGGAGAGGAGATTCATTTCCCTAAAAAACACAGTATTCTCCCTTAAAGGGCCACCATTTCTCCTTCTAAATCCAGTCTCTTTAAATCCTTAGGAAGATAAGATTTAGCCTCACAGCAAAGGAGTACAAAAAGATTAGTATGAATTTTTAAGATTAGTATCAGAAAGCTAATTTCAAGGTGAAGTGACAAGTCTATTGGGTTTAGGATTGATGATTTGGCTTAAGTCCATGCCATTCATAGTTCACTTGACCTCTTTGAGACTTTCATGTCCTAATCTGTGAAATAGGGAGGTTGGACCATATGATTTCTCAAATCCTTTCATTTCTATGTCTGTGACATGATTCCTTTCAGTTAAATGTCCAGTATGAGCTGAAACTTAATAAGAATAATTAAAAAATAAAAATTAAGATTTAAAAAAAAAGATATCCGAAACAAGAAGACATGAAATATATAGGACTCCTGCTTGAAGTAGATGGAATAATGTTAACACAAGAGCTACCCTTTTGTTTTTCTGAATCAAGGTCATTGATTATAGTGTTTTTAGAGATGGCAGGAACTTTAGTGTCAAGATCTTCAGGCTTTTGGCACAAATATGCCATAGGAAAATAGGAAGAATTCAGAAAATGTCAAAAATACAGTTATCAGTAGCTTTGAAATACAAAACCCTTTGGTATATAGCCTAGGCCCATTTTAAGAGCTCTAGCACCTTACCTTACATCCCACTTCACAAGATTCTGCATAAAACATAAGAGAACATAAATGCAGACACATGGGAGATACCTTGCTCTGTGTAACCAGATGTTTTGGAGCTGTACTGACATTGACGCTGAGGCTTCACCTGGATTCCTAGAGCTCCATCAAGACAAAACAGCCAGCTCCATTCAATGAATGCAGGGTGATGAACCTTCTGTCTAGCTCTGCTTTTTTAGGCTTGCTACAAGAAACTTCTGAGGAGAAAGAGAGACAGGTGCTCCTATCAGGTCTAGCTGCTATAGCTATACCTGCAGCATTTCTGCTCCATGTGAAATTAAGTTAACAAACATTACTGAGTGCTTATTGTTTGTCAGGTATTGGGCTAAGAACTGAGAATAGGAATACAGCATCAAAGAAAGACAGTCCTTGACCTCAAGGAAATTATGAGCAACTAGATGGTGGAATTGATAGAAAGTTAGACCTCAAGTCAGAAATCTTAAATTTAAATCTGGCCTCAGACAGTTATTAATTATATGACCTATAAATGACATGTCGCAACTTCTTTTTACTTCATCTTTCTCATTTGTTAAATGGGAATAAAAAATAGAAATGCCCTTTCCCCCAAACAACAACCCATCCACTGATGTGTTGTAAGGATAAAATGGGATAATGGGTAAAGGACTTTTCAAATATTAAGGCACTTTATAAACAATAGCTACTACTATGAATGGATGAGTAAGCACATTGAAGGAAACTGAAAGGGGGAGCACGGGAAAAGAAGAGTTCCTCCAAGTTGGGGGAAGATGGAGAAAGAAGTTCAGTGAATCAGGAAGAATGAAGTTCAGAGAGAAATGAAGGAGTGAACATGATTGGCACTGTCATTCTTCTTAAAATGAAGTTTCCAAAAGTAATTGAGGAATCAGATTAATCCACATATTAATTAATTGTTTTTCTTATTACTTAAACACTTAGAGATCATCTGGTTCAGAATTCTTATTTTAAAAGTGAGCAAAATAAGTACAGGTAGATAATTTATTTATCCAAAGTTACCTGGGCAAATGGCTTAGCTAAAATTCAAATCCAGGTAGTCTGTCTATACATTCTATGTCCATTTCATTATGCAATCCTACCTCTTCCACTATCCTGTTTGGAAACAGAATAAAAAAAGAGCAGTAAGAGGGAGTTAAATTAAATCAGTGACCCAAATATAATTGTCTCCTGCTCAGCTGAATGATGTCCCCAAAACTGAAAGAAAAAATAAACTTGCAAGCTAGAAAACTGTGTTGTTAAGCAAAATTGTCTCATTAGCATGGCTTTTGTTTCTTTTGAGTGGAAGTACTTTCAGCTGTTAAGTGCTAAGCCCCAGGCCCAGGGCCCTGCCAGGTGTGAAACCTGTATGGGTGTGAATTGGTGACTTAGGAGGGGTCAGCTTGGGAACCAACGGTCTCTGGTGGTTGAGGCAGGGCTTGAGAACACCAGAAGCTTGGCTGCCAGGAAATGTGACCCAAGAGACAGTTTCAGCGGAAGCAGAAGCTGCTGCGGAAGCCAGAAGCTGCAGAAGCAGGAAGCTGCGGAAGCAGGAAACTGGGGAAGCCAGAAGCTGCGGAGGCAGGAAGCTGCGGAAGCAGGGCTTACACGTGTGTAGACCCAGGAGTGAGAGCAGGAACATGAGGCCAGTAAAA
>CM053623.1:256536726-256557311 GCA_028646595.1 Phalanger gymnotis
TCTAGGCCTGGAGTCTTTTTGTCAAGATGTTGGAATGGGGAGGCTGGTTCATGGTTCTGCTGTGGTGGGGCCTAAATAAATTTCTTGTTGTTTTCTCCTTAGAGAATCACTCATACCTTGCGATTTCAAACCATTCAAACATATACATGATTATATTTGAGATTATAAATTTGGCCTTCCTACTACAAAAACAAAAAGTCTTTTGATAGTTTTTGAGGAGTTTTGAAACCAGGAGTGGTACAAGAAGAGTGGAGGTGGATGGATAAATGTACTAGGAAATGATAAAGTCATAGATCTGAGCTAGAAGGCACTTTAAGTCACCTTATCTAACTCTATTTTACAGATGACAAAAATGAGTCCCACAGAGTTTAAGGGACTTTCAAGTAGTATATGGCAGAGGTGGGATTCAAACTGGAGTCCTCTGACTGCAAATCCAGCACTTTTTCCATTGATCTACACTATAGGGAATAGATATTAAAGGTAGGTTTGGGTAAGTATAGACTTATAGACTTGATTGTATGTAACAACAATGTTGGTAGCAGCTACTGTGCTGTGTAAGACCAACAACAAACAGCACACAGAAGGCCACAAACACAGGTTCTTTCATCTCCTTTTCTAAGGAAAGAGACTTTAAGGGGTTAACAATCTCAGTTTAGTTAAATATGTATGTGTGTGTGTATACATATATAAATACATATATATATACATATACACATATACATACATTTATACACATACATCATATTCATACATATATATGCATACATATATACACATACATATGTACACACACACACACACAGTTCTGGGGGAAAAGATCAGGCCACTGAACTTCAGGGCAAATACAAACAGAAATTTAGACACATCAACAGAGAGACCTAGTCTGATTCAAATAACAGTTCATAGTTACCAGAGAATCTCCAACATCTATCTGTTTGGGTTACGAAGCAGGGGGAGGAGAGTTCAACAGCTTGCCCAGAGTCTTGTCACCCATGTCCTTTCATGAGTGTACCCCCAAAAGTCAAAGTCAACCTCAGATCTTATATACCCATCTCAGAACCCTGGGACACTTGATCACCTGAATGCTGAGAAGCACTCAAACAAAGAGCAATGAAAATTCCCATTTAAGGCATAGGAAATTAGTCAATCACAGTACCACCATACACATGATTTCCATTCAATGACTTCCAATTGTCTTAGTGCTGAGAAACATAGCAAGACAAAAAAGATCCCACTTTACCTGCCCCATTCAAACAAAGTCCAGAATCATTAAAGACACTTAAAGGAGGAATGACAAAAATCTCTGCCCTGATTGACACTACATTATAATATTTGACAAAATTAAAAGATCTATTAAACATTATCAGAGAAGTTGTCATCACTAGAAGCCAGTATGATAATAAATAAATGAATAACTACTTTAATTTTCTTTGTCAAAAGAATCATTTGACTGGTAAATCACTCAGAAACTGCAGATGAAGGTATTTAGATTTCACCAAAACTTTTATAAAGGCAATTATGTTATTTTTATATACAATATGAAGGAAGTTGGGGTTGAAGATTGGGGGGAAGGGCAGTAGGTAATTGGACAGCTAAGGGCATTAAAGGCTAATTTAATGATCTACTCAAATAGTATACATTAAAGAGTTTATATCCACCCTGAGGCATGTTTCAGGGCTTCCTGTCCCTCACACTTTGATTTTAAAATTTTTTTAATCATTGATTAGGACATATCTGAGTATGGTGTTTGTGACAGGTTTGTGGATGGTAAAAATTAATGATTATCGTAAAATGATGATGATGATGATGATGATGATGATGATGATAAAAGAAATAAACAAGTACTAGGTAGTAGAATCAAGACCCTAAAAAGTTCTCAATAGTCTGAAACAATAGTAGAATCTATTAAGATAATAGGTAATGGAAAATTGAAAGGATTGTAGTCTATTTAAAATCAACTGCACATTTGTAGAAGGGAAATGTGGCTTAACAGCAAACAGTTAATGTGAAAACAACAACAAAACTGCAACAAAGGCATTTCATTGAATGCAAGCTTAGCGTAAGTTATTGTGATATGTCTTCCAAAAGCAGTAATGCAATCTAGGGCTGCATTCATAAAAGCACAGGGTTCAGATTGAGGGTATCATACTATCTACACTTTGCCCTTGTCAGACCTCATACAGATTACTGAGCTTAACTGGGGCGTATCACACCATAATACAGACAATGGACACTCCAAATTCATCTGGGAGGCAGCTCCCAGGAGGGGAAAGGTAATTGAAAATATGCCACAGCTTGAATTGAGGGGGTGGAGTCAAGATGGCTACGTGAAAACAGCATCTTACCAGAGCTCTCTCACAAGTTCTGTCAAATTCCTATAAAAAATGAATGTGAGCAGATTTGAGAGAGTTAGAAACTGTGAGCAGTCTGAGTAAGGCAAATTTCCAAGCCAGGAGAGTCCAAAAGGCTGACAAGACAAATCTGTAGGCTGGGAGAGCACCTGGCGTGCAGAGCTGCTCTAGACAGCACCAAAGTGGAAGGGGACACAGAAACCAATGTGCAAGACAGGCTAGGAGAAAGCTGGGTGCCAGAAACCAGCAGAGATCCCCAGGCCTCCCAACACAGGAAGGCAGTCTGTGGAAGTGAGGAGAGGCAGCAGCACAACACCACTGGCCATGAGACATCAACTCCTGAGGCTTGCAGCCCAAAGGTATGAAACAGATCTTCTTGAACTTCCAGGAGACATAACAGCCAGGTAAATGGCTCTAATTGCTCCCCCACCCCAACCCAGAGAATTCCTCGGAAAAAATACTGGAGTAGAGGAGACAGAAGTCGGGCTTCAGAGGCATAATGGGAGTTCCTGAGTCCTAAAGGGGCAGACCCAGCAGGCGTCAACACCAGGAGCCCAGACATACCCTTGCACACCCAGGGAATGTGCCAGATGCCAGCTCAAACAACAAATAGCTGAGACCATCGCTGAAAAGAAACAGTGCTGGGGAGCAACCCCAGAGAAAGAGGAGACTTCAGGCAGCAAGACCCCTCCCCCTCACCTCAGGAAACTGAAGGCTATAATTCAGAAAGCCAGTAACTATACTCACAATCCCCAGAATAAGAAACCTCGGACAGAGAGCCCTGAGCCGCAAAAGCAAAAATTCATCATAAAGCCAGGAAAAGGCTAACATAAGTGAAGAACACAAAAAACTGAGGACCATGATCAAAATACCAATTTGGAAGAGGAGAGCAATGACACTATACCCATATCTGATACCTCAAAAGGGAACGTGAACAGGCTTCAAGCCCAAAAAGCATTACTGGAAGAACTAAAGGAGGATTTTAAAAAACAATTTAGGTAGGTAAAAGAAATAAATGCAAAAAAATGGAGAATAAAAACAATGACAAAATAAAGTGCCTAAAAAAATGAGATTGGCAAAATGGTTATGGAGATTCAGAATTTAAATAGAGAAAATGACACTCTGAGAGGTAAAATCAACCAATTAGAAAAGGAGACTCAAAAACAAAATGAAGACAGCAACTCATTAAAAATTATTATTGAGCAAGTAGAAGCTAATGACTCTATGAGGCATCAAAAAGTTGTGAAACAAAATGTAAAGAATGAAAAAATGGAAAAAAATGTGAAATATCTGATTGGAAAAGCAACTTACCTGGAAAATATATCCAGGAGAGACAATTTAAGAATTATTGGTCTACCTGAAATCCATGATGAAAAGAGCCTTGACAGTATCTTTGAAGAAATTATCACAGTTAACTGCCCAGAGGTCCTAGAACGAGAGGGTAAAATAATCATTGAAAGAATCCACTGATCATCCCCTGAAAGAGATCCCCAATTGAAAACACCAAGAAATATTATAGCCAAATTTCAGAATTACAAAGTCAAGGAGAAAATACTGCAAAGCAGCCAAAAAGAAACAATTCAAATATTGTGGAACTACAGTCAGGATCATGCAGGATCTCTCAGCTTCTACATTAAATGACAGGAGAAATTGGAATATGATATTCTGAACAGCAAAGGAGCTGGGACTACAACCAAGGATCCACTACCCAGCAAAATTAAGGATAATTTTTCAGGCAAGGAGATGGACATTCAATGAAATAAGGGATTCCAGACCTTCCTGATGAAAAGGCCAGAACTCAGTGGAAAATTTGATCTTCAAATACAAAACTCAAGAGAGACATGAAAAGGTAAACAGGGGGAAAATCATGCACAAGCCTTATTAATCAGTAAGTGCAAATTATTTACATATTTATATGGGATTATATCATCTTTTATATATATCTATATATATGTGTGTGTATGTATTATATATATACATATATATGTCAATCTTGAGAATAGTACAGCTATTATAACAATTGAAAGGGATACACATAGACTGTGAATGTCTGTATAAAATAACTGATATAAGGAAAAAACATAATTAAGAGATGTAAAGTGATCGTTATGGGAGAAGAGGTAAGGAGGTAGCAGAAAAGGGTAAATTGCATCAACTGAAGAGGCACAAAAACACATTATAGTAGAGGGAAAGAAGGGAGGGAGAAGAGCAATATTTGAGCATTACAGTCATCTGATCTGGTTCAAGAAGGGAATAACATACCCTGATAAGTATAGAAATCTAACTTGTCCTACAGGTAATAGGAGGGGAATGGGGGAAAAGGGAGGGGGGTGGTCAGAAGGGAGGGAAGAAATAGCAAGTGGAAAATGGTAAGATGAGGAAGGAGAATCAAGAGGGAGGGTAAACTGAGGAAGGTGGGGATCAAAAGGAAAACTTTCTTGAGGAGTGGAAGGGGAAAGAGAGAAGTAACAGCATAAACATGGGGAAATAGGATGGAGAAAAAGACACAGATAGAAATCATAACTGGAATGTGAATGGGATGAACTCTCCCATAAAATGGAAGGAGATAGCCGAATAGATTAAAAACCATAATCCTACAATATGCTGTTTAAAAGAAACACATTTGAAACAGGGGGATACACACAGGGTAAAGGTAAAAGGCTGGAGTAAAGTATATTGCGTTTCGGCTAAAGTAAAAAAAAAAAAAAAGCAGGTGTAGCAATCCTAATCTCAGACAAAGCAAAAGTAAAGATAGATTTAATTAAAAGAGATAAGGAAGGACACCACATCCTGCTAAAAGGCACCATAAACAATGAAGCAATATCATTGTTTAACATATATGCACCAAGTGGTATGGTATGCAAATTCTTAGAGGAAAGGTTAAAGGAATAGGAAGAAACAGACCACAAAACTATAATATTGGGAGACTTCAACCTCCCCCTCTCTGAACTTGATAAATCTAACCTCAAAATAGATAAGAAAGAAGTTAAGGAGGTGAACAGAATTTTAGAAAAGGCAGATATGACATACCTCTGGAGAAAATTGAATGAGGATAAAAAAGAATATATTTCTTCTGAGCAGTACATGGCACAAACTCAAAAATTGACCATGTACTAGGGCATAAAAAGCTCACAATCCAGTGCAGAAATGCAGAAGTAGTCAAAGCATACTTTTCAGATCATGATGCAATAAAAATTATTTGTAATAAGGAACCATGGAAAAAATAACCTAAAAATTAATTGGAAACTAAATAAACTAATTCTAAAGACTGAGTGGGCCAAAGAACAAATCAGAGACACAATTAACAACTTCATTCAAGATAATGACAATAATGAAACAACATACCAAAACATATGGGATGCAACAAAAGCAGTTCTTAGGGAACATTTTATATCTCTAAATGCTTACATGAATAAAATAGAGAAAAAGATCCATGAACTGGGCATGCAACTAAAAAAGCTAGAAAAAGAACTAATTGAAAATCTCCAATTAAATACCAAATTAGAACCACAGAAAATGAAAGGAGAGATAATTAAAATTGAAACCATAAAAACTATTGAATTAATAAATAAAACAAAGAGCTGGTTTTATGAAAAAAAAAGCAATAAAATTGATAAAACTTTGGTCAATTTGATTAAGAACAAGAAAGAAGAAATCAAGTTACCAGCATAAAAAATGAAAAGGGTGAGGTCACCTCCAATGAAGAGGAAATCAAAACAATAATTAGGAATTATTTTGCCCTATTTTATGGAATATTTACAAAAACATAAATTGCCCAGGTTAACAGAAAAGGAAGTAAAATTTCTAAATAACCCCATTTCAGAAAAAGAAATTGAGCAAGCCATCGATGAATTCCATAGGTAAACATCTCCAGGGCCAGATGGTTTTACATGTTAATTCTATCAAACATTTAAAGAACAATTAATTCCAATACTTTATAGACCATTGGAGAAAATAGGTGAAGAAAGAGTCCTACGAAATTTTTTTATGACACAAATATGGTATTAATAATCAAACCAGGTAGAGGCAAAATAAAGAAAATTATAGAGTAATTTCCCTAATGAATATTGATACAGAAATTTTAAATAAAATATTACCAAAAAGATTGCAGCAACTTATCACTAGAGTAATACACTATGGCCAGGTAGAATTTATTCCAGGAATGCATGGCTGGTTCAATATTAGGGAAACTATTAGCATAATAATCTTCCTGGCAGCTCTATCCATTATGCAGTCCTTCCTACAGCTGGACTCTATGTTTTCTTAAATTTGATGACCAACCTGAAACAGTCTGTCAAATGTGGTTTGACTAAGATAGAATGTAATCAAATTTTCACTTTCTTTTATCTGACTCCTTTGCACATTCTTATGAAACTCAGTATAGCATTATCTTTACTCAGTGCCATGCATCATCATTGACTCCTTATGAATTTGAAAGCCATTGAAACACCCAGGTCTTTTTTGGCAAAACCAATTTCGTATCCCTACTTACCATTGCCCACATTTCTGAAGCTGAGATTTTAAATCCCAACATGAAATATTACATTTATCCCAATTATATTTCATTTCATTTTATTTAGCTTTCACTGTAGCTTGTTAGAAGCTCCTATGCCTTACAATTGTTGAGAACATGAAGAAAAAGGATGTATTGGAGTAAGGGAATGGGGAGAGGACTTTGGCTTAGCTTGAGGCACGTTTTGCTTTTCTCTATACATTTACAATTCTTTTTGAGTGGGGAGCTTAGAAACACTGAAGCCTCTCATAGTTCAAAAATCTAGGGAATAAGCAGATTTCCAAGATAATGCAGAGGAGCCACTGTCCATTGTTTAAACATGACTCAACTTTTAATCCCCCTAAGCTAGTCTCCAAACTTAACAGCATATTATAACATATACTTTGTTGTTTTTTGTTTTCAGTTCTCAAAAAGTACCAACAGTATCACATCAGGGTGGTGAAGTCTTGACTTGCACGTGAATTGAATCTTAAATAAAAGCTTAAAGAGGCAGAACTGTGCAAAGTTATCAGCCTCACTCTCTCCTCCAGAGTCATCCAGAGTCCAGTTGGAAGACATAGGTCAGTACAGCTGGCAATGGCCAAGGATGTTGTGGGAGACATTGTCCTTTTTAGCTAAGGCATTTCCCAGGTCTCAGTTTGCCTGAGGGAACACCTCAGTATTCAGTGGTTGAAGACTAGGTTAAGAATTGAGGTAAAAAAAAACTGCCTACTTTGCCATCTTAAAAGAATACATCAATAGGGGAAACCTTCAGAGTTTCTGGCTAGAACAGAAACAGTTGCTATTTACACTTCCTCTGATCCACCAAAACTCAAACAATGAACAAATAAGGCTTGGGCTGGGTCAATTATTGGTTGGTCGGTAACAGCTGAAGGGATCTGGGTTCAAAGGCATAGTCAGCTAACTCATTGTGAATCCCAATGGGCATTACCAAAGCCTGGCTTTCTCAAGTTATAGTTCAAGAAATTATAAATGAAAACTGCACGAGACAAATGACTTATCACAATTAAAAACAAAACAAACAATGATAGAATAAATAAGTAGGAAAGAAAAAAAAATCTAGCCCCAAACCACAAATATCTGGCAAAGAGAAAGCAACCAAAACTTATATTTCTTTAGGTAGAGCACACACATATAAGGGTATGAGTCCCCACTTTGACAGAGAAGGAGGAAGAATGATAGGTACTCTAAAGGGTGAAGAGTGACCTAGGTCTTTTGTCCAGTACTTCTTATATTAGATGTCTTATTCCAGTATCCATCTCTCACTAGCCCTGACTTTCTTTTCCCTTTTCATGAATTCAAGGAAGGAGTATTCTCTTGCCCCAAAGATTCTGGTCATGTATACTTTCAAAACTAGTTTCTCCTTGTTGATCATATCAAATACAAGACAGCAGCTCCCTTTTATGCTCTTTCCATCTTTTCAAGGGTGAAATTAACATTATGGCTAGACAGAATGTTATCATCTCTTCTGCTTTGGACAGATGCTACTAGATGCCAAAGGCAGTTAGAGACAAAACACAAAGAAACATGATGGAACAACATTTTTTACTAATTAGACTGACAGGGATTTGTGAAGAATCTATTATATGAGATCCCTGCATAATAGATATTTATATTCCTTCAATCAATTCAAATATGATATATTCTCTCTAAATCAACAAAGTGGTATTTGTGTGGCCTATTTACCAGGACATGTAAATATTCCCAACATAGAGAACTTAGCATTCTGACATAGAACTATTGATAACAATGTGGGCTCTCCTTGCCTTTATTTTCGTTTCTCCTACTCTTCACTGATGAGGTATTTTCCCTGAACATTCAGAAGTTTTAAGTAGCCATTAATTTGGGATATCTGACTCTTAGCCAATGAAATGCTAGCATCTCTTCACCGCCATAGGGCATCTAGGTGGCACAGTGGACAAAGCCATAGCTGTGGAGTTAGGAGGCCCTGAATTCCAATCCAACATCAGATATTTACTAGCTGATTTATCCTGGAGAAATCATTTCACCCTGTTTGCCTCAGTTCCTCATCTGTAAAGTGAGTTGGAGAAGGAATTGGCAAGCAATTCAAGTACTTCTGCAAAAGAAAACCCCAAATGGGGTCACGGATATGATGAAAAAAAAAACTCAACCACAACAAATTTCTGGCCAAGTTTTGTCTGACTCTTGATAAACACTATACATCTTTGCATATTCAATAAATAATACTATTTAATAAGCCACACTAGTTTGAAAATAGTCTACTCCCAATATAGGGCAGTAACTAAAGTATAGGGAAATATTTTAGGGAAATATTTCCTAATAGGGAAAATATTTTAATTTTATACAAGCTAGACATGTATGTAAAACGCAGATGGTGGTGGAGAAATTCAGTATATATAAAAGCAATGGGATAGATAAAGATTAAAATTATAACGAGTTTATATGCATATTATGTGCATAATGTCTATGAATTTGAAGGGTTTTGTCCTGTCCATAATTATCTCATTTATTAGCATAAACTAGCATATCAGAGCTGAAAGTGACCCTAAAAATCTTCTGTTCTAATCCCCTTGTTTTATCCATGAGCAAATTGAAGGCCAGAAAACAAACTAAAGTGAAAAACAACCCACATGTAATAAGTAGAAAGGGTAGAATTTGAAACCAAGTCTTCTTTGATTTTATATCCTATCTTTTTTGCTGAAAAGGTCATATAACTAGTTTATATTCTCACCAAAAGGTAATTTGGTATGTAGGGATAAAAAGTTATATTACAGAGGTTCAAGACCTGCCTTTCGCAAGTACTGACTGTGCAACCTGTAGAAAGTGTCTCTCAGTGCTTCCAGCAACAATCAAGCTTTTATTATAGACAAATCTCTGATCTGATTTGGTGGAGGGAGTTTCTATTCTTCTATAGTGATCTTTTCCCACACCAATGAAATCCACATGTGCCCCCTCAAAAAAGAAAGTCGCAGTTATGTTGGCACAGTAGATAGAGTGCTAGGCCTGGAGTCAGGAAGAATTGAGTTCAAATCTGGCCTCAGACATTTTCTAGCTGCATGATTCTGAGCAAGTTAATTAATCTATCTGTCTCAGGTTCTTTGATTGTAAAATGGGCATCATAATCACACCTACTCCCCAGGGATAATGTGAAGATAAAATGAAATAATATTTCTAACTGTACCTTGTACATATTAAGCTCTTAATGAATGCTTATTTACTACTTCAAAATTGACAAAGACCTGACTAACCTCATTTGTACAAAATGTTAGTAGGTATAAGGTTATCCTCATTTCATTTACCCTTAAGAGATTAAGACTTGCCCAGGGTAACAAAACTAGAAAGTGTGTGAATAAGGATTTAATTCCTATAGTCTTCTAAGTGAATGTACAGGGCTTTTTTATTACACTATGCTACATCTTGAAATATATTCAATATATTCCCTTTCCAAGTATATTCAAGATATACAGACAGATAGATAGATGTATACACACAAAGAAAAGTATTCATTCACATATACACATATGTAATTTGCTTAACACAGTTTTTGGCACATTTTTTCAGTCCTGACTGACATTCATCCCATTTAGGGTTTTCATGGCAGAGATAATAGTTTTCCATTTCCTTCTCCAACCCATTTTATAGATGAGGAAATGAGGCAAACAGCGTTAAATGACTTGAGTATGCTTAATGAGCTAGTATGTGTCTGAGTCCAAATATGAACCAATGAAGATAAGTCTTCTTGACTCCAGGTCCAACACTCTATCTACTACTTCACCCAGCTGCTTTCCTTGGCACTTAGTAAGAGCTTAATAAATACTTCAAAAATTCATTATAATTACTCAAATTTTATTTTAAATCCCAACAGATTGCCATAGTTTCCTATTACCTTTCACGGCTTAATAACATAGTAAGATACAGAAAAACTAAAAAAAAAAGTAACAGATCTTAAGATAAAGGAAGGAATAAACTGAATCAGTTTCCTAGAGAATACTTTCACAATAACATTGGACAACGTAGACAAAGAAAACATGGACCCTAGTTACTGCTCAAAATCTCCAGGGACATAACAACCAAGAGAGAACTGAAGAAGGAGTGAGTGTTTCTCATTATGAATGTATTACACTTTAATAATTTTTTCATTTAATTGAAATTTAAAGAATTCAGACATTATACTATTTCTCCAACAAGCTAGGAATGTTTGTAAAATAAAACTTTAATAGCTCTGACTATTGAAAGTTACTATGATGACAAGGAAGATCAAAACATATACTCAGAAGAAGACAACAAAGTCAAAGCTCCTACATCAAAAGACTCTAAGAAAAATATGAATTGGTCTCAGGCCATGGAAGAGCTCAAAAATGATTTTCAAAATCAAGTAAGAGAGGGAGGAAAAATTTGGAAGAGAAATGAGCATGATGCAAGAAAATCATGAACAACAAGTAAATAAAAAGTAAATAAAGGAGAAACAAAAAAATACATAAGAAAATAACACCTTAGAACAGAATATAAGAATATTATTATTGTTCTTTAAGAAATGATAAACAGGTGGATTTTAGAAGAACCTGGAAAGACTTACATGAACTGATGCTGAGCAAAGTGAGCAGAACCAGAAGAACATTGTAGAGTAAGAGCAACTTTGTAATATGAGCAACTTTGATAGACTTAGCTCTTTTCAGCAATGCAATAATCTAAGACAAATCCTATGGACCCACAGTGGAAAAAGATGTCCATATCCAGAGAATGAATTATATTATTTGAATATAGATCAAAGCATACTATTTTCACTTTTGTGTTGTTGTTTTTTTCTTTCTCATGGTTTTTCCCTTTTGTTCTGATACTTCTTCCACAATATGACTAATGTCAAAATATTTTTAGTAATATTGTATATGTATTACCTATTTCAGATTGCAGGCTGTCTTGGGGAGTGGGAAGGGAAGGGAAGGAGAAAAGATAAGAAGCCCAAAATCTTGTTCAAGTGATTGTTGAAAACTATCTTTACATTTAATTGAAAAGATAAGATACAATTAAGTGGAAAAACAGAAAAAGCCATTGAGTTGTTTAAAATTTTATTTATTTTATTGTGAACTTCAAAAATAAAACAAGCATTTCCATAATATAGTAGAATGGGGGGGGGGAGAAGATTGCAAATGAAATTGCAAATGTGTACAACTTAATATTTCTTTTAAATATATAATAAAATTATCATGTAAAAATAAATGGTCAAAGGATGTGAACAGGAATTTAAAATTTTAAAAATCAAAGCTATCAATAATCATATGAAAAAATATTTTTCTGAATCATTAAGATTTATGAAAATACTAATTATAAAATTCTGATATATGACTTCACACATGTCAGATTGGCTAATATGCCAGAAAATGAAAATCACAAATGATGTAAGTGATGTGGAAAAATTAGTAAACTATTGAACAGTCGTGAAAGTTGTGATGGAGTTGTGAAAAAATCTGACTGTTCTGGAGAACAATTTGGAACTATGTTGAAACGGCTATAAAATATGCATACCATTTGACCCAACAATATCACTACTAGATCTATATTCCAAAAAGGTTAAAGAAAAGGGGGGAAAAGACCTATTTGTATTAAGATATTTATAGCAACTCTTTTTGTTATGGAAAAAAATTGGAAATTGATGATACGCCTATCAATTGGGGAATGGTTAAACAAAGTTTGGTATATGATTGTGGATAAGAGATAATGAGTAAGATGTTTTCAGAAAAACCTTGGAAGACACTTATGAACTCAAACAAAGTGAATTGAATAGAACCAACAGACCATTGTATACAATTCCAACAATATTTCAAGAATAACTAAAAGTCTTAGCTACTCTGATTAAGACAGAGATCCAAGACAATTCAAAAGGATGTATTGTGACATAAGTTATCCATTTCCAGGGAGAATAGGCTCCCTTCTAACCTGTATCTCTTAGAACCCTTAGCTGCCTTCAAGGTTCAATTTAAGTTTTCCCAGGAAAAGACAATTTTTTCCTGATCTCCCAATCTTATTATCTGTAATTGTGTTATCTTGTTATCCCTAATCTCCCAAATTTACTGTATATTTATATGTAGTGCATTATCTTCTCTGTCAACTTATCATTCCATAGTAAAATGTAAATTCCTTAAGTACAGAGACTGTATCATTTTGGTATTGAATCCTTAGTAACTAGTAGAGCACTTATGGCATAGTGGTTGCTTATCACGTGTCTGATTGGTTGATTTGCTCTTCTAGATTAATTTATAGCAAGAATGTAAAAACTGGTATAATTCACCTCCTCTCTTGCTACATATACTCACTGGATCTCATATGTAAAATACAAACAGCTAAATTGATACATATAGATGATCTAAAAACGGGGATACTTAGCATTCTCTGCACCCATTTTCACCAATCTGACGCTAATACTACAGGAAAGAAAAGGGCCATCCAGAATGTAGAAGAATTTTGTATCTTACTTTATTCTGTGGGTTTCTATGACCAAAGAAATCATCACCGGGAGGCTACCCTCTTGGTAAAAAACCTCAAGCCTCGGCTAGACTCGTCCTTAGGAAAAAAAGAGATATGGACTTCTACCTAGATCATAAGGTTATATTCATTATTTTTTTAAGACGACACTTGATGATATCCACTAAAATCTTATTCCAATGTCTCATCCTAATATAGAGAACACCCTGAGTTATCACAAGCTTTGTCAGGTACCTCAAAACTGGAACAGCTTTGAGAAGTTGCTTAGTAACAGACCAACCTAGCTAAATTCAAAGATGTTCATTCAGTCAATCAACCAATAAGCACTTATCAAGCACCTACTGCATCAGACGTTGTGTTAGGTGCTGAGATAGAAATACAAAGAATGAAATATGTTCTTTTCTCAAGGAACTTGCATTCTAATGCAGGGAACAAATTTATAAATAATCATAAGCAAAATAAACAGAAAGAGAATGTATATAAATAAATACCGAGCAATTAAATGAAAGAAACATTGAGGAAAGAACTAGCAGATGAAGGGGTCAGGAAAGGCTTCTTGTATATGGTAGTAATGAATTGAGTCTTAAAGGATTCTCCAAGGTAAAGGTGAGGAAAAGAATGTACAGCAGAGATAAGAAGTTAAAGGCATCTATTGCAAGGGCACAGAGAACAAAGATATTGTCATATATGAGAAACAGTGAGAAGATTTGGCAAAAGGTGATGGAGTATTTACCACAAAAACTAGCAGTGCCAGCTATTAATATATTAAGCATGTATTTACATGGAGGAAACAATGGATCATCTAAAGTTTGGAAGTATGTAGTAATCATTGCTTAGTAGAGTGACTGACATAATACATGTTTCTAGTTATGTGAATCTTAGGTAACTTCCAGGTCCAAAATTTGATACCATTACCTTTGGTTAGTCAATACCTTTGTTTGGGCCTCAGTTTCCTCATTTTAAAATGAGCAATTGGGTTGGATTAGATCACCTTCAAGGTATATGTTGCTCTTTGTTGGGGCACCTAGGGCTTTATATTGAAAAATTATAGGCCTCAATAGCACTTCTCAGACATCTCCACCCCAATGGTTTCTACTCAGACACTTGATTACATTCCTTCCCCAAAGAAAAATTGTATTTCACTCCTAGGACACTGTGGGGCTTTGATAGTCCACATACACTCTTAACTTGCTATCCTTCAGGCCTCCACAACACTTTCTAGACATCTCCATCCATGTCACCAGGTACTCTTGCAGTTTCCATTCATGTGTCATCTTCCCCTATTAGATTGTAAACTCCTTAAGGAAAAAGACAGTCTGGCATCTTTTTATTGGTATCTCCACACATAACACAACTCTTAGCACACAATAAGTGCTTAATAGGTGCATTACATATCTTTATCCCTATCTCTTAGAGTCTCCTGAGATGATTTACAAAAATAATAAAACTGTGTACTTTGAAACAAGTCCAGTGCCATAGAGCTGATTGTGGAGCATGCTAATATTTCCTAAGAATATCTGGGTCAGAAGCCAGGAATTCTACAAAAATATATTTGCTAAGTTTGGGGGTTGCCAGGGGGAAGGCAAGAGTCCAATTAAATGTGAAACATTAAACACTTAGAGAACAACTGACTTTCCCAAGGTCACAAAGACACTTAGACATAATATTTGAACCTAGGTCTTCTTGAACTTAGTCCCTATGTTGCTACTCAGATTTGCACATTGTAGGTGCTTAATAAATGATTCCTAAATAAATCCATTACATATATATTAATATTAAGAAGGATGAAAGAAAATAAATGAACAAAGTCACCTGGGATAATAAAATATTTCTGGGAAGAAGGTCAGTTTTAAATAGGGTTTTAGATAAAAGCCACATAAAGGTGTGCATTTCCAATTTAAATAGCAAATGTGACTTAATAAAAAGAACTCCAGCAAATTACATATGGGAGGAAGTCAATAAATGTGTTCAGCTAGAGCAGAGAGCTAAGAGGGAAGTAATAGGAACAGCATATCATTTAGCCAGTATCCAGGGTTTTAATAGACATTAAAGTGTTGTACCTCATAAGCCAAAGTTAGCTCCAATTATGAGCCTTAGGATAGGAGGTGCTCTCAAACTTTGCTGATATACAAAATAGAACTTTTTAAAAATTGTTACTTGAGGTGCCTCAGAATGATTCTCTTCTCTGCCCACTCTCACCTTCTTGCCCTTAAGTGTATGACATAATCTATCTAAGCTAGAGTTTAAACTAGGGTTTGCTTTAGGCAAAACTTCAAAGTGGCAGTTAGAGTATATTTCCAGCATCTTTTTTTTCTCCTATATAAATACTGTTCCTGTCTTTTATTCCCCAGGAACATACATGTTTTCAAGTTTCTGTTGTTGCCTCTCAGCTGCATCCGTGATTGCCCATTGTGGTCTACCCTCCTAAAAAGTACTTTGTTTCTAGATCTTTACTAGCTGTCCATCTCCTAGAAAAATCTAATATTCTTTAGCATCCTGCTAAAATTTTAGCTCTGTTATCTGATGAATTTTTTCACTCAGAAATCCTCTTCCCACTCTAAATGAACCTACTTTGTTTTCTCTTTTCTGGAAGGAAGCCCAAAACCTAACTTAGCTGGATACAAGGCCTCCAATGGTTTCTAATGGACAAGAGCTTCTGTTTTTCAGATATTGTGGAGCTATAGTAAGAACACTGTTTCTAAAGTGAAATGATGGGAGTCCACATCCTGATTAGGATGTTTAATACTTGTATGAGTTTGGGTAAGTCACTTACCCTCCACAAACTTCAGCTCCCACAACTGGAAAATGAGGAAATTTGTAGCAGAAATGAGGCACAGTGTTAGAGTGCTGGGCCTTGGGTAAGGAAGACCTGAATTCAAATTTGACCAGAGACTTACTATCTTTGTGACCCTGGGCAAGACATGTAAATTCAGTTAAGTATACCCTAATATCTTCAATCCTAAAATGGGGATAATTATAGCACCTGCTTTCCAGGGTTGTTGTGAGGATCAAATGAGATAATATTTGGAAGGTGCTTAGTATAGTTCCTGGAACATTACCAAGTACTTAATAAATTCTTATTTTCTTTCTTCTTTCCTTTGTACACCAGATTTACAATAAGCCAGGCTATCAGGTTCAAAGTTTAAAATACAGTAATCACTCATCAACAATAACAACCAGTTAAACCTACTTTGCTAATTAAAATGTAAAAGAACACAATTTGAAAGGGCAAAAGGAACATAAACCACTAAGCTCCTATATCATTCATCAGTCAACAAGCATTTACTAAATGCTTACCATGTACCAGACACTGTTCTAAGTTCTGGGGATATAAAGGAAAGTAAAAACAATCCCTGACCTCAAATTTCAACAAGGAGTTCATGTTTTAATGGAGTACACAATATGCAGACAACTACATATATGCAAGATATTTACAACGTAAGTTAGAAGCCATCTCAAAAGGAAGTTAACATTATTGGAGGGAACCAGAAAAAGCTTCTTTTAGCAAGTAGGATTTGAGCTGACTTGTCACTTAGTCAGGAACCCTGTAAAGCCACATAGGTAGCTGAAGTTCTGGGATTGCTTCTGATAGCTCCTCACCAACCCTCATCCCTTTTTATGCTAAGCATTTTTTATGTCATTCTCCTTCTCAACGTATAAAGCTCTGGTAGGGCAGAGCCAAGGAACCATGAAGAAAGAGCCTCTATATGAAGGGAAAATTGTTTCAGTGCACTGGGGAGAGCTGCCCCTCCCCTGTGACAACCAAGCTTCAGCTATAGGGTTATATTAGATGTTTTCTGAGGTCTATCTCTGCTATAAATTTTGCTTAACTTATTGATTCCTTGTTTCTATCTTTTATAAAATTATCTAATTTCCACCTTTTTTGTATCAAGTAATTAGTCCAATAGAACCTAACCATTCTTCTCTTCCATTTCCTTCTTGCTTTCCTTCTTTCTTTCTTTCTTTCTTTCTTTCTTTCTTTCTTTCTTTCTTTCTTTCTTTCTCTCTTTCTTCCTTTCTTGGAATAATAAAAGCATTTCCATAACAATGTACAATGAAAAAGATGATTACATAAGAAACTGTAAACCTACTATGCACAAAATGCTACTCCTTTGAAATAGACCAAATTTTTATGAAATTTTATTTCTCTTCTTTTTCTTCTCCCCTTCCCCCACCCTAGAGATGGTTACCACAAGACATGAATAGGCATATATACATACATACATATATACATATATATTATAAACACACGCACACACACAAATATATATATATGTAAAATGTTTCTATACATATTTCTACTTACCAGTACTTTCTCTTGATGGAGAAAGCATCTTTCTCCATATTTCCTTTATAGTTTATATTGGTATTTATAGTAGAAATTTGCTCAAAGTCATTCTTTTTTTTTGAATTCCATACTTTATTATTTAATATTTTTTAGTTTTCCGCATTGATTTCCATGAGATTTTGTGTTACAAATTTTCTCCCCATTTCTACCCTACCCCCACTCCAAGATGGCATATATTCTGATTGCACTGTTCTCCAGTCATCCCTCCCTTTCATCACCCCATGTCCCCACCCCCCATCCCTTTTCTCCTTACTTTCTTGTGGTTCAAGAAATACATGCCCATTGCCTGTATATCTTATTTCCCAGTTGCATGCAAAAACAACTTTTTTGAGCATCTGCTTTTAAAACTTTGAGCTCCAAATTCTCTCCCCTCTTCCCTCCCCACCCACTCCTCCTAAGAAGGCAAGCAATTCAACATAGGCCATACATGTATCATTATTCAAAACACTCCCATAGTGTTTTATAGTATAGACCATAGTCATGCTTTGAAAGACTAACTAAATTTCCTTCCATCCTATCCTGTCCCCATTTTATTCAATTTTCTCCCTTGACCTAGTCCCTTTTTCAGAAGGATTTGCTTTTGATTACTTCTTCCCCTATCTGCCCTCCCTTCATTGTCCCCCCTTTCTTTTCCCCTTCCCCCTACAATCATGTGGGGTAAGATACCCAAATGAGTGTGTATGTTTTTCCCTCCTCAAGTCACATCTGATGAGAATGAGATTCACTCATTCCCTCTCACCTGCCTCCTCTTTCCTTCTAATGAATTGCTTTTTATTGCCACTTTTATGGGAGATAATTTGCTGTATTGGTAATCAAGATGGGCTTTTACCACTTACTCAACCATGTGCCCTTGAAGAGTTTGGCTTTTGTTTCCTTGATTAAATTAAGAGTCCTTGATGACCTCCTTGCCTCAAGGGAAAGTCTAGTTTACATGGGTTTGAGTGACATGTTTTTGAAATCAGAAGCTTTTAGACCATGTGTGTTTAAGTCCAATTTTTGTGACAATTTTAGGTCACATGGGTGACTTGCATGTGTGACTCACCATAGACGCTGAAGAAGATATATAAACCCAGAGGTTGGCTTTCTTCTTTGGAGATCTGAGCCACAGTAGGAGTGGCCTGTGACTCTGGGCCAGTCATTGTTATGAGGTCCCCTGCTTTGGAGAAATGTCAGATGTTGATGCTTCTCTGGTAACTGTATATTGTGATTTTGTCAGATGGAAATCTGTCTGTCAATTCATGTTTATTTGCTCTGCTTGTATTTGTGCTGAAACTCAGTGTGCTGGCTTTTCCACCAAGGCTGAGTGAATGACATTTGCATGTTGGATTAAAGTAAGATAGTTAACACCTTAACGGTGCTTTCCTTAGTAAAGCAGATCAAAAGAACCTGTGTTTACACTGTTCTTGTTTTTGAGCTGGTGTTGGTTTTTCATGCCCATCACAGCTGCTAGCCAAATTGTTCAAACATTTACCCAATTCTATCTCTCCCTTTCTCCCTCTCTCAATACATTCCTCTCTCATACCTTAAATTTATTTTATTTTGTAGATATCATACCTTCATATTCAACTTACCCTGTGACCTCTATCTATATATATGGATATTCTCTTCAACTACCCTAATACTGAGAAAGGTCTCATGAATTACACACATCATCTTTCTATGAAGGAATGTAAGCAAAAGAGTTCCACTTTAGTAAGTCCCTTATGATTTCTCTTTCTTGTTTACCTTTTCATGCTTCTCTTGATTCTTGTGTTTGAAAGTCAAATTTTCTATTCAGCTCTGCTCTTTTCACTGAGAAAGCTTGAAAGTCTTCTATTTTATTGAAAATCCATTTTTTATCTTGGAGCGTGATACTCAGTTTTGCTGGGTAGGTGATTCTTGGTTTTAATCCTAACTCCTTTGACCTCTGGAATATGGTATTCCAAGCCCTTCAATCCTTTAATGTAGAAGCTGCTAGATCTTGTGTTATCCTGATTGTGTTTCCACAATACTCAAATTGTTTCTTTCTGGCTTCGTGCAGTATTTTCTCCTTGATCTGGGAGCTCTGGAATTTGGTGACAATATTCCTAAGGTTTTTCTTTTTGGAATCTTTTACAAGAGGCAATCAGTGGATTATTTCAATTTCTATTTTACCCTCTGGCTCTAGAATATCAGGGCAATTTTCCTTGATAATTTCTTAAAAGATGAAGTGTAGGCTCTTTTTTTGATCATGGCTTTCAGGTAGTCCAATAATTTTTAAATTATCTCTCTTAGATCTATTTTCCACATCATGCTTTTTCCAATTAGATATTTTACATTGTCTTCCATTTTGTTTTCATTCCTTTGCTTCTCTTCTGTAATATCTTGATTACTCATAAAGTCGCTAGTTTCCACTTACTCCAATCTAATTTTTAAAGTAGTATTTTCTTCAGTGGTCTTTTGAACCTCCCTTGTCATTTGGCTAATTCTGCCTCTCAAGGCATTCTTCTCCTCATTGGCTTTTTGGAGGTCTTTTGCCATTTGAGTTAGTCTATTTTCAAGGTGTTATTTTCTTTAGTATTTTTTGGGTCTCCTTTAGCAAGTCATTGACTTGTTTTTCATGATCTTCCTGCATCACTCTCATTTATCTTCCCAATTTTTCCTCTGCTTCTGTAGTAGGAAGGCCAAATTTATGATCTCAAAAAGGATCATGCATATATATATGTATGTATGTATGTATGTATCTGAATGGCTCGAAATCTTTGGGTATATAGAATTCTCTAAGTAGATGACATCAAAACATTTATTTAGGCCCCAGAGTGACAGATTCACGAACCAACCTCCCCATTCCAATATTGTGATCACAAGCCTCCAGGCCCAGTAGGCCCGCCTCACAAGAGTAACCAGGAGGCCACTGAAAACTAAGATGGCATAAATCATATTCACTGGCCTC
>CM053623.1:256557811-256573177 GCA_028646595.1 Phalanger gymnotis
GAAGTGGAAGGATGATATAAAAAACATGAATATCTAGAGAAATAAAGAATAAAAGATTGTGAACATTTCACAGAGGAAGAAATATGACCAAAGGTCAACAAGAGCTGCCTAAAAACAAGTCATGATATAGTTCCCTGATTTGCTTTTTAAATAGGGTTATTAATTGGCAAATCAAAGAAAAATTATAAATATGTTTTCCTGTATTTAAGAAAAACATTTGGCAAGTGTTTGTGCTATAAATGTTTGTGAAAAGTGAGGAGATGTAAATTCAAAGATGGTAATAAGAACCTTGTACTCAACTGCTGAGCCAACAAACTACTTACAACGAATATCCATTAGTGGATCAATAAGAACTTAAGGAAAGATCTCTGGTTGATTATGAGCAGTTTTTCTTTGACCCTAGCGTATTCAACTTTTTTTTTTATCAATGACTTGTATGCAGACATGCTCCTCAAATTTGTAGATTACATAATTGTATGATACAGAGTTGGAGAGATAGCTAATATTTCAGGTGACAGAAGGAGAATCTGAAAATAAGTAAAGCTGGAAGAATAGGGCAGATTAATATGAAATTGTATAGAGATGAGTGTAAGATGCAATTAAGCTAAACAATTCAACTACCGAAGTACAAAATTGAGGGCACAAGGCTTAACAGCAGTTCATATGAAAAATAATTAGAGATTTTGACTAAAACCTCTTTGTGAGTCAATAGATAAAATGTTAGACAAAAAGGCAAATTAACTCTTACAGTATATTAGCATAAATCACTTGTCCAGAAAGAGGAAAATAAGAGCCCTGCTTTACTCTTCCCTTTTTAGTCCAGATACAAAATTGTATTTTGAGAAGGATGTTTAGATATTGGAATAGAACCAAAACTGGTAAGTATATATATATACACACACACATATATGTATATATATGTATATATAGTTGCCAGTTTACTTTTTCCATCTCTCCTCTTGATCCTTCACCCTATCTGGAACTGTAAACTAGCAAGTACGTATTAAATATATATATATATATATGTATATATGTATGTGTGTGTGTGTGTGTGTGTGTGTGTACACACACACATACACATATGTAGGTATATATATGTACTTGCCAGTTTACATTTTCCGTCTCTCCTCTTGATCCTTCACCATATCCCCCACCTCAGTTCTCAGCTCTTGAGAAAAGGGACATGGTCCTTTTGTGGTCTTTGTATTTTTAGTGTATGAACACTGAGTCCTGCACACAGTAGACACTTTATAAATACACTTTAGATTGGATTAGACTGTGAGCTCAGTCATCCCTTCAAGAATCCTACAGTATGCTTCATGATATATTATTTGTCTGCTTTTGGCAGTGTCATTTTTTTTTACTATGTTGATGGTTTTAAAGCATGAAAAATATATTTTGCAGAAAAGAAGAAAGGTTGCTAAATCTTACTGTCATGAGGCATTTTGAATAGGAAACATCTTAGGATCACATTCAGGATGACACATTCTTATGATGTTGAATTCATTCATTTATCATATTAACTGTTCTTTCAACTTTGCTAGTTACAAGGTGAAATTTACACTGCCTGGCTTTAACAGGCAATTATAGCTGACATTTATATAATACTTTTCAACTTACCAAGTATTTTAAATCACAAATCATAAGAGTTGTTCCTCCAAATCATCTTGTGGGGTAAATACGTACAGATCTCATTACCTTCCTTTCATGTATAAGGAAATAGAAGATTAGAGAATTGAGGAACTTAGCCAAGGTCACCGTGTCAGTAAGAGGTAGAGTTAGGGTTGTTTCCTAGGTCTTCTGGGTGGGAGTCCAGAGCTCTCCTTACTTTTATTTTGCTGCCTCAACACTAATTAAACCAAGCCTTCTTGAAATAGAAAACAGAAGGAAATATTAAAGTTAATAATGGTATCACTTTTAATCATAAATTCAATTGAATAAGCATTCATTCAGTACCTACTAAATGCAAATCATTCTGCTATACACCAGGAGGCAAAAATTAAAAAGAAAAAAAATGACAGTTTCTGACCTCAAAGAGTTTGGTAGGGGAGTTACACAAGTAGCCAGATAAGTATAATTGAGGGTACAGTTTTATAGGGGAAAAGGCAATTTCAGATAAAGTGCTATAGAAATACTTGAGGAATGACATACATTATGCAAGCCAGTGGACAAGGTATGGCTTAATATTAGTGTCTTGGATTACCCAAGATAATGTGGCGAGAAGTAAAAGAGAGAGACAAAAGGGAAAAATACTTAATTTGAAAATCTCCTAACATAACTTGAGAGGATCTCAGAAAAGAATGCAAGAAAACTGCTCGGGTTTCTGGGGTGTTGGGGGAAAGGGGATGAAAAAAATTATGGAAAAAAATACAATTTTGAGCTGAGCTGAGCCTTAAAGTGACCATGGCTTCTGAAATGCAGATGAGTGGAATTTAAGCATAAGGGCTTATCTTTGTAATTGCATGGAGGTAAGAGATAAAATATTTAGTTTTTATTGCATTTATGGTGTGTCGATGAAGTTTCATAACTTATTAAATCTCAGAAGATGACCTCTACATGCCCATACACTGAGAGGGCCATGTCTTCTTCACCAAGTGCCACATTCAAGAGTGGAAATGGAGGAGTGCCTTACTCTTAGACAAAATACTAAAGTCTAACCTGGAGCCAATTTTCATTATCATTCGTCACTTATGTCTATACTTGGCATGCAGTGACTAGGGTTTTACCTGAGAGCAAAGTGTTCTAAAATGTTTTACATTTATATTTTGTTGGTACTCATGTTGATACCCACTCATCAGCACAGAATCTGGTTAGAAAAAAATAATTTAGCTAAACTGGATGGCATAGGTAATTTCTCCTAGTGGCTACAAATCAGATAAGTTTCTCAACTCATCTTTTTCCTCTACAGGCAACATCTTCTACCACAGTGGCCCTATGACTTCTCAGCGTCTCTCTCTACTCTTTTTTAGGGCTGCTTTTTCTAATTATCAAAATTACTGGATAAGTTTTTGTCATCTCTCCTTGAAAACAAATCTGTTTATACCAATTCTTGAGATTCTGTCTACTACTCACAGATAAGGGGAGTAGGTAATATCTCAGTGGATTTTATTTTCCCATGAACACCAAGACTCAAAATGTTTCTATTTTGCACAAATAGTCTGACACAAAGAAGAAGATAAATAAGTTCATATCATAGTGATGTTGAAGGAGGGGCCAGACATAAAGACAGGATATTCATTGCATGGATCTTTGGCTTGCACAAATTACATATTTAATAAATGTTCAAGGATCATATTGTAGTTTCATAGATCCTATGTAAAACTACATAGGGTTTCTTTGCTGTAATCGTTTTTCTGTTAATGATTATTGCGATAGTCTCATTCTCCTATAAGATATTCTCAGCTCTGACACTCTATTCTTTACTACCTTCTGCCTTTATGATTGGAGGGATAGCCAATAATCAACTCCCAACTTCCATTTAAGCAAAGAGCTCAGTTCAGACATCTCCTTATTTCTCACCTAGATGCACTACTTTAGAACTTCTCTGACTGATTTCTTCACCATGCCCCTAAGTCTGGTACCTTCTCTTCTTCCCTGCTTCTGCACCTCTACTTTTGAGCTTCCTTTTGTGTTTGTCTTCCTCCCTTAAATTGTAAGCTTCTTGAGGGCAGGGACTATCTTTTTTCTTGTATACTCAGGGTTTTGAATAGTGTCTGGCACATGGTAGACACTAAATAATGATTATTGACTGACTAATAATCTATCTTAGCAAGGCTAGGAATTATGCTCAGAATGGATCACCAACAACAGAAGCATCTATTATACTGATTTGTATAGGCTGAGGCTTACTCTAAATGAGGTAAAGTGATGAGAACATGATCCTCCTCCTCCATCTTTTTGATTACTCTCTCTGTTACATACCTATTTTCATGGTTCCTCATGTTAGGAACCATTTCTTCTGTCCATTTTTACATTGTAGCACAGGCTTCATATCTATGACCACAATTAAAAGATGCCTTTTGGTCCCAAAAGCACTCTAGTTAGAGCTATGAGTAATGGAAGGTGAGAACTGGCCCCTGATTAGAGTAATCATGACTCTTATTTGAGGACCCTGAGGACCCTCACCATCTTCACTTTTGGGGAATGATATCGGGTGAAGAGGACAGGGTCTTTCCTCTCCATGTGTGTGCATATAGAGAAGGTAATTGAAATTTTAATAAAATTTCATCAAAACACTACAAGCACAAAGAATCAATCCCCTTTGGACCAAAAAAAACCTGTATTTGCATGGATTCTGAGCTATAGACTTTTCCATGTAACCCTGTATTCTGTCAAACTTTTCCCGCCCATGGTGTAGAATTATTATTCCTTTTTTCTTTGCTATGAGAAACTCTGACACTATGGGAAAGCTAACAGAATTGCATATGTTAATGCATTGCAAGTATACATTTTATACAACTTTAGGAACATTTTGATACATTCTGGGACAAATCCTTTGAGAACTACTAAACTAGAAACCCTCCAGAATTTTATCAAGATAACTATCAGTATCATTTTCCTCTTTTGTGTGTGCAATATCACTAATGTACTATAGGGAGTTTCTCAAAACCAAGCACTCGGAAAAGAGGCCAGAGCCAAGTTTGTGCTAAGCCTCATTAATAGTCACTCCCCCTCCCCTAGTCTGATTTGGGCTAGTGGACCCACAGAAGGAAACAGAATTTTTAGTTAAAAACTCTAGGAAAATATTCTTCAGGATATTTGTTCCTCAGATAAGTGAAGAGAGGGGCAGTGACATACCTGAATTACTCTATCTTTTGAGGCCATCAGTGAAGGAACCTACCATACAGCTCTTTACAATGAATTGGTCCAAATAATCTAGGAATTATACACCTGCATATCATCAACAACAGCCTTTTATCAGCCACTTTTTTGGCTCAGGGCAAGGTAGAGAACCCATAAATGGTTGAGATTAGCAATTTGTCCCTATTGCACCTTTTTCTAATCACATTCCTGTTTAGTTTCCAGGTCACTGGTGAACTGTCACAGATAAACTCTTTAGTGCTCCTTCTGTTCAACAGACTCATTTTTAGTAGTATCAAGTGTGTTTTATGTTGGGGGAGGGGAACGAGAGATAAGGAGGAGAGAAATGGCTGCTGATCTTCACTGCCTATTTCAACTTATCCTTTTAAGTCCTAAATGAGTTCCTCTTCTTGTCAAAAAGGCTCCTCTAGGTTGTGAAGGGGTATACCAGTAAAAGTACAAGCTTAGGCAGGTCTTAGTAAGTAATATCAGATCCCAACAGCCAGTCCAGCTAAGTTCAGAAGGTTGGCCAACAGTGCCAAAAGTTTTGGTCCAGAGCAATTCAAGAAGATAGCTAATCACTCAACAATGGTTTTTTGAGTGCCTACTGTGTGCCAGGAATGATGCTTGATGCTGAGTATACAAAATGTAAAGGAATCCCTGACATCAAGAAGCTTTCTTCTAAGAGATATGTAGAATAAATATAACACATATAAAATAAACAAGGCAATTTTGAGGGGAAAAATATCAGTAGTGCAAGTAATCAGGACAGAATTTATGGAGCATATGGTGAATAAATTGAATTTTGAGGAAATCTAGGGATTCAAAGAGACATAGGTAAGAATATAGTGTATTCCAAGCATGGGATGGGCCAGGTTGGGGTAATAGGAGATTATTGCAAAGGCATGGAGATGTGAGATGGAGAGAGATATATGAGAAACAGTAACAAAGCTAATTTGGACCTTTGCCATGGCAAGGACAATTCACATGTGCTTTGGTGGGAATGGAACCCACAAATTATAAAAAATGTCACCTCTTTTGAAACATTAAACTGTTTACATAAGGACATTTTTTGATGAGGGAGAGGGAAAACTTACTTATTATACAGCTTAGGTAGGTTTATATTATTTAGATTGTTTCCTTGTTTTGCACTTTGGTAACTAGTGATGCCTAAAATAACTTTAGATGTAAAAAATCGTTATGATACATGAACCTGCTGAGTCCTATCATGAAACTATCTTATAAATTTTCTATATTGATGTACTTATAAACTTAATTTAGCCTATCTAAGAACTTCTAGTTTTTCTCTGATAATATGCTATGTCTTCTTTACTCTGAAAGTTTTTTAACGGCCTTTGAAGAAAAGGAATCAAGATTTGACCTGAGAGATGAATGATTGTGCTTCATATAAAGTAGTTTGAGAAAATCATAAAACAATTCAGAAGCATCAAATAATTTTACTTAACTTGGACCTTGTATTGATTAGTTTCTTTTTTATAGTCTGCTAGGTTACATGTGAAATAATATCATTTGAATTTAATGCCTCCATTTCATTATCTTCCGACCATATGTTTTATTATCTTTAAATAGTGGCTGAATGCATTTACCAAAATGTGATAGCTTATTCCAATATGTAGAGTTATGAGACATTAGGACTACAAAGGATTTTCTAAGTAGTCTGGTCTAACTCCTTCCTTCGACAGATAAGGAAATTGAGGTTTAGAGAGGAGATGTGGCTTACCAAAGGTTACATGGATAACCCAGTGGCAGAACCAGTACTAGGACTAATTTATCTTCATTCCCAAATCAAAGCATACCTTACCATCGCTTACGCCACTAAACTGCTAATTATGCTCTGAGATAGACCAAAGGTGCTATTTTCTATTATGAATTAGAGCAGCCATTAAGGTTAACAAGCAGTAAATAACACTTTCCAATAAATGTGGGGACTGCTTTCTACTTTGGTAAGGGGCCAAACTGGCTAAAACAAGATAATGCACAATGCTGCGCCTTAAAAGTAATTCAAGTCAAATTCCTCCTTGGAGCTAGATGCATATGCCTCCTAGAATATTTCTGTCATAGGATCACAACATTCAGAGTCATGAATACTAAGGATGTAAATAAAGATAATGTAGGTACACTGAGCTGCATACCTTTCTTAGTTGTGAGATCACTATATTAGTTACCTTGATGATAAATGTGTACATCTCTTCAATAAGCCTTAAGGTATACATTATAAACACCTTTAAGTCTAGGACTAGATCTCTTTTGTATTTGTTTCTATAGTGCATAGTACAAGGCTGGGGAAAGAGTAAAGCTTAATAAATACTTGTTAATTAGCTTGGCTAGATTCATTATAGGTGCTGGTACTTCTTGTATAATACTGGAGGAAAGGTCTAGTTCAAACTGTACCTAGATAATGGAATTAAACTTTAATTATATTGAATGTATCCATTGTTTAGCATATATGCATTGAATAAATGGTGAATGAACAACTGAACCAAGTTGAAGAGACTGAAAAAAGCCACTTCTTAATTTTTATAAAGTTTGCTGATTACTGTAGCTTACTTTTGAAACAGAAAGTCATTTGAGCAGATGCATAAATAAATCTTTATATTTAATTATTTTTGACTTTTGGCACTAAATTTTGTAAGTAATATTTAACTTTCAGAAAACTGGCATCTATTTGAAGTGAATGGCTTCCAAACCTAAGATAAATAGAAACATCATTGAATTAATTGGTGCTTTTGTGAAAGAAAAGAGAAAAGATTCGTATGATCCAATGAAAGGCACAAAGCAAAGGGATCAAGGAACTGCTTCAGAATGCAGCAGTGTTCCCTTGTAAAACACTCCATTCAGTCCTCTTTTCTCAGAATTTGTTTCACATTATTGTATGCTCAAAGGTTTTTAGCAGCTCTTTTCTTCATGCCAAAATTAAGGTGTTTCAGAAGATGCCAGAAAAAATATCATCTTCAAAGGAAAGGAAATGACCACCCAGCTTGTAATGTAAGGGTCCTTGTGTTCCCACAGAATACTGGAGGGAATGAGACAGCAAAAAAAAAAAAACACGTGTGAAGGCCAACTAGAGGATGACACCCTCCCGGTAGGGCTTCCTAAGTAAGGACTGTGCCCTGTGATGTGGTGTTAGTATCCATGGGAGTTCTCTTCTTTCTTTTCTTTCCAGAAGAATAACAAAGGCAGAACATCTGTGACATGAATAGGCAATGACAAACACCACTATGAAATATAGCCACACATTAAAATTCACTCTCCCTAACAAAAATAATTTGTGCTTTCAGTCAGCTTATTTTCCAGTTAGTGACCTTGGAATGATTAAGAGAGAAAAACTCCACTCTCTACAAACACATCAACATGAGAAAAAATAATCAAAGAATTGAGAAGTTACTCACAGAAATAATGACTGAAAGGCAGCAACATGCAGGGAATAGAGTTAACATCAGAGTCAGAAAGACCTAGGCTCATGTCCCTCCTAGAAAAGATATTGGCTGTAGGACTCCAGGCAAGTCATTTAATCTCTTAGTGTCACAAGGATATCTGTAAGACTACAAGTTGCAGAGAAAGTGTTGATCTATATTAGCAGAAGAAACTAGAGCAAACTCCTTTATGAGCTGCCAACATGGATGAAATCACTGTATGTATATACATATGTATATATATACATATATATGTATAATATTCATGTCTGAAATAATCAGTACTACTTAAAAGGAATGCTATCTTTTCAATATTTGCAATAGAAGGAATATAAAAGAGGAGATGATTTATGTCTTTTTGTTTGTCATGGATCCCTTTGACAGTCTAGTGAAGCCTGTGGCCTCCTCCTCAGCATAATATTTTACGTTCATAAAATAACCCAACAACCAGAGGACTACAAAGGAAATCAATTATATCGAAATACAGTTATCAAAAGATTTTTTCCCAAGTACACAGATGCCCTAATATCTAGTCAGTCCTCTTGGGTATCTTGTGTACCATGTTAAGAACTCCTGTTCTGGAGGGTACATGTTTATTGAAGCTACGTAGAATTATCCAGACAACATTTATGTGTCTATTGCACTGGCTGTTGTGAGTTTGAATTTGGATAAAAGAGCTTTGTCTAAATTCAATTGAACTTGACTTTACTTATGACTTTTAGGTAAAGAATCCTATCCATGACAATAGGATCAATTGAAATCTATTGGCCTATTAGGAAAGAATCAGGAGATCTGGGTTTCAAACCTGCCCCTAACTAGACATCTGACAGTGGACCAGTCAGTTATTCTCTTAGAGACTCAATTTTCTCATCTATAAAATGCGGACAATACACACCCTAACATTCTCACTGAATTGCAATGAGGAATGTAGTTTTCCAAATTTTATGTATACACACAAATGTGTGCAGATAGATTTAAAAGTAAATGCCTAAAATAAGTGTCTAACACTAGCTGTGTGAACAGAGACAAGCCACTTGAACTCTGATCCTCAGTCAACTCTCTGAATTTTATTTACTAATTTCCAGGCTTTCCATACTCTAAAATCCAGCCTTCCTGGCCTGTTTGTTACACCATGCCTTACATACATGCCACATCATCGACTGTCTACCCCTGGTCTAGGTGTTATGGCTAGAATACCCTTCCTTCTCAGTCCTGCCTCTTGGGATCTCTGACTTCTGTTTAGATTGTTCAAATGCCACCTTATGCAGAAGGGTTCTGACAGCTACCTCTAGCCTAAATATAACAGTCTTCCACCAAATTTTATTTTCCATATACTCTATAGGTATTTTTGTGTATCTCAAATTAAGAAGATAAATATTAATTGCTCATTAATTATTTATTCATATGTTGTCAACCTCATTAGCCTGTAAGATTCATGAAGGAAGAGAGGGTTTTTGCCTTTCTTTGCATTCTCAACATTTAGCAAAGTGTCTTGTAAATATTGGGTGCTTAATAAATACTTGTTGATCGATTGGTAGAGGAAGTTGATACACATTGACATGTGTAACTAGACAACCTAGACGTGTAATGTAGTAAGGTCTACCATTGTCTATGGTATATAGTCTAACTCTTACCATGCTGGTCTATCTATTTGGTGGTCAAACTACAAAGACAAAGTTACTATGGCAGTAATGTTATGACAGACATTTTAAACTAACTTAATTATAGCTAACTATGTCCTGGAAAGTCACAACTACCTAAACTAAGACACCCAAAAATATATGACTAAAATTCAAATTAATAAATAATGGGTATTATAAAAGTGCTTCCATTGAAACCCTCTCCTGGTTTCACAAAATGACAAAATATCATGCTTGGCTTTCTGAGGATTATGCCCACAAAGCTTTTAAAAGAGGTTATCAAACTTGAAAAGCTTTGTTGAATGTCATCTAATCCTAGAAAAGATCAGAAAAGTCCACCCTCAAACAACCCATAAGCATTTATTAATTGTGCCAGCTACTACTATGTGCCAGCTACTACTAGGTGTTGGAAAAATCAAAGACAAAAAACAAAATATTTTCTACTCTCAAAGAGCTAAAATACTGTCAGGCAAAGCAGCTACAACTGTAGCTTAGTAGTTATGTAGTCTATATTCAAGATTTCTGAAATCTCCTTATGACTCCAATTTATTGGCTTTTCACCTCTCCTTCTCCTTCGTTTACATAGCACTACTCCTCATCTGTACTGTAAACTTCAAACCCATAACCCCTCAGCTGTCTGCCAGACCATCTCCCCTGCACCAGCACTTTCTTCTCTTCTCCCCATCTTGACTCCTTAGTGAACCAATTAAACTCTGAACTGCTCTCCTCTCTTGATTCCTTAGGCCCCTTATTATATTGCTGATTATGTCACCTAATCCTCAGCTTTGGATCACTGCTGCCATTCATTGCCTTCACTCCTACACACCTGCATTGAAAAAAGATAGAAAAAAAATCATGCAATTTTTCTGCCTAGGTCCACTACAAATTTAGGTTACATAACTTCAACCTCATGAGCCCTCACTGCAGCTAGGCAATCCCTTATCAGCTCACTATCTGGATCTCCACAGAAGCTCTTCCAAACCTTTTTATCCACAAACCTCCTATGGCTCCCCTTCCTCTGCTCAGCTGAGAACTTTGTCTCATAATTTAAAAATAATGAGCTCATTTGAAATTAACTCTCTCTTTTCCTATCTTCCTCATCTCCTATCACTCAAATGCCTTCGGCCACTTTTTCCACCTTCACCTTTCACGCTTCATCACATGATGAAGTAGACTTACTCCTTACCAAGGCTAACCCCTCTACTTGTTCATTGCATCCCATCTCCTCTAATAGATTGACCCCTATTGTCATCCCAATTCTTTCACTTATTTTCAATCTCCCCTTCTCTACTTGGTAATGTCCTATTGCCTGCAAACATGCCCATGTCTCCCCATCCTGGGGAAAAACAAACAAACAAAAATCCTCAACTCACAGGATCCTTTCATCCCTGCTATCATCCTATGTCTCTTCTGCTCCTGCAGCTAAACAACTCAAAAAACCCATCTACAATAGATACCTTCATTTTTTCTCCCCTCATTCCCTTCTTAACTCTTTACAATCTGCCCTCTGATCTTATTAATTCCACTGAAGCTGCTCTTTCTAAAGTTATCACTGTCTCTTAATTACCAAAACCAATGTCTTTCTGTCCTTGTTCTCAACCTCACTTGACACTGTTGATCACTCTCTCTTCCTTGATACTCTCTTCTCTCTAAGTTTTTGGAACACCACTCTCTCCTGGTTTTCCTCCAACCTGACTGTGCTTCCCCTTTCTCCTTTGCTGGATCTTCTTCTGGATAATCCTCTCTAACTATGGGACATTAATCTGCTTCTGTTCTCCCTCGACATTACTTCATTTGGTGATCTTATCAGCTCCCAAAGATGTAATTGCTATCTCTAAGCTGATAATTCTCAAATATTTCATTGTCGATCTCCAATCTCACATATCCAACTGCCTTTCAGACAGCTCATACTGGATGTTCAGCATACAACTTAAACTCATTATATCCAAAACAAAACTCATTATCTTTCCCCCTAAGCCAC
Source organism: Phalanger gymnotis (assembly GCA_028646595.1). Classification (NCBI taxonomy): domain Eukaryota; kingdom Metazoa; phylum Chordata; class Mammalia; order Diprotodontia; family Phalangeridae; genus Phalanger; species Phalanger gymnotis. The sequence goes on from CM053623.1 coordinate 256,569,667, forward strand.
TACTCTATCCACCCACACACTTACTATAGAGGGCAACACCATCTTTCCAGTCCCTCAGGCTTTCAACCTAAGCCTCCTGCTGGATTCATCATTATCTTTCATCCCTCGTATCCAAGCTGTGCCAATGTCTGTTGATTTCACCTTTGCAACATCTTTTGAATATGCCACCTTCTCTCCTCTGGCACTGTCACCACTCTAGTACAAGTCTTGTCAACTCATTCCTATATTATTCCAATAGCCTGCTGGTGGGTCTGCCTGCCCCAACTATCTCCCTACTCTAATCTATCCTTCACTCAGTTACTAAAGTGAATTTTCTTAAAATACAGTTCTGATCATTTCACACACCCCTCCCCCCAACTCAGTAAATGTCACTGTCTTCTTTTTAAAATGCTCTGTTTGGTATTCAAATCCTTTCATTAAACTAGCCAGCTTACTCTTCAGTAAAGTGACACTGGCCTCCTGGTTGTTTCACAGACATGACATTCCATCTCTCAGCTCTGATCATTCCCTCTGGCTGTCCATAATTCCTGGAATACTCTTTTTCCTTGATTATGACCACTGTCTTTCTTGGCTTCCATTATACCCCAATTACAATCCCTCCTTCTACAGGAAGGTTTCTCCAACTCCTCTTAAGTCCAATGCCTTCTCTATAGTAATTATTTCCATTTTATCCTGTATATAGTTTGATTTTCTATATATGTGCTTGCATTTTGTTTCCTTTATTAGATTGCAGGTACCTTGAGGGCAAGGAAGGTCTTTTGCCTCTCTTTGAATCCACAGTGATCACCACAGTGCCTGGCACATAGTACATGCTTAATAAATGTTTATTGACTGGTTGAATGATTGATGTATATGTATATTGAAAATTAATATAAGGTAATTTAGGTGAGGGAAGGGAATTAGGAGCTAGAAGATCAGGAAAGATTTCTTGCAGAGGATAGCAATTGAACTGTTTTTTTTTTCCCAAAGAAATTAGGAAGTCTAAGAGATCTAGGTCAGGATGCAATGTCTTGCAGACATTGAGGGACAGCCAATGAGGCGGACAGAGATGGGAGCAGCTTTGTGCATGAGGAACGGTATACAGACAAGTTTGTCTAGACTCTATAATGCATAAGGAAAAACAACATATAATAAGAGAGCAAAAATAAGTGGGAGATAAGTTGTGAAAGGTTTTTCTCACCAGAAATAATAGAAAACAACTGGATTTTAATGAGCAGGAGAGTGATATTGTCAGATCTGAACTTAAGTCAAATAAATCAGTTTTGGAAACCGTGTGAAGTATGAATTGGTGAGGGGAGAAGACTCCAGGCACTGAAGTTCGTTAAAACTGAGAATTAATGGAGGTTGGATCAGGATAGTGACTGAAAATATTGAGTAGGTAGATGGAAGAGGTGCTTTAAGAATCTGTGATTATTTTTGTCTGTAGCAACTCATGTAACCTTCTAATAAGTTGTAAGATAAGAAGTTGCATGGATAAAGTAATGGATATTTTGGTATAAAGGAGAAAGAAGGCCTGAATATAAGTGTGAAGAAAGCCTTAAAAGAGGCACTGAAGGAGATGAATGGATAGATGCAAATGCGTTGAAAAGACTGAGAAAAGAAAGAGCAGAAAGTTATTGGTACTCTAAAATTGAATATGCTGAGCTAATTTTTAGAATTCTAGAAAGACAAAGATACAGGTTTGAATATTCTACTTTGATACAGTGTTCTCAAAATTAACTCATGTTACTATAGAAACTATTTTCAACTATCTGGAGTTGTAGCACATATCAAAAATTCTAGCTTTTTTGAAATAACTATTTTCAAAATGAAGATGCAAAGTAATTTTATTCTTCAATTTTGAACTTTGAAGTTTCTATGTCCTTGGGACTTCAACTTGCCAATTTGCTGGAGAGAAGTATAAAGATAGTGGAGTTCTCATTGTGAGAACTCAAAAGTCAAAGTGAAGCTTAGGCTTTGTTCATACAAAGTTATTGGGGATCTAAAAAAAAGGGAGGTGGAGCCAAGATGGTGGAATAAAAGAAAGGACTGGCCAGAGCTACCTCCCAAACCTCTCCAAATAACCTGTAAAAATTGACTCTAAGCATATTCTAGAGCAGCAGAAACCACAAAAAGACAGAATGAAACAAATCTCCAGCCCAAGACAAGCTGGAAGGAAAAAAAAAACTGTTGCAACAGGCTAAGACAGTAGTTCAGTCCAGCACAGGCCATTCCAGCACAAATTGGACCCCAGCAAACCCAAGGCAGGCCTCAGGGGACTGAGTCATTGGTCACTGTGGCAGTTTCCAAACTTTTCAACCCATAAAGGCCAAAGACAACTTAAAAGGTCAGTAGGAAAGGGCTGTTGGAACTGTGTGAGAGAGAAGCACCGTTCAGCCCTGTCCCCAGCACAGCCTTCATCCCAGAAAACATGGCCGTAGGCCAGGGAAGTGACTGATTCAGCAGCAGTGGTGAAGACAGTTGTTTCCAGAGCTCTCATTCCTCAGACATTAATGGGATCAAACAATTGATCAGAAGGATATTACAAGGATCTCTTTGCTGGGACTGAGACAAAACTATTGTTTTCCCCATACTTGTATCTGGGTGGCAACCCTGGGTGGTAGTCCTGGAGAGAGGAGGAGCACTGGCATAGCAAAGCTTGTGGCAGCAGTAGAGAGGGAACTCTGCAAAGAGTTCCAGGGCAGAAAACGCTGTTTATGGTCACTCTCAGACCAGAGGACAGGCCAGGAGAGGACTAAACATCTCTCCTTACATCATACTACCTTAGAAGAACTGAAAACTTATAGGTCCCTAAAAGTATCTCTGAAAACAGCTGCATAAAACCCTTGAAGCTTGGGACAATATGTCCTCCATACTGGAAGCAGAGTCCTGCCTTAACAAAGAGTTAAAAAGTCAAGAAATAGCCTAGGAAAATGAGCAAACGGTGGGGAAAACTCAAACTATAGAATCTTACTTTAGTGACAGGGAAGATCAAAATATACACTCAGAAGAAGACAACAAAGTCAAAGCTTCTACATCCAAAGCATTCAAGAAAAAAAAAAGAGAATTATTCTCAGGCCATGGAAAATCTCAAAAAATATTTTTTAAAATCAAGTAAGAGAAGTAGAAGAAAAATTGGGAAAAGGAATGAGAATGACGCATGAAAATCATGAAAAATGAGTCAACAGCTTAGTAAAGCAAAGTTAAAAAAGTACTGAAGAAAATACTTTAAAAATAGACCAGACTAAGTGGCAAAAGATGTCCAAAATTCCAATGAGGAAAAGAATGCCTTAAAAAGCAGAATTGGACAAATGGAAAAGGAAGTACAAATGCTAGAATGGAGCCAATGGAAGCTGATGACTATGCAAAATCAAGAAATTATGAAACAAGACCAAAAGAAATGGAAAACTAGAATACAATATCTCATTGGGAAAACAACTGACTTTGAGAATAGATCCAGGAGAGATAATTTAAAAATTATTGAACTATATGTAAGACATGATCAAAAAAAAGAGCCATACATAATTTTTTT
>CM053623.1:256573677-256595476 GCA_028646595.1 Phalanger gymnotis
GGATTTCCAGTAGACCAATAACTCTTAAATTGTCTCTCCTGGATCTATTTTCCAGGTCAGTTGTTTTTCCAATCAGATATTTCACTTTTTTTTTCTATTTTTTCATTCTTTACATTTTGTTTTACTACTTCTTGATGCCTCATAGACTCATTAGCTTCCACTTGCTGAACTCTAATTTTTAACGAATTACTGTCTTCATTTTGCTTTTGTGTCTCCTTTTCCAGTTGGTTGATTTTACCTCTCAGGGTGTCATTTTCTCTATTTAGATTGTGGATCTCCATAGACATTTCACCAATCTTATTCTTTAGAGACTTGATTTTGTCAGTGGATTTTTTTTTCCATTTTTTCCATTTTTTCCATTTTTTTCTTTTGTCTCCCTAATTTGGTTTTTAAAATCCTTCTTTAGCTCTTCCAGTAATGCTTTTTGGGCTGGAGACCAGTTCACATTACCTTTTGAGGTATCAGATGTGGATATAGTGTCATTGTTACCCTCTTCCAAGTTGGTATTTTGATCCTGCCTGTCTCCATAAAAAGAATCAATAGCCCTCATTTTTTTTGTGTGTGTTCTTCGTGTTGGTTAGCCTTTTCCTGGCTTTACAGTAAATTTCTGCTTTTGAGGCTCAGGGCTCACTGTCCCAGCTTTCTTATTCTGGGTATTGTGAGTGTCTTTGTTGGCTTTGTGAATTATAGCTTTCAGTTTCCTGAGGTGTTTGGAAAGGGTCTGGCTGCCCGAGATCCCTTCCCCTGGGGTTGTCCTCCAGCACTGTTGCTTTTCAGCAATGGTCTCAGCTCTTTGTTGTTCGAGCTGGGTGTCTGGCACTTCCCCTGCAGGAGCAAGAGTATATCTGGGCTCCTGGTGTTGACCCCTGCTGGCTCTGCCCCTCTGTGACTCAGGTACTCCCACTACTTGGCCACTGAATCCCCACTTCTGTCTGCTACATTCCAGCATTTTTGTTTGTTTGTTTTTTTCCCCCTAGGAATTCTTTGGGTGGGGAGGGGAGGGATTAGAGCCGTTTACCTGGCCATTATGTCTCCTGGAAGTTCAAGAAGCATTTGAAACCTTTGGGCTGCAAGCCTCAGGATCTGGTATCTCATGTTCAGTGGCATTGTGCTGCCTCTCCTCACTTCCACAGAGTGCTGTCTTGTGTTGGGAGGCCTGGGGATCTCCGATGGTTTCAGGCACCTGGCTTTCTCCCAGCCTGTCTCCCACGTGGGTTTCCCGCCCAGCCGCTTCTGCTTTGGTCCTGTCTGGGGCAGCTCTGCATGCGCCGAGCACTCTCCTAGCCTACTGATTTGTTCCTTTGGCCTTTCAGACTCTCCTGGCTGGGAAATTTGCCCCACTCAGACTTATCACCCTTTCTAACTCTCTCAAATCTGCTCAAATTCACTTTTTTATAGGAATCTGACAGAATTTGTGAGAGAGCTCCAGTAAGATGCTGTTTTCATGGGGCCATCTTGGCTCCACCCCTCCTAAATTGCCATACATCATTTTTAAAGAAATTGTCAAGAAAATCTTCCCTGATATTCTAGAATCAGAGGGGAAAATAGAAACTGAAAGAATCCACTGATCATCTCCTGAACAAGATCCCAAAAATGAAAACTGCCAGGCATTTTATAGCCAAATTCCCCAATTCCCAAGTCAAGGATCCCAAGGTCCCAATTGCAAGCAGCCAGAAATGATTCTACATCTTAAAAATAAAATTAAGGGGTGAGAAAGGAATATACTTGGAGAAGGTGAAATGGAGAGGTAGAATGGAGTAAATTATCTCACACAAATGAGGTAAAAAAAAAGCTTTTATAGTTTAGGGGAAGAAGGAGGAGGTGAGAGGGAATGACTGAAAGAAAAAATTAATTGATCTCTCTGCCTTGTCTGTCCTTAAACTGGCCAATTGTACATACCATTTCCAAAGATATTTTCCTTCAACATACATCTGAACTCATTACTCCTCTATTCAATCAACTATAGGGGCTTCTAAAGACCTCCAGGGCAAAATATGTACTCATTTGTTGAACTTTTAAAACTCTATGCAATCTGATACAATCCCTCTTTCCAACCTCATTGTACATTACTTGCCCTCCCACATTTTGCAATCTAGTCAGACTGGCCTTCTCTTTGTTCTTTAGAAATGACATTTCTTCCTTATCTCTACCTTAGAGAGTTCCATTTTTCCTTTATTATACAGTTCAAGCACTGTCTTCTGCATGAAGACACTTCCTCCACTCCTTTCCTACTAATCTCCTCCCTCCCAAACTATCTTGTATTTAACTACTCTATGTGTACATTAACACAACATACATATATATTTTACTTACTCTATATTCACTTTATATACATTTTATATGAACCATTGTGTATCCCTAATTACAATATAAGCTCTTTGTGAGAACATTGTTTCATTTTTTGTCCTTAGCATGAAGTACAGTGCCTGAATTAATAAATACTTGTGGATTAATTGATTGATGAAAATTGCTATGTAAATGCTTTCTGTCATTGTTGCATTATTTTTATTGGTCTCTTGTTTGATGTACTCTCTTGTCAGCTTGAATCATATTTCAATACATGCTACCAGTAGCTTATACATTCTTTGAGACAAGAATTGTATACTATTCTGTCATTTTAATCATAAGCACTTCACACAGTGCCTTACTATTAGAGGAGCTTAATAAATTCTTACTGAATTGGTTTACCATAGCCCACTTGAGAAAACTAATGGTAGAGATGATAAACCTAGTTGAGGTGCTAAAAAACAATGATCCAGAAATAGAGTTTTGAGTGACAAATTTCAAATCATTAGTGATTGAATCATAAATTAGTGATGTGAATCATAAATGACAAAGTAAATAATTTATCACATTTAGCAACGGTTACAATACTTGCAGTTTCTAATTAATTCTTTATTACATGTAAAGTAAAAGATTGATGCAAATAGAACATGCAATCTTCTTTTTCTACTATCATTACCTACAATTCACCTTTGCAATAATATTCAGGAAAGGTACAAATATCATCAAAAAGGCTATAGACTTAAATCTTCTATGGCTAACAATGTGATTTAACTTTCATATGTAGATCACAGAAAGCTCTGAAGTCAATAATTAATTCTCATAGCAACCTTGTTTTTAAGATGAAAGAAGATACATTTATTGAAGTAATTTTATAAGGGTCTAAGAAGAAAGTTAGCTGTACAATTGTAATTTGAGGCTGAGATGCCAAAGAATTTAAACCCAGAGGTGGGATCATCATTTTAAAGTTATCAACCAATTTGCAAAATTAGACTGGAGAAGCAATGCCTCATCCACTTACTAAGTACATAATTATTCTGATTATGTGTTAGCAAAGGAAATCTATGCTTTTAGTGTAAAGTGTCTAGTCAATCAGAAAAAAACATGCCTTAAGTGTGTAGACACCTGTTTCTCCTTCTAAAAGGAAGCATATTTTAAGGGGATGCTCAGTTAACTTCACAAATGATAAATTTTACTTCATTTAGGGTAGAACATGACTTGGGCCCAGATTGATATAGTTTAAGGAGATATATTATGCAAGTAACAAATTTTGTTTATTAAAAGTGAATGTTTAACAACAATAATAAAAACCAGAAGTGTAGGCTTGATATGGGCAAAAAAAGCAAAAAATTACTTTGACCTGGACTGTGGTTTAGGGAGCTTGTGGTTTAAAAAAAACCTGAATATATATCGTAAACATGCATTCTAGATATGTCCCGGCTCTCTCTTCAGCTGCAGAAATCCCCATGTTTCTTATGGTCATCACTAACTGTCTGAATCATCTGAGTGGTGGATATGACATTGTTGGTTGTGTTGTAGTTGTTCATTGTTCATTATCCATTGTTGAATGTATGAGGAGAAAAATCAGATTGTTGAATGACTTAATATACAAAAACCAATCTTTTTCATGTCTCACATGTATATTTAATTCACAACTTAAACTTCACTTTGTAGAAATATTATTTGACAGTCTAGAAATGTTCTCTCTCACCATACATGAGCCACCAAATTCTCAAAAAAGGTAGGCCCTGAGGCATATTAGAGAGAAGCAATGACAAAATTCTCTTTAACTTATGTTCTTAGAGGGTTGGCTAGGGCATAGGTATCACGTGGAAGCCCACAATACTCCCAAATGTGGCCTGAACCTGATTAAAATGTAATTGGAAAATTTTAACAAAGCAAATAAAAATACATGAAAACAGATGAAGTATTAACATGTGGTTTTATAACAAGTGGCTTGTGGGATTCCTTAAATATTTTAGTGGCCCCCTATTCTATTTGACTTTATGACAATTGGGCCGAAAAACTGAGTGGGGATGAGTAAATGGGTCAGGGTGATTTAGTCGTATGTCAGAGGCAAAATTTGAACTTAGGTCTTCTCATTTCTAAAGCCAGATCTCTTCACTTTATCATGCTGTCTTGCAAAGATTATGTGAAACTGGAAGTGTAACTCTCTGAATTTAGAGATGTGTTCTTTAGCGGAAGATTAAAACCACGTGGATGCTGCTGCTAAGGCAAAATCACTGGGAAAGTTTTAGAGGATCTAAGCATTCAGAAAAAGAGGCCAAAAAAGTTTCATCAAGAATTTTCAGAGGTGTTTTCTGGGGTGGAGCCAAGATGGTCGAGGAAAAGCAGGGACTTGCTTGAGCTCTTCCCTGAAACCCCTCCAAATACTTGTAAAAAATGACTAAACTAATTCTAGAGCTACAGAACCCACAAAATGGCAGAGTGAAACAAATGTCCAGCCCAAGACAACCAAGAGGGCTGACATATCACCTCAGAATGGGAGTGTAGCACAGTCAAGTGCAGGCCATGCAAGCACAGCCTAGGCCTCAGAGGACTACATCACTGGCAGCCATGGCAGTTTCCAGACTTCTTAACCCACAAATGCTAAAGACAAAGTAGAAGTGGGGAAACTTTGTTGGACCTGGGTGGGACAAGAGCATGGGCCAGCCCCAACCCCTGAGCAGCAAAGGTGGCAGCTGTACTGGCAGCAGTGACTGCTTCCAGAAATCCAGGTCCACAGATGGTGGGGGTATCAAGCAACTGATCAGAGTGGGACTGCAGGGATCTCTTTCCTGGTGCTGAGGTGGGATTCTCTTGCTTTGCCTGCTAAGATCCGGGTCCCAGTCCTGGGTGGTGGTCCCAGGTTGAGGAAGAGTGCTGGTATTGCAGAGCTTGTGGTGGCTATGGAGGGACAGTCCTCCTCACAGTTCCAAAGTGGAAAAGAGTGCTTGTGGTTGCCCACAGACCAGAGCACAGGCCAGGAGAGGAATAAACTCCTAACCTTTGATCATATTATCTTAGAAGAACTGAAAATTTACAGGTGCCTAGAGGTTTCTCTGACAACAGCTGCACAAAACCCCTGAAACTTGTGAAACAGTGTCTCCACTGCAGAGGCAGAGGACTACCTTGACATGCTCAAAAGTCAAGTGATCAGCTAGGAAAATGAGCAAACTGTGTAAAAAGTCAGACTATAGCATCTCATTTTGGTGACAAAGAAGATCAAAACATACAACCAGAAGAAGAGAAAAAAGTCAAAGCTTCTACATCCAAAGCCTCCAAGAAAAATATGAATTGGCCACAGGCCTTGGAAGAGCTCAAAAAGAATTTTGAAAATCAACTAAGAGAAGTAGAAGAAAAATTGGAAGGAAAATGAAGGGAAAATAATGAAGAAAAAGTCAAAAGTTTGCTAAAGGACACCCAAAAATAGTGATGAAAATAACACCTTAAAAATAGACTGAGTTAGGGGGGTGGGGCAGAGCCAAGATGGCACTATGAAAGCAAGAACTTACCTGAGCTCTTTTACAAATTCCTTCAGTTATCTCTAAAGAAGTGAATCTGAGCAGATTTGAGAGTTAAAAGCCACTAGTAAACAGTGTGGCAGGGTCAACAGGACAGAGCTGTGGGCTGGGAGAGCACTTAGCACAGGGAACTGCACCAGACCACACTGAAGGAGAGGGGATGATAGAAGGGAGGGAAGATTGGGGGGAAGGAGTAGTCAGAAGCAAACACTTTTGAAAAGAGTTTTGCATAACTAAACATGTATAACCTATATCGAATTGCTTTCCTTCCCAATGACTGTGGATGGGAAGGAAAGAAGGGAGAGAATCTGGAAATCAACGTTTTAAAAAGAAATGTTAAAAATTATCTTTACATGCAACTGGGGAATAAAATATACAGGCAGTGGGGTATAGAAATCTATCTTGCCCTACATGAAGTAAGGGGGAAGGTGATAAAAGGGATCTGTGATAGAAGGGAGGGCAGACTGGGGGAGGCGGTAATCAGAATGCATGCCTTCTCATTTGGAGAGAAATGGGGAGAAATTTGGAACTCAAAATCTTGTGGAAATGAATATTGAAAACTAAAAATAAATAAATTATTTTTTTATAAAATGAATATTTTTTCACTAAAAATAGCCTTTTTTAGAGGGAAGAAACAGGAGAAATGATTAATATAATTAAAATAATTATGAAATAAAACAAGGAATTTTCAGAGGTGGGAATAAGAGCACACAGAATTCTGGAAGAAAAAGGAATCTGTGATCTCACTAATGTAGGTACTTTCTGAACTATGCAGGTTTCCATCTATCTGTGCCTGTTTCTGCTGTTCAATTTTAAAATGTATGTTTTCTCATAATTTTGATGCAGGCAGCTTACCAAACTCTAAGCAAGACATAAACATTGTGCCCCTTACTTGCTGTTTTCCAAGAGAAGCTTTGAGCCTTCAGGGTAATACATACAATCTGACATTACAAAAGAAACAGCCACATGCTATAGATCACAACAATTACGGGGATTTAAGATATACATACATGCATACATACATACATATATTTATATATACATACACATACATATTTGTATGTGTTTAAGAGTAATGTTAAAAAAAAGTGTACCCTATTACAGGTTAAGCAATAGCCTAAACTGTCCGCTTTCTGGTCTTCACTCCTGGCTACTACAGAGGGATAGTAGAGTTCCATTGGACCATCCTGTGCAATTTTAAAATTCATGTTCTCTCATAATTTTGATACAGTGAGCTTAACCAACAGAGTAAGGGGAGTGTCTCTTATTCTCTTTATATTATATCAATATCAGTGGAGTATATAGGTTCGTAATTCAGTTGAAACGACCCAAGAAACCAAATATACTATGTAATCATTTTTTAAGGCAATGAGAAGTTAATCAAGGTAAGTGGAAGAAATGAGTAGAGAAGCCTTGATCATTTTCCAGGACTTTTCTTTCCTACCCTTGTCTACTTTGTTGCTATGTGCATAAAAAATAATGCAATATATGTATATATGTGTGTGTGTGTATATATATATATATATATATATATATATATATATATATATCATGAGATACTGAGAGAGCTGGATAGCTTCTCCTCGATAAGTCTCAGGTCTCATCTATCTACTCACCATGTCAGAAGCACAGGCCATGGCCAGTCAATTATTGTTGTCTTTGCATGATTCAAAGATGCATGGCTTTGAGTCACTCTGGCCATTTAATTAGCTCAGAATAGTCTTTTTTGTCTTGAACCCGTTCTTTCTGCCAATTATCTAGAAGTTATTCAGTTACATGGCCTTAACAGCCAAGCTCATCATATCAGTAAGTATAGGACAGTATCAATTGATATTTTATGTTTTCAGAGTCCTTTCAAAATATTTCCACAATATTTTGTTGGTTTCTCCAAACCAAGACATCATTGAGTTGGCAGAACTCATTGACAAAGGCTAAAATTTCACATCATTTTCAGTACCTTGGTAAGTCTGTACTATATATATATATACATATATATATATGTATATATATATATATATATATAATACACACACACACACATATATATATATATATATATACTATATACATATGTGTGTGTGTGTATACTTTACATGTGTACCCTCAAATGACCAGAAAACTCACATTGAATTGTTCAGAGACTAAATCTAAGATCAGGGGAAATTTGCACTCCAGACACTCCCCTTCATATTCCTCTATAGCTAAAGAAAGCCAATATTGTTCCCATTGATATTTAAATATTAGCGACAAGAGTGTGATGGACTCATACAGGAGTGAGGACATAACACAGGCATGTCATTCTTTCTCATATGCTACTTTGCTATTCAAAGCCAGAAAACCTTGTACTTGCTCTTTGAATTGATGAATCATCTGTCCCAGCGCCTCCTGTTTGAAACAGAAATGACAGATATTTTACATCATGTCTCTGTGGGTTTTAAAAAATGGGGTTGTAAAACATTATAAGGCTGATGAATGAGAGTCTTACCAGAGATGCAACCTGGACTACTTCAGAATGTCCTTAGCATTCCAGGCTAGCCCATATATGAAAAGATGCCCTCCTCCACTTACTATAATTCTGCAAGCAAACCAAACTGTACAAGATGTCTAGCCTAATGACTCAAAGTACTTTTCCATTTATTTATATATTCCAGCCAGTGCTATCTAGGCTAGCCATTGATTTACACTTGCAATGGCTAATGAATTTTCAAATGGCTTCCCTAATAACAATGTCAATGCTATAGCTCTCTCGAATGAGATGGCAGAGCAGCCAAAACATGTGTGTACACTCTGAGCAAGACATAAACACTGTGTCCCTTACTCGCTATTTTCCAAGAGAAGCTTTGAGCCTTCAGGGTAATACACACAATCAGACATCACAAAAAAAGCCACATGTTGTAGTGTTGTAGATAGAAATATTTACTGGTTACATACATATATGTATATGAATATGTGTGTATATGTGTGTATACATGTGCATATGTATATGTATGTATATATGTACGTATAGATGCATATGCATGTGTATATGTGTATATGTGTGTATGTGTATATGAGTATGTATGAGTACATGTATATGTGTATGTATATGTGTGCATGCACACATATAAACGTGTGTGTGTGTGTGTATGTGTGTGTGTGTGTGTGTAAGAGTAATGTCAAAAAAATATTCCCTATTGCAGCTTAAGCAATTGCCTAAACGGCCCACTTTCTGGTCATCATTCCTGGCTACTACAGAGGTATAGTAGAGTTCCCTTGGCTAGTGACCCATTAGATATGAGCTCTTTCAAATATCCATGTATCTTCTCTCCTTTGTAGAAGCCTACTGCCTTAGCTTTTACAATATTTTAAAAGTAAGAAAGAATATGACATGGATAAGACTCACAATAATTTGCCTCTACATCATTCCATGGAGAGGGCAAGAACAATATGATTTTTTTCTTGACTCTATGCCTTTGAATAGGCTGTTCCACATGTTTGAAATGCATTCTTATCTTACATCTGTCTTGTACAATCTCCAGTTTCCTTCTAATCTCACCTTGAGCATTCCCTTCTACATGAAATCTCTCCCAATTATTCCCAGAAACTAGTCTTCACTCCTCACACAATCATCTGATATTTACTCATTTTAATGTTTGTATATTTATGGTATATATTCTCTCTGTGTCTCTCTGCCTCTGTTTCTCTCTGTTATACACACATACATACACACACACACATAAACACATATACATGTATGTATACACATAGTGTTTCCTCGAAGGCAAAGTCTATGTCTTTTTTAACTGGAAGATGGTTGGTGCTTAATGTGTACTATTGGTAGCTATATTCTTGAGCTCAAAGAGGGAAGACAGAATTCAAAGAACCAGATATTTTCTTTCTCCATTATTTTTAAGACTATTTTCTAAGCAATACTGAAAGTAAATTTTCAGCTTACAAATTCCTGCGGGAAAATATCTGTTAAATAGTACCCTGTGAATTCCCTCCTCCACCCTTAACAAACACTTTAGTATTGTTTTCCTTTAAAATAGTAATATCACAGTCATGATTAGAGTTTAGGCTTGCATTTTAAACACTTCATAGCAGCTTCCTTTGTATTGTGACAATCAAAAGTGATAACAGAGACAGGGAAAAGAAGAGAAATGGAGAAGATTTAAGAAGAAAATTGTCATAAAGAGGGCAGAAGGCAAGAAGAGAATTTTTAGAGGCAGAAAGGAAAACACCAAAGGGAATTCTAAATTCTGAGAGTTGGCCTTCAATATGATTTTAAAGGAAATAATGTAAGTTAACAAACAATTGAAAAAATTAGTTTGGACCATAGTGTCTGGGTTGATATTTGAGATAATGTCAAACAGACCTTTTATTCTTATTCATATTTTGTTGTATGATAATGTGAGACTAATTTTCACTTCAATATATAATATCACTCAATGTTTAATGTAACTTACCAAGCATTTTCTCTAGCATATAAACTTTCTAACACAACCTGGAGTTGGTATTTTCCCCTGTCTAGTTTTCCTAATTCAGATAGTTAATACATTGGGAAAGATGATGTCATGACTTACAATTGACTTGGATTTGGGTGAGGGATGGCTGTGCAATGGTCTGAAGATGGCCCAGAACACAGTGGCCTTTTTAAGCTAAGGTCTTTCTGAATTCTCACTTAGAGTGAGGCAATGTCCAGTTGAGTCAAGGGATGGCCCCTTTAATGAAAAAAAAATCAAACTGGGAGGAGAACACCCTCAGGACTGCTGGCTTAAAGAGAAAATATTACTATTTGAATTCACTCAGCTATCTGGCAAAAAAGATAACCATTAAGTGCTGTTGTTGGTCAATCAATGAGAGACAGAGGCAATTGGGTTTAAGGCATGGTTTTTAAGAAAGAAATCTAGCCAGTAAACCTAAATATAACTAGGTGGGTTTCAGCTATTGAATTTTACCTTCCTTTGGGCAGAACACTCTCAGACAAGGGCATGATACTCCATTGTAATATCAATTAAATTGGGGCTCTCTTACTGTTTTAAAATGATTAAGTGTCTTTGATTGAGCCTTAGTAGGTGCTAAGACCCAGGCCCAAACCCCTATTAGGTGCTAAGCCTATGTGGGTGTCAATTGGTAACTAAGTTGGGGCTCCAGATGGGGCCAGTGAAGAGAGGTGCTAACATCAGAGCCAATTGAAGGAGCATAAGTTCTGGTTGCTCAGGTCACGTTTGATGTCATCTGAAACTGCATAAAAAGGGAAGACAGAGTCATTTGCTTAGGGCTCTCATTCTTGGTGGTGCATTGTTGTGGATACTCTAGGCAGCTGTAGTTAACAGCCCTCCAGTTTGCCCAGATGCTCAGACTTGGTTAAACTCCGGTAACTATAAACTGAGATTTGAATCAGAGAAGATCTGTCTGTTGGTGTTTGTAATTTGTTTGTGTTTGCTGTGAAGTTCAGGGTGCTAGCTTTTTCCCCTAAGGTAAGTGAATGATATTTGTGTGCTGGATTAAAGTAAGCTTGTTAACTCCTTAAAGTTGCTTTCCTTAGCAAAGCAGATCAAAAGAACCTGGGCTTGCAGCATTCCGTGAACTAGTTGTTGCGGGTTTTACACTCCCACAGCAACTGTTAGCTGGATTGTTGAAATATCCATGTCAGGGGATAAAATGAGGAGAGGAGGGGAGGAGGGGAGGAGGAGAGGAGAGGAGAGGAAGAGGAGAAGAGAGGAAGAGGAGAGGGGAGGAAAGGGAGGGGAGGGGAGGACAGGGGAGGGGAGGAGAGTGGAGTCAGACTACTCACAGCTTATGGTTTGTCCTTCCCTGATGTATATCTGGCCAGTATTGTAGACTTCTGAGATAATCAATATTCACTTCCCTAATGGCAATGAAAAATAGCAATGTTCTAAAACCTCAACATTGTATTAACCTCACTTTGAAATAGTTCAAAGAATAAAAGAGCTAAGAGGGGCATTACATACTATTTAGCATAAATTTTTCATATTTGTACTTTAGGAAACTGAAGTTCAGAGATATTAAATGATTTGCTCAAAAGTCATATACTTCCTAATAAGTAGTAGGGTATACCAAAGTGCAAACCTAAATCTCCTGATTCTTTGGTGCTCATTCTATTATACAAGAACTGCCTCCTATATTTGTACTTAGGTAACTTATACCATATTTTCTGGAGATGTTTGAATTTGATTGCCATCAATCAAATAAATCAATAAGCATTTATTAAGTCTCTGCATTTTGCTGGGTGCTCTTCTTTGTCTCTGGGGATAAAAATACAAAAAAAAATCCCTTTCAAAGATTGTATCAGGGAAGATAACACATACATATATCAGTATATAGAGAAGAAATATGAAATAAATAATGAAGTGGGTAGAGATGGTTGGCATAAGCAACAGGAGGGAGCCAACAATGGCTATTTGTAGTAGGTATTAGACCTGTGTCTTGAAGAAAGATTAGGAATCTATAACACAGAGATGAGGAGAGAGAGCATTTCACAAATGATGAAAGTATGATTTGAGAAGAAATTCAACATTTGTCTAATATATCAAGGCACTGTTTGGTAGTATCAGAGATCTAAAGACAAAAATGTGATATTTGCAGACTCATGATGGTCAAAAATAATATAAACCTCTTGAAAACTAATGAGCTTATTGGGTTATATAAATTAATATGTTCTTCAATTTTTAATAGATTCATGATCTCACGAATATGATCTTCTGTTGGTATAGACTTCAGTTCATCAGGTCCTACACTGAAG
Source organism: Phalanger gymnotis (assembly GCA_028646595.1). Classification (NCBI taxonomy): domain Eukaryota; kingdom Metazoa; phylum Chordata; class Mammalia; order Diprotodontia; family Phalangeridae; genus Phalanger; species Phalanger gymnotis. The sequence continues at coordinate 256,586,230 of CM053623.1, forward strand.
CTTCACCATTACATAAAGGTGACTGTGGTTCTTGAAAGCCTTGCTATTTAGAGCCCAAACATGGTAAAATTTAGCATTCTGGAACTTTGTGTTAAACTAGGTCTGCTACCTGAGCATCAGCTAAGCAAAAAGACACCACAGTAGAGTAGAATCTTTGAGACTGGAGTTAGGAGACCCAAATACAGATCTAGGGCCTTTCACTAATTTTAGTCACCTGACTTCTCTTAATCTCATTTCCTCTAAAATGAGATGACTAGACTAGATGACATCTAACATAATTTCTATCTCCATAGTTTTAATCGTAAAAGGAGAAGCTCATTGCCTCTAATTTGGCCACTAGTAATGATTTCCTTAGCCACGGAAACATAAACTCATATGCAGGTGGAAAAATATTGAGATAATATAAAGATGATTTATTCTACTGTGGGAAGGAAATTTAATCAAGCTTAGTAAAACTACATGGCAATGTTATTATTCAATGAAGAATAGTAGGACTAGGAACACCAACTGATCGATAAGCACAATATTTTGTTATAATTTTACTAGAATTTACTATTATTCATCCTATCCATGCAAATGCATTTTAAAAATAAATACTTAGAAGCAAATATTATTATTTTACTTAGAAATAAAAGTTTTCACCCTACTAACTTTATTATATATAAATGCATTGTAAGAATTGATACAAACGAATCCTTTAAGATATTCTTAAATTCTAGGTCTCTATTCAGTCATGATGTCTATGTGGCCAAGAAATGGGAATGAAAGGACCAAAAAATAAAAAAAAATAAAATAAGGCCTGCCTTCAAGGAGTTTACATTTTATTAGGCAAAACAAGATTCATAAATAGAAAAAAGTGTGTGTATGTGTATGTGTGTGTATGCCCATAAACATATGTGTATATAGGTAAGCAACATGTATAAATGTGTATACAATATGTATAAAATGTGTGTGTATGTGTGTGTGTGTGTGTAATACAAGTTAATTTAGAGGGGGACTCACTAGCAACTGTGAAGATAAGCAAAGATCTTACATAGGAGGTGACACATAAGCTAGGCTTTGAGGGAAAGTTGAGATTGTAGAATGCAGAGATTAGGAGGAAGTACATTCCAAGAAAAGCGAAGAGTCAGGAGTTAGAATAACATGTATGAGATAGAGGAAAAAAAGCTGGTTTGGGTGGATTAAAGACTATGAAGAGAAGCAATGCACACAGTGGCTGGAAAATTAGGTGGGAGGAGTCTAAAAGGCAGAGTTGTTTGCATATTGAGAGAATAGAAAGTTAAGATTCATGTTACTGGTTTCTGTCCTGTAACCAGGGAGATAGATATCTCCTTCTGTATAATTAGCCTCATAGAATAACTGAATCAGTAGCAAAATGAACTATTTTTAATGAAATTTTCCATTGAAATTCAAGAAAGTAAAACAAGATTTTTAATCTAGATGTATTGATAGTATAAATAATAGCTACTGGATGAATTTGTTTTAAGTTTGACCATTAACTTAGGCTCCTGAACTGCTCCTATCTCATATTTTATATAAGGGTATTTAGAAGAACAGTATTCTAATATTCATATTTCTACAGCTTACTTAATATTAAGAACCTGATATATTATATTCCTTATTCATTTAGCAAACACATTAAACACTTACTGTGCTCAAAGGATGAATAAGACATGGTTCTTGCCTCCAAGGAATTTACAACTTAGCTTTTAATATCAGACTATAATATGTATTGGAAGTATGGCACACACATACATGTCAAGAAAACGTGCCCACAGTGGCCTTGATTAAAAATGCATATCTCATTTTTCATCTTGAATCTATTATAGCCCTGTCAGAATGTGGGAAGCTTTGCAGGCTTGTGCTGGTAAATGTTTAATAAATAGCTCTCAAAAAAAAAATGGGCACACGACACACTTTTAAGTTAAATATGCATTATTAATATTTTCTACAGCACTTCCTTTAATCTAGAAAATCAATAAAATAACAAATCAAGCTTTGATTTGTAATGTTTGTCAATTTCTGAAGTCTAAATGCTCTTAATGGAAATTTAACAATTGGTTCTAGCAATCAAATATGAGCCAATTCTAGCTCATCATTGATAGTATGCTCATTGCTAATGTTCTGGAATTACATTAGATCACAACATTGATCAGAGTTCTTAAGTCTTTCTTTGTCCTTACGATTTTATTCTTATAATAGAAATTGTTCTCCTGGTTCTATTTACTCCACTCTTCATTAGTTAATACAAGTATTCCCAGGTTGCTCTGATATCATCCCTTTCATGAAGTCTAAAGTACAATGCTCTTCAACTGTGGTCATATAACATAATTAATTCAGCCATTCTCCATTTAATGACCACCTTCTTAATTTTCAGTTCCTTTACACTACAGAAGCAGCTACTATATAACAGAACATATGAAACCTTTTCCTCATTCTGTGAAATCTTTTGGGGTACAAACCAATGAATGCTATCACAAGTTCAAAGGGTATGCATGGTGAGGAGGAGTCAAGAGAAGATGGTAGCAGGAATAAAAGGATTGAACTTTCCTTCCATTATTCCTGCAGATGTGTGTGTGTGTATATATATATATAAATTCTTATTTTTTATCTATATTTTCTTATTTAATATTTTCAGTTTTCAGCATTGATTTTCACAAGATTTTGAGTTACAAATTTTCTCCCCATTTCTATGCTCCCCTTCACTACAAGATGGCATATATTCTGGTTGCCCTGTTCCCCAGTCAGCCCTCCCTTCTGTCACACCATTTCCTGCCCCCATCTCCTTTCCCCTTACTTTCTTATAGGGCAAGATAGATTTCTATGCCCCATTGCCTATGTGTCTTATTGCCAGTGGCAAGCAAAAACAGCTTTTTTTTTTGAGCATCTGCTTTTAAAAATTTGAGTTACAAATTCTCTTCCCTCTTCCCTCCCCACCTACCCTCCCTAAGAAGGCAAGCAATTTAACATAGGCCACACATGTATCATTATGTAAAACACTTCCACAATACTCATGTTGTGAAAGACTAACTATATTTTCCTCCCTCCTATCCTGTCTGCCTTTATTTAGTTTTCTCCCTTGACCCTGTCCCTTTTAAAAAGTGTTTGCTTTTTACATGTAGGGCCTATATTGAATTGTTTACCTTCTTAGGGAGTGAGGGTGGGGAGGGAAGAGGGGAGAGAATTTGAAACTCAATATTTTAAAAGCAGATGTTCAAAAAAGTTGTTTTTGCATGCAACTGGGAAATAATATATACAGGCAATGGGGCATAGAAATCTATCTTGCCCTACAAGAAAATAAGGGAAGGGGGGATGGGGGGAGTAGGGTGACAGAAGGGAGAGCTGACTGGGGAAGGGGGCAATCAAAAAATATGCAATCTTGGAGTGAGGGGGGAAGGTAGAAATGGGGAGAAAATTTATAATTCAAAATCTTCTGGAAACCAATGCTGAAAACTAAAAATATTAAACAATAATAAAAAAGTGTTTGCTTTTGATTATTTCTTCCCCCTATCTGGCCTCCCTTCTCTCATCTCCCCTTTTTTATCCCCTTCCTCCTATTTTCCTGTGGGGTAAGATACCCAACTGAGTGTGTATGTTATTCCCTCCTCAAGTCAAATCCAATGAGAACAAGATTCACTCATTCCTCCTCACCTGCCCCCTCTTCCCTTCCAATGAACTGCTTTTTCTTGCCACTTTCATGGGAGATAATTTACCCCATTCTATCTCTCCCTTTCGCCCTCTCTCAATATATTCCTCTCTCACACCTTAATTTTATTTTATTTTTATAGATATCATCCCTTCATATTCAATTCACCCTGTGTCCTCTATCTATCTATCTATCTATCTATCTATCTATCTATCTATCTATCTATCTATCTATCTATCTGTATATTCCCTTCAGCTACCCTAATACTGAGAAAAGTCTCATGAATTACACACATCATCTTTCCATGTAGGAGTGTAAACAAAACAGCTCAACTTTAGTAAGTCTCTTATGATTTCTCTTTCTTGTTTACCTTTTCAGGCTTTTTGAGATTCTTGTGTTTAAAGGTCAAATTTTCTACTCAGCTCTGATCTTTTCACTGAGAAAGCTTGATAGTCCTCTATTTTATTGAAAATCCATATTTTGCGTTGGAGAATGATACTCAGTTTTGCTGGGTAGATGATTCTTGGTTTTAATCCTAACTTCTTTGACCTCTGGAATATCATATTCCAGTCCTTCGATCCCTAAATATAGCAGCTGCTAGATCTAGTGTTATCCTGCTTGTGTTTCCACGATACTCAAATTGTTTCTTTCTGGCTGCTTGCAGTATCTTCTCCTTGACCTGGGAGCTCTGGAATTTGGCCACGATATTCCTAGGAGTTTTCTTTTTGGGATTTTTTTTCAAGAGGTGATCATTGGCTTCTTTAAATTTCTATTTTACCCTCTGGCTCTAGAATATCAGGGCAGTTTTCCTTGATAATTTCTTGAATGATGATATCTTGGCTCTTTTTTCGATCATGGCTTTCAGGTAGTCCAATAATTTTTAAATTATCTTTCCTGAACCTATTTTCCAGGCGAGTGGTTTTTCCAATGAGATATTTCACATTGTCTTCCATTTTTTTCATTGTTTTGGTTCTATTTTATAACATCTTGATTTAAAATGTTTTCTTTTAATAAATGAAATGTAAGTTCTCTAGGAAAAATAGAAAAGAAAGGAAAGCTCTTTAAACAGAATTGTAAATGTAATCAATGAACAAAGTGATATGAAAAGTAAAAAAAAAAAAAAAACTTTCCAAAGCAACAAACTCCCTGAATGTTAGAATGGACCAAATAGAGGCAAATGCTCCCTTAAGGCATCAATATACATTAAAATAAGGCCCAAAGACTAAAAATAAATAGAAGAGAATGTAAAGTAGCAAAAAACAATAGATCAAGGAGAGATAGATTAAGAATTATTGGAAAATCTGAAAACCATGACCAAAAAGAACCTCAATATCTGATTTCAGGACATCATGAAACTGTCTCAATCTATTAGAACCATAGAGCAAAGTGGAAACAGAAATATCTCACCTGTCACCTCCTTAAAGAAATAAAATAAAAACCAGCACAAGTCTAGAATTTCCAGATAGAAAATACTACAAACATTCCCAAAGAAATAATCCAAAAGCTAAGGAGTCATAATCATGTTCATACAAGAGTTAGCAGTCACCCCTCTGAATTACTGCAGAGCTTAGAATGTGTTGTTTCAGAACGTGAAGAATACACATTACACCTATAAATAACTTACCAGGGAAAAGCAATCATAATCCTACAAGGGAAAAATAGATCTTTAACGAAATAGAGAGTTTCCAAGCATTCTTGATGAAAAGACAATAGCTGCAAGGGATCTTTGAAGCACAAACAGTATTCAAAACAGCTATTAAAAAGCAAATGAGTAAACAATCAATCATAAGGAGCTAAATAAAAAAAAACCTTTTTTTACATTCTTTTTGGGGAGACAATATATCTGTCCTCTCTGAACCATTTCATTGTCATAGGTTATAGATGGAGTCTATTTAGACAGAGGGCTTGGTAGTGACCCCCAGCATGTTGATGAAGTTAAAAGAATGGAAAAGTAAGGGAAGATAAATTACACTGGGAGGTGAGAAAAGGGAAAGGAAAGTTAGGAACTATTATCTCACATAATAGGGGTGTGCATGTAGAAGTCTATGCAAATGAGGAGGAAGGGATGGGTGAGAGGCATGAACTTCATACATATCTTAAATGAAAGGAAAGAAGAATATACACACACATTTGGAAACAGAAACATTTCACTCAGTAGAGGAAAGGAAAAAAGAGAAGAGGCAGAATTAGAGGAAATGTATGTTAATAAAGGAATTAGTCATATGAAGAATTTATCCTACAGATATATCCCCAACATTTATAGTAACTTTTTTGTCAGGGCAAAAAATTGGAAATTCAGGGGTGGTAATCAATTGTGGGATGTTTGTATAAGTTATGGAATATAAATATTCTAGAATATTATTGTGCTGTAAGAAATAAATAATATTTCAGCAACACCTTGGAAACTAACATAAACTGATAGAGAAGTGTGTGAATACAACAATTTATACCGATAGCAATATTGTATACATGGTTTTGAACAACTTAGGAATTCTGATTAATAGGCAATCACAATTTGAGAGGACTTAAAACAAAACATGCTACCTACCTTAAGATAGAGAGGCAAGGACTCAGAGTGCTTCATGAGAAGTACATGCACATTATTTATGTCACTTATTATATATACATGCGTGTGTTGTTATGGGTTATATAGCCATTGCAGAAATTTGTTTTGCTTGAGTATACAGGTTTGTAACAGGGAGAAAAAAAAACGTTTTTTCTCAAGGTTGTGGATGGTGTAGTCAGTGCAAGGGAAAGAAGATGGATTTTTAAGCAATGAACATTTTAGTGACTTCAGGGATATAGTATCAAATAGCTTTTCAGAATTGTTTGATTAGGTAACACTAAAGCTGTCTAAGAACCTGCTTTTTTCTCTATTCAAAATACCTGCTGGATTGCCTATTTTCACCTCTGTGTATGTCTGTCTCAGTTTCTCTCTCTGTCTCTGTCTCTCTGTTTCTCTGTCTCTCTGTCTCTCTCACTCTCTCTCTCTCTTTCCCTCCCAACATTCAACTCTCTGTCTCCATCTCTATTCATGTAACTCCCTTCTCTCTTTCCTTCCCTCTTTTCATATCTTTCTTTCTGTATATTCATATTATGCATACCACACTGTCTTGCTGGGTAAAAAAAAATGATCTGATCTTCCTTCAGCAAACATGTCCCTCCTAAACCTTCATGATCTTTTCCTTCCTGATGAAAGGAAACTCACACTGTACATGTATATCACAAAATCCTAAATTTCATTCATCTAGGCTCTGGAAAACAACTCCACAGAGCATACAAAGAGTTTGTCTCCTCATTGCAAGATTTCTAACTCTAGCATTTTATTTTTCTAATAGTATTTTATTTTCCTCCCAGTTACATGTCAAGAAAATTTTTAGCATTCATTTTTACAAGATTTTGAGTTCCAAATTTCTCTGCCTCCCTCCCTATTCTGAAAACAGCAGTAAGTTTGATATGGCTTATAAATGTGCTATAATGTAAAAAAGTATTTCCATATCAGTCACAGTTGTAAAAGAGAAAACACGTAAAAATGTGAAAAGATAAAGTAAGTGGAAAAAAATATGGTTTGATCTGGATTCAGAGTCCTTTATATTTGTCTTGGATCATTGTATTGCTAAGAAAAGCTGAGTTATTCATAGTTGATCATCACTAGATGTAACTGATACTGTTTATAAGGTTTTCCTGCTTCTGCTCGTTTCACTTTGCAACAGTTCCTACAAGTCTTTGTAGAATTTTCTGAAATCTGCTTGCTTATAATTTCTTATAGCACAATAGTATCCTATTAAATGCATATACCACAACTTGTTCAGCCATTCCCCCACCGATGGGCATTCCCTCAATTTCCAATATTTTGCTACAATGAATAGTGCTTCTATAAACATTTTTGCACATTTATGTCCTTTTCCTCTTTTTATGATATCTTTGAATACAGACCTAGTAGTAGGTCTCTTGTAGGAGTAGAATTTGTTAGGGAAAGTAAATGTTTATATACGTATGTTACATGATACCAAATATTGACTAGTTGAAGGCACGTTAATGGGGACAAGGGCAAAGCATTCATTACATCATTACTTTCTTTTATAACTTCTACATTTTTCAGGTGCCTCCTGAAATCCTTTGGTAGCAGGCCTTAAGCAGTCTGAGGCTATATGTTGTGCAGGCCTGAATTATGCTCAGTTTTGCTGGGTAGTAGACTCTTGGTTGTAATCCAACCTTCTTTGCTTTCCAGAATATCCTATTCCAGGCCTTTGATCCTTTAATGTAGAAGCTGCTAAATTCTGTATAATTCTGACTGTAACTCTGATATTTGAATTGTTTCTTTCTGGCTGTTTGCCATATTTTCTCCTGAAGCTGATAATTCTACAATTTGGCTACAATATTCTTTGGAGTTTCAATTTTGGAATTGCCTTCTGGAGATGATTAGTGGATTGCTTTAATGCCTGTTTTGCCTTCTGGTTCTAGGACATCAGGGTTGTTTTCATTGATAATTTCTTGAAAGATTCTCTCCAGATCCTTTTTTTTTATTATGGCTTTCAGGTGGTCTAATGATTCTGATATCGTCTCTCCTGGATCTATTCTCCAGAACAATTGTTTTTACCATGAGATATTTTACATTTTCTTCCTTTTTTTAATTTTTTCAATTTTTGAAATTGATTCTTGGTGTCTCATAGAGTCATTGGCTTCCACTTGCCCCATTCTAAGTTTTAAGATGTTGTTTTCTCAATTAGCTTTTGTACTTTTCTTTCCATTTTGCCAGTTGTACTCTTTAAGGAGTTGTTTTCTTTAGTGGATTTTTGTATCTCTTTTTCTATTTGACAAATTTTACTTTTTAAGCAGCCCTCCAAACTATTGAGCCTTTGTTCATAATTCTCTTGCGTCACTCTCATTTCTTTTCCAAGTTTTCTTCTATCTCTATTATTTGATTTTTAAGCTCCTTTTTGAGCTCTTCTAGGAGGTTTTTTTTTTTCTGGACTTGAGACCATTTCTCATTTTTCTTTTGGGTTATGCCCACCCATACCTGTTTTGACATTGTTGTACTCTTCTGAATTTGTATCTTGGTCTTTCCTGTCACCATTATACTTTCTATGGTCAAATTCTTTTTTTTTTTTGGAGGGGGGAGGTTGCTCATTGTTTTAGATTTTTTCCATTCTTTAAATGTGAGCTCTGCTCCCTGGGTGGTAGGGGCTCTGTTTCAGTCTTCTTGCGCCAGTGGCTATGGGCCTTGGCTGTTTACTTGGTGTTATGCTGATGTTTCTCTGAGTCAGATAAGGGTAGCTGGGGCTCCTGGAGGATGTAGGGGTCTGGCAGCTTACCTGTTGCTGAGCTGGGGTAGTGGTCATAAGTGCTGAAGCCCAGTAGGGTTTTTCTGCATTTCCCTAGGGCTTCACTGAAGCACATGAAGGTCTGACCCCTGTGATAGATATATATATATATATATATATATATAGATATAGATATAGATATAGATATAGATATATATATATATATTTGAATGGTTCAAAATCATTGGGTATATAGAATTCTCTAAGCAGAAGGCATCAAAAAATTTATTCAGGGCCCAGAGCAACAAATTAGCGAACCAACCTCCCCATTTCAGTA
>CM053623.1:256595976-256628056 GCA_028646595.1 Phalanger gymnotis
CACAAATGCATAAAAACAGAATTGTTATATACATACTTTATTGATCACAATGCAATAAAATTTTATTAAAGGGCCACTGGAAAAAATGTGTTAAAATCAATTGGAAACTAAATAACTGAATCCTAAAGGATTGTTAGATCAAAAATATCATAGAAATGATATAGTTTCATTAAAGATAATAAAAACAGTGAAATAACATTCCAGAATTTTGGAATGTAGCCAAAGCAATCCTTAGGAAAATTTTTATATCTGTAAACACTTTTTTTAACCAAAAAAAGAAAGAAAGATCAGTGAATTTGAACTTTAAATGAATATACTTTTAAACAAAACATACCCCATTTAAAAACCACCATAGAAGTCCTAAAAATTAAAGAAGAAATTGACAAAATTGAAAAATGACTGAAACTCTAAGCTTCTAAGTGTAACTAAAAATAACAAAATGCATAAGCCATTAGTTAATTTGACTAAAAGGAAAAGGAATACCAAATAACTAGTATCAAAAATAGAATTACAACAAATGAAGAAGAAATAAAAATATTATTACTAGAAACAATTTTGCCCAACTATATCAACAGAGCAACAATTTGAATGAAATAAGGGAGAATTTATAAAAATATAAATTTCTAAATTAACAGAGGAAGAAATAGAGAATTTAAGTGACCTAATTTCACAGGAAACAATTGAACAATCTGTAAGTGAACTTCCAAAGGGAAGGAAGATACAGGACTAGATGGATTCACAAGTGAATTCTATCAGATCTTCAAAGGAAATTAATTTTAATATAAATTATTTACAAAAATAGTAAAAGAAACAATCACACCAAATTCTTTCTGTGACACAGATATTGTCTTGATACATAGCCAGGAAGGATCAAAACAGAAGTAAAACTAATACATTTAGTAAACATAGATGCAAAAATTGTAAGTAAAATATTAGCAAAAAAGCTAAAACAACACATCACAAATATTGTATGCTATCACTAGATTGGATTAAAGCTAAGAATGCAGAGTTGCTTTCATATTCAGAAAAATATAAATTTAACCCTGTTGATAACAAAATATACAAAAATCATGATTATGCAAATAATAGTAAATAACTCTAGAAAATATAGGAATTAATGGCCTTTTTCCTTTAAATGGTAAATAGTACACATTTAAAACCAAGAGCTACATTATTTATTACAGAGATAAAAGTAGAATCCTTACCAATAAATTCAAAGGATTTATCTTATCAGTTGTATTTGACATAGTACTAGAGAGGCTGGCTCTAGGAATAAATCAAGAAAAGTAATTGAGGCAATAACTATAAGTAAAGAAGAAACAATATGTTCAATTAAGCTAGGTTAGATTTGGATTTGGATTTGCACTGGCAATAAGACACACTTCCAACAGAATAGTGTTTTTATTGAAGGACAGAGGAAATACTCTATCAAACCCACACCCACATTAGTCAACAATTTCTAACAAACGCAGTTAACATAAAGACAAAGACATAGATGACATAGATTCATCACCTCTCAGGGGAACTCCAGCACTTGATCTTCTCAAAGCTGAGGGGATCCTGGTTTACACAGCTCGATCAAGGGCCTTAAAGGGAAGGTGGTCCCAGGCAAAGCATCCTTCCCATGGGTGAGATCCCAATGTGCCTCTCTCACATGGTGATTTTTATTGTGTTCTGAACAAGGAAGACTTACTGCTAACTGTCCTGGATGTTCTCCGGCAGAGAGGGTAGCCACTCCCCTCGGGAGGGGAAGATCTTGTCAGTCATTGTTTTTGAGAACTGACTAGGTCTTCCAAAAGCAGTTTCAGAAATATTTCCTGTTCTTTATTCAGGGCCTGTCAGTCTCCTAGCAGAGCGTATTCTATTCTTTGTTCAGGGCCTATCAGTTTGGAGAGGAATGTCTGAGGGATGCATTCTTATTCAGGGCCTATCAGTCTCCAAGCCTGAGATGAATGTCTGATTCTTTATGCCAAGATGGGAAGTCTAAAGGTCTGCAGAGAGGTGGAGAGGGGAGGGAGAGCCTGGCTTACAATGTAATATGGAGGATCTTCTGTAATGATTTATCATTCACGATATTCCTCCCTACTTAATAAACTCCAGAGACTTCTTCTGAGATCAACTATAAACTCCTCTGGTACTTAAAGCTTTTCACAGCCTGGCCCCACTTAACTTTCCAGTCTTCTGATGTTTATTATGGGGTACAACCATAATGATCTCCTTGCAGTTCTTCCCACGTGATTCTCACACTGACTGTCCCTTGGGTCTGGAATACATTGTATCCTTATCTTGGAATCTTTGGTTTCCTTTCAGACTTAGCTCAAGTGCCATCTTTTCCAGAAGACCTTTCTTGGCTGTAACAGCTACCATTGTCTTTCCTTCCAAGGTTGTTTCTTATGTGTTTTTATATACTTAAGAAGGCACATGTTACCTTTCCCATTAAACTGTAAATTCCTCTAGGGAAGAGATCGTTTCAATTTTGTTCTGTGTCACCATTGTCTACCATAGCACCTGGAATATGGTATATGCTTAATAAATGCTTGCTTGATTACGAATCTTAAATTGTCTGTAGAACATTTGGGGGACATGTCAGGTGACTGGCTTATGAATAAGAAATTGAATACAGGTATGGAAAAAGACTTGAGATTTCTTCTAGGCCATACGACAATGAATAAAGCTACTGATAAAGAAAAATTGGAATTAGAAGCTAATTTTGGAAGTAGACTCGCCATAATTGGGGGTTAAAGATGAATTAGAAGAAATGCCTTAAGATAGGTATCACTAACATTTTCAGGAAGTTCTTGCCAGATTAGAATATTGGGTAGAATCTTTAAGAATAAAGTATAATAGCCCTGGAGTCCAGAGGACCTGAGTTCAAATCCAGCCTCAGATGCTTGACACATGTACTACCTGTGTGACCTTGGGCAAGTCACTTAACCCCAATTACCCTGCCAAAAAGAAAAAAAAAAGAATAAAGTATAATAACATCCAAGTATATTACTCTTTAAAAGCTACTTCACAGGCACAAGATGTAGGAGGATAGATAAGACAGAAGGTAATAAAGATCTTGAGATTTTAATGGGCTGTAAGTGCAGTTAATCAGCTGTATGATGTGGTAGCCAAAGAAGTTAATGTAATCTTAGCTACATTTAAAGAGGAATAATGTTTGAGAATGAAGGTAGAAAATGCTTATTCCAGTACATCGTGCCCTGGTTAACCCACATCTAGAGTATTGTGTTTAGTTTTGAGCATCGCATTTTGACAAAGCTACAAATAATAACATCTAACAGAGAGTAACCAGAGTGGGAATTCTCCTCAACATACTGTCCTTAGAGGATCAGTTAAAGGATCTGGGGGATTGTTTAGCCTGAAGGAAAGAAGACTGAGGGAATCACACTGAGGGAATATTGTCTTCAAGTCTTTTAAAACCTAGGAACCAATAAGTTTAGGTTGCAAAGTAGGACATTAGGCTTAACCTAAGAGAAAACATTACTAACAATTAGAGCTACCCCCAAATAGGATGAGGTGTCTTGAGAGAGACTGTGTTCTTCATTTGGGAGTGCTGAACAATAATAGATAACCACTGGTTGGGGTGATTGTAGAAGGAATTGTAGAAGGCCAAGTACTGGTTATGCAAAATGACTTCTGTACTCCCTTCCAAAACTAAAATTCGGTAGGTTGGAAAATATTAAGGGTTTAGAATATGTAATTACAGCGTGTAATGTGACCAAGTGATTATGGTATACTTAATTGCTAAGTTTTATCCAGTCATAATTTTTTTCAGTTTAATGTTGTGGTTTTTAAGTTTGAATGGAATGCAAAATATATTCCAGAATCTTTCCACTATGCAAGGCTAGTGATTAAGAAGCAATCACACACTTACACATTACAATTCTTTGTGAGACACAAAAAAGCAGCAACTCTTCAGGCAAATAGGTGAGTTCTGTGGGGAAGTAAAGACTTCTCACCACCAGGTCTACAACTGGCTTCTCTTAGGTGGATCTTTTTTCCTGGGTGCATCTTTTTTTTTTCCATTCTCTTCCTGTTGCCAACTTCCTTCTGTCTCCCTTCTGCTGCAGCTACTCCCCAGGCCCAACACTGGCACTTAGTTTACTTTATAACTGGTTGTAAGTTTGTTCAGGGAGTCGGAAAAAAGACCAGTACTGAGCTTGAATTCTTCATTTGTGGCCCAATGCTGTGTGTAATACATTTACATTCCATCATTAATTCTATGAACCATCCAGCTTTACACAACTTTTTAACACAGAACTTTTATAATAGTACAGTATGATCAATTCTACTGAATATTATATTAGCCTGGGGCTTTTCCACCATTTAAAAAGCAATACACATAGACATACATCAAGGTAAAGAGTAAAGATTCTATTCCCAAATTATCAGGCAGGCAATATATTTCTGTTGACTATTTCCTTTGGAATCAAGTGACACTATTGGCAGATGTTGCTAACTACAGAAAATTAGTATAGTTCCCTAAATGTGCTCAAAGTGACAATAACAGATGTGATAACACAAGATAGTAAATAGGTTAACAAAACCATTTTATCCAGCCAAATTTAATTAGCTCCACAGAATTACATAAACTGATCACCACCCTTATCCACATAGAGCTACAAATCTGAAACCTTAGACATACACTTCAGTGCATACACATTCCTTGTAAATATGCACTCTCCATTTTCTATTCAGTTCTGTGTTTCTTCTCTTTCATGTTAAGTCCAAATGTATTCTTCCTTGCTTTTCCATTCAAGAATATTTCGTATTACTCCCTTCTTTTCTGTCCCCTTTAGCTACATTATCTTTTCCATTTCTGCTAGCTATATCATATAGTTCTCTGGCCCCTGCTAATTCCCATGTTCTGTGAAAGATAGAAGGGTATGTGTGGATATGAGAGAGTGTAATCATTGGGAAACCCTTAGATTGGAACTTCAGGGAAACATAAGATCACCTCTGCGGGTGGGAGTGGAAGTATCTGGCCTGAGCTTCTATCTTCTATGTCCTTTTGCTAGTTTCACAGCTCAGTGCAAGCCTGTGAGTTTTCTGTACTTCTAATGTGATGTAATCCAGGGACAGGTCCGTACTCAGGTGGGACCCTGCTCTTCGAGTTTGCAGCTGCTCCTCTCTTCTCTTTGGAACTGTAACCAAGAACTAGATAATGGGTCAGATGACAAGTGCTAATATCCCCTTGGGATCCTTTTCTGACCACAGTCCCCTTACCATCCCTACATATTGGACTTCGCTCTGCTCCTGATGCCACCACTATCACCTCATGTTGCCACTCCCCTTGGTACCACTACTGTTGAGTGCATTTGTTGAGTGCATTTCTGGCCAACCTTCACTTCTGTATCTGCAGACTGTTCTTGAAATCTTCCTAAGCTTTCTTAGAAATATAATAATTCATGGTGGCTTTTAATTGGCCTTCTCACTGCACAATTTGGTTTGACCAGTTTTGGGGGGTTTGTTTGTTTTGTGGGTAGGGGGTATTGGGATAGCTTGGCAAAATGGTGGCTTCCCTCCACCATCTTGATTCCATCCCAGCAATGCCCTTCTACTTGGACCTGCTGGATTACCATCATAGTGAGAAACATCTCATTCTTATGAGTAGAGGGTCTTTGAAGACAGCTTTGTTTTTAGGTCTTTTAAGGAATCTTAAGTGATTTTGATACCTGTATCTCTATATTATACCTTCTTGTATGTAGGAGAACATTTATTTTGTTCTATGAAATCAAATATTCTCAATTAACGATGAGCATAAAAACTTAATGGAATGTATTCTCTTCATCTTCATCTTTCATTCAGTTGTGTGTTGGTAAAGATGAATTACCTCCAAACCCACACTTTTCTACTGGCTCAAACTGGCCTCTCTTTCTTCCTCATATTTGTATTGCATCTCCTATCCCTGTGCTTTCAAGCATCACTTTATATGTGAAACTTTTCCTGATCCCTTTTCCCCAAAATGTCTCCAGCTCTCCTAATACCTTCTATTTTTTGGTATTGTTCAGTCATATATTTTTCTGCCCCTTCCCCCCATTCTTCTCTCCCACAGAGTGTAAAGTTTGTGATTTTCAAAGTTGTTTGATTTTTTCCGTTTGTTTGCTAAGATTTAGCACAGTGCCTGCTACTGAATAGACTTTTAATCAGTTTGTTAACTGGTGAATTAGTTTGATCATTCTATAATTACCGTGTAATAGTGAGGCCCTCGGATTTAGCAGCACGGGCCAGCTGCCATTCCAGGAACAGGCCATTTATCCTAGGTATTAGGTAAATTCTGTTGCCTCTATTGCTACATGTAGTGAATGTAGTGAATACAGAGGAATTTAGTATTGTAAAGGAATTTGGGATAGCAGTGGTTGGGAGAGATCAGATGAAGAAACTCCCTCATTCAAATCAGGTCTGGGTCTGCTCTGGAACTTTTGGTGTTAGTGCAGAGAGAAATTCTTAAACTCCAGGCAGTAGTTTTATATATAAAATTTTATTTCGGTATAATCGGTTCCTTTGTGACCAAATGTATTTTAATTTATGCATTAAAAATATTTTAAGAAGAGGTCTGTAGGATTCACCAGACTACCAAAGACCAGATTTCCAAAAGAGTCAATGTCATCACTGCTTAGCACAGTGCCTGGCACATAGTAGGTGCTTAATAAATACTAGTTGATCGACTGTCACCAAAAAGGGTATTAATTATTTAGGGGATTAAGTGCTTGTACTTGCCCAGGGTAACACAGCTAGTATATGTTAAAGGTAGTTCTTTATTTATTTATTTATTTTTTATTTTTAGTTTACAACACTCAGTTCCACAAGTTTTTGAGTTCCAAATTTTCTCCCCCTTCCCCCCCAAGACGGCATGTAATCCAATATAGGTCCTACATGTATCTTCATATTAAACTTATTTTCGCAATAGTTAAGTTGCAAAGAATACTAACCAATGGAATGAGACATGAGAAAGAAGAAACAAAAAGAAAAAGAAAAAAAAAGAGAGAGCAAATAGTTTACCTCTATCTGCGTTTAGACTCCACAGTTCTTTCTCTGGGTGTGGATAGCTTTTTCCATCCTGAGTCTTTTGGAGCCTCTTAGAATTTTGCATTGCTGAGAAGAGTCAGGTCTATCAAAGTTAGTCATCACAGAAATCATGGATTGTGATTGTATATAATGTTCTGGTTCTGTTCACCTCGCTCAGCATCAGATCATGTAAGTCTTTCCAGGTTATTATGAATTGCATCTTCTCATCATTTCTTATAACACAATAGTATTCCATTACATTCACATACCCCGGCTTGTTTAGCCATTCCTCAATTAATGGGTATCCCCTCAATTTTCAGTTCTTGGCCACCCCAAAAAGAGCTGCTATAAATATTTTTGTACATACAGGTCTTTTTCCCACTTGTATGATCTCTTTGGGATACAGCCCTAGAAGTAGTATTGCTGGGTCAAAGGGTATACGCAGTTTTATAGCCCTTTGGGCAAAGTTCTAAATAGCTCTCCAGAATGTCTTACAACTTTACAACTCCACCAACAATGTAACGGTGTTCCTATTTTCCCACATCTTCTCCAACATTTATCATATTCCTGTTTTGTTATGTTAGCCAATCTGACAGGAGAGATGTGGTACTTAAAAGTTGTTTTGATTTGCATTTCTCTAATCAGTAGTAATTTAGAACTTTTTTTCACATGACTGTAGATATCTTTAATTTCTTCCTCTGAAAACTGCCTGTTCATATTCTTTGACCATTTATCAATTGAGGAATGACTCATAGTCTTATAAAGTTGACTCAATTCCCTGTATATTTAAGACATGAGGCCTTTCTCAGAGACACTGGTTGTAAAAATGCTTTCCTAATTTTCTGCTTTCCTCCTAATCCTAGATGCATTGGCTTTCTTTGTACAAAAACTTTTCAATTTAACATAATCAAAATTATCCATTTTGCATTTCATAATGCTCTCTGTCTCTTGTTTGGTCATAAATTCTTCACTTCGTCATAAATATGACAGGTAAACTATTCCTTGCTCTCCCCAATTGCTTCTAGTATCAGCCTTTATATCTAAATCATGAATCCATTTTGACTTTATTTTGGTATACAGTATAATATATTGTTCTATGCCCAGTTTCTGCCATACTATTTTCCAATTTTCTCAGCAGGTTTTATCAAATAGTCAGTTCTTATCCCAGAAGCTGGACTCTTTGCTGCTTTATGGTACAGTTTAATATCTGGTATAGCAAGGCCACCTTCTCTAACCTTTCTTTTGATTAATTCCCTTGATATTCTGGACCTTTCATTCTTCCAAATGAATTTTGTTATTATTTTATCTAGCTTTGTAAAATAATTTTTAGTAGTTTGATTGGTATGGCACTAAATATGGAAATTATTTTGGGTAAAATTGTCATTTTTATTGTATTAGCTCGGCCTAACCATGAGCATCTGATATTTTTCCATTTGTTTAAATCTGATTTCTTTGTGTGAAAAGTGTTTTGTAATTGTGTTCATATAGTTCATAGGTTTGTCTGGCAGGTAGAATCTCAAATATTTTCTAATTTCTACCATAACTCTATATAGAATTTCTCTTTCTGTCTCTTGCTGTTGGGCTTTGTTAGTAATATATAAGAATGCCAAAGATTAGATGGCAGCTGGAAAGCAGGAACTTGCATGAGCTCCCTGCCAGGTCCCTCCAAAAACCTATAAAAATGGCTCTGAACAAACTCTAGAACTGCAGAACCCACAAAATAGCAGAGGGAAGCAGGAATCCAGCCTGGGACAGCCTAGATGGTCACTGGATGAGGTCTAACGTGCAAGGAGCTGGGGTTGGAGGAGAGCAGAGCCCAGTGTGGGCAGCAGCAGAACCAAGCTGACCAAGAGGCGGGCGGAACAGGCCCTAGCGCCCTGAATCAGTGAGCTGTGGCAGTTACCAGACTTCTGAACCCACAAACAACAAAGTCAACAGAGAAGGTTAGTGGGAAAATCTGCAGGGGACAGAGTTCCCCTTTAGGCCACCACCCCAGGGGCAGCAAGGGTGGTGCAGCTACAGAACTACAGTTGCAGTTGCTTCTGGACCCAGGGCCACCTGGTGGGAGGAATTAAGTGGCAGATCAGAGCAGGAGTGCAGAGCAGGCTTAAGATTTGCATCAGGTACAGGTTGGTGGTTCTTGGGGAAGGAGGAGTGCTGCTGTGGCAGAGCTGGCTCTATAGAAATAGCTGTGAAATCAACGGCCCATCCCCTCAAGCTTGGAACAAAGTACTCTTTGCTCTACAAGCAGTCATAACCCAAGGAAAAACTCAAGGGTCAAGTAAGTTGGCTAGGAACATGGCCAGGCAGCGAAAACACACACAGATTCAGTCTTAGACTTTAGAATCTTTCTTTGGTGACAAAGAAGACCAAAACATACAATCAGAAGAAGTCAACAAAGGTATCTTACCATAGGAAAGAAGGAGGCAGAAGATATAAAAGGGGGGATGATAGAAGGGAGGGCAGACGGGGGAGGAGGTAAAAACAAATACTTTTTAAAAGTGACAGGGTCAAGGGAGAAAATTCAATAAAGGGGGATAGATTGGGAAGGAGCAAAACATAGTCAATCTTTCACAACATGAGTATTGTGGATGGGTTTTACATAATGATACACATGTGGCATATGTTGAATTGCTTGCCTTCTTAGGGAGGGTGGGCGGGAAGGGGAGAGGGGAGAGAATTTGGAACTCAAAGTTTTAAAAACAGACATTCAAAAACAACAAAAAAAAGTTTTTTCATGCAGCTAAGAAATAAGATACACAGGCAATGGGGCATAGAAATTTATCTTGCCCTTCAAGAGGAGAAGGGAAAACGGGATGAGAGGGCAGTGGGGTGACAGATGGGATCGCTGACTGGGGAACAGGGCAACCAGAATATATGCCATCTTCGAGTCGGCAAGAGGGTAGAAATGGGGAGAAAATTTGTAATTCAAACTCTTGTGTAAATCAATGCTGAAAACTAAGTATATTAAATAAATTAAATGTAAAGAAAGAATGCCAAGGATTTATGTGGGCTTATTTTATATCCTGCAACTTTGCTAAAGTCATTTATCATTTCAAGTAGTTTTTTACTTGATTCTCTAGGATTCTCTAAGTAAATCATCATATCATCTGCAAAGCGTGATAAATTAATTTCTTCCTTGCTTATTGTAATTCCTTCAATTTCTTTTTCTTCTCTTATTGCTAAAATTAACATTTCTAGCACCAAATTGAATAATAGGGGTGATAATGGACATCTTTGTTTTGCTCCCACATCTTCTTGGAAATGCGTCTAGCATATGCCCATTACATATGCTTGCTGATAGTTTTAGGTAGATGCTACTTATGATTTTAAGGAAGACTCCATTTATTCCTATGCTTTCTAGTATTTTTAATAAGGAGTGCTGTATTTTGTCAAAAGCATTTTCTTCATCAATTGAGATAATCTCATGATTTCTACTAGTTTTGTGGTTGATATAATCAAATGTGCTCATAGTTTTCCTAATATTGAACTAGTTTTGCATTCCTGGAATAAATCCTACCTGGTCCTAGTGTATTATCCTCATGATGAGCTGCTGTAATCTTTTCGCTAATATTTTATTTAAAATTTTTGCATCTATATTCATTATGGAAATTTGGCTATATTTTTTTATCTGTCTTGACTCTTCCTGGTTTAGGTATAAGTACCATATTATGTCATAAAAAAAATTTGCTAGGACTCCTTCGCCTATTTTCCCAGTCTATAAAGTGTAGGAATTAATTATTCTTTAAATACTTGATAGAATTTGCTTGTAAATCCATCTGGCTCTGGAGATTTTTTCCTAGGGAGTTCATTGATGGCTTGTTCAATTTCTTTTTCTGAGATGGAGTTATTTAAGTATTTTATTTCCTCTTCTGTTAATCTAAGCAATTCATATCTATATCTATATCTATCTATCTATCTATCTATCTATCTATCTATCTATAGTAAGTATTCCTCTAGTTACTTAAGATTATCAAATTTATAGGCACACAATTGGGAAAAATAATTCCTATTTTTTGTTTTGATTTCCTCTTCATTGGAGGCAAATCACCCTTTTCATTTTTGGTACTGGTAATTTGGTTTTCGTTTTTTAAATCAAACTGACCAAATGTTTATCAATTTTATTGTTTTTTTTCACAAAACTAGTTCTTAGTTTTATTTATTCATTCAATAGTTTTCTTTATTTCCATTTTATTAATATTTCCTTTGGTTTTCTCTATTTCTAATTTGGTATTTAATGGGGGATTTTTGATTTGTTCTTTTTCTAGCTTTTTCAGTTGCATGCCCAATTCATCGATTGCCTTTTCTTCTATTTTATTAATCTAAGCATTCAGAGATATAAAACTTCCCCTAAGAACTGCTTTTGCTGCATCTCATCAGTTTTGTTATGTTGTCTCATTATTGTCATTCTCTTGAATGAAATTATTGTTTATTTCTATGATTTGTTGTTTGACCCACTGATTCTTTAGGATTACATTATTTAGTTTCCAATTAATTTTTAGTCAGTCTTTCCATGGCCCTTTATTAGAAATAATTTTTATTGCATCACGACTATTTCTGCCTTTCTGCACTGGGTTGTGAGGGTTTTATGCCCTATTACATGGTCATTTTTTGTGTATGTGTCATGTACCACTAAGAAAAAGGTGTATTCCTTTCTATCCCCATTCAGTTTTCTCCAGAGGTCAATCATATCTACCTTTTCTAAAATTCTATTCACTTCTTTAACTTCTAGTTTATTTTGAGGTTAGGTTTAACAAGTTCAGAGAGGGGTAGGTTGAGGTCCCCGACTAATATAGTTCTGCTGTCTATTTCTTCTTGTAACTCTCTTAACTTCTCTAAGAATTTGGATGGTATCCCACATGATGCTTATGTGTTAAGTAATGATATTTCTTCATTGTCTATGGTACCTTTTAGTAGGATATAGTTTTCTTGCTTATCTCTTTTAATTAGATCTTTGCTTTTGCTTTGTCTGAAATTAGAATTGCTATCCTTGCTTTTTTTTTTCACTTTAGCTAAAGCATTATATATTCTATTCCAGCCATTCTCAAAATTAACAAATATCATCCTCCCATATGGCGATGTAAACAATTTGCCCTTGTTGAATAACAAGTTTTTTTTTCTTTTTTCCCCCTATTTACCTTTTTATGCCTCTCTTGAGCCTTATATTTGAAGATCAAATTTTCCATTGAGCTCTCGCCTTTTCATCAGGAAGGTTTGGAATTCCCTTCTTTCATTGAATGTCCATCTCCTTGCCTGAAAGATTATGCTCACTTTTGCTGGATATTTGATCCTTGGTTGTATCCAAGCTTCTTTGCCTTACAGAATATCATATTCCAATCCCTGTGATATTTTAATGTAGAAGCTTCAAGGTCTTGTGTCATCCTGACTGTAGTCCCTCAATAATTGAATTGTTTCTTTCTGGCTACTTGCAGTATTTTCTCCTTGACCTAATAATTCTGGAATTTGGCTACAATATTCCTTGGAGTTTTCACGTTGGGGTCTCTTTGAGGGGGTGATCGGTGGATTCTTTCAATGACTATTTTACCCTCTGGTTCTAGAACCTCGGGAAATTTTCCTTGATAAGTTTTTTTTTTCCTCACAGCTTTCTGGTAGACCAATAATTCCTAGATTATCTCCCCTGTATCAATTTTCCAAGCCAGTTGTTTTTCCAATGGGATACTTTACATTTTCTTCTATTTTTTCATTCTTTAGATTTTTTTTGACTAATTCTTGATGCCTCATAGAGTCATTAGCTTCTACTTGCCCAATTCTAATTTTTAACAAATCGCTTTCTCCAGATAGCTTCTATACCTATCTGTTTGGCAAATTTTGCTTTTCAAGGAGCTATTTTCTCCTGATAGGTTCTGTAATTGTTCTTTTACCTCTCTAAGTTGGCTTTTAGAATCCTCCTTGAGCTCTTCCAGGAATGCTTTTTGCACTTGAGACCAGATCATATTCCACTTTAAAGTTTCAGATGTGGGTGTCATGTCAATGATGTCATCTTCCAAATTGGTGTTTTCATCTTCCCTGTCTCCATAGTAAGATCCTGTGGTTTTCTTTTCTCTTTTCTAGTTTATTTTTTCATGGTGGTTGCTTTTTTCCTGGTTTTTAAAGTGGATCTCTGCTTCTGGGGCACAGGGGGCTCTGTCCTAAGCTTCTTGTGCTGGGAGCTAGGGGCCTGGCTACTGACTTTGTGTTCTGTGGCCCCTGGTTTTGTCTGCTAGAAGCTATAAAATGCTGTGCTCACCTGGTGCTGAGCTAGAGCTGGCAGGTGTTTGCCAAGGTCAAGGTTGGTGAAGTCTTTCTGAGTTTCCCCAGGGTTACGCTGAAGCTCACAGCATGAGGTGTAGGGGAGGAGTGGTTTGGCTGCTAGAAATCTCCTCTTCCCCTAGGGCTGTGCTATAGCATGGATGGCCTCAGCTGTCAGTCTGCTCTGGTGTCTGCCAATTCCCCTGGCTGTTTGAAGGCACACCTGGAGTCCTGGTGTTGGTGCTTGCCAGCTCTAACTCCCTGAGTTTCAGGAACTCCCATTGGCCTGCTAAGGTAGGGCTTGCTGGATGTCTCCCTTCCTGCACTGATCTCCTTCTGCCACTGCAAGAGGTGCCTATCTCCCTAGTTTCCTGAGCTAAAAGACTGCTGAACTCCTACTTCTGGCTCCTCTATTCCATGGTTTTTCCTAGGGTAGTATTCTCTGGGTTATTCAAGGTTGGTAAGGGAGGGATGAGACTCTTACAGTTTACTCTGTCATCATGGTTCCTGGAAGCTCAAGAAGGTGAGTTTCAGACCTTTAGACTGTGGGCTGATAGCCACAGGAGTAGTTGCTGTTGCTGCCACAGGCTTTGTACTTCTGTCTCAATCAAGCTCTGACAGACTCCCATCCTGCATTGAGAGGCCTAGGGATAGCCACCACAGATGGAGATTCAGCCCACTGGGCCTGCTCCCACTTGGGTATGGTCAGGTGTAGTTCCCTGCACTCAGTACTCTCCCAGCCTGCTGCAACAGATCCTTCCCATCGATTTTCTGGACTCTCCTGGGTTGGAAAGCTGCTCCACTCCATCTCCTAGTGGATTCTACCTCTCTCAAATTTGTTTAGATTCACTTTTTAAGAGGTATCTGAAAGAATTTGTGAGAGAGCTCTACCATCTTAGCTCTGCCTCTAAAGGTAGTTCTTGAACCCAGCTGTGTTTTTTTATTCTTACTGTGGAAATAGATTTCACTTTGGAGATAATCTCATCTCATTCTTCTCTTTACAGGATGGAGCCAGGTTCATGAAGGATATACCTCCAGAGCACAAGTACTTTTAACCTGAAAAGGTGTCCAATACTCATTCAGTGACATATTGTATCAATTTTCCAAGGTAAAGCCTAGCTAAGGCTTTAGACTGGCCCATAGGCAAATACTTATTTTGGCCATGGTGATAATTATGATTTCTATAATATTAGTTTTAAAATCTTGAAGCAGATTAGGGCTCCCTGAGGATTAGGAGGACTAAAGGGGAGAAGGAAGTATCTCCACCCACTTTTCAGGAGGCAGTTATGCCTACCTTTGGAGCAGGGACATATGGGAAAGGAAGAACATGCCTGGGAGGAGAGTTTCTGAATCCCAAGTTCATAGGCTCAGTCTTTAATAGGCAGTTTGTAACTTCTCAACCACATGGCATCTGTGGAATGGGGAGTCTTCATGGGTCTGAGTGATCAAAGTTAATGCTACTACATGTGACATTGCAACAAGATTTGATATGGTAAGATCACAAAGGTTAGCATTCCAAAGACACCAAATTATTCTGGATCCTTTGGGATGTATCTAAGTCTAGGTCTAAATACATTCAGTTTCCTGGATGGAGGAGGAGGCATTTTCTGAGCAATATGACCTGGAATCGAACTTTCTGTTTTATTGAATCATTGAATTATCCATTTATTGAGTTATTCATTGATCTTCTCTCCTAATGATCGTATCAATTTCTTGTAGCTACTACTCTTTATGGTATTTGATTTGGCAGATTACTGACGCTTCCTCTTCTGTCTTTTCATTCCACAGGCCTCTTCGTCTTAGCATGAAAGCTCAGACATGTGTAACTTTACCAGTCTTCATTAGGTGGATTCCATTCCTGGCCATAAGCCCATCATTCTCTTTTTAAGCTTTGGTCCAAAAAATTCAAATCCAGTTTAAGAGAGTGCCTTCTTTATAAGCTGATCATTTCCCAATTTAGTCTTTCTCTTTGAAGCCTTTCTGTCTTCACGTAATCAGTAGTAGTTATGAAGACACCACCTTTGACACTGTTAAGTGCTTCAATTTCTTGGCTAGTGTTTCATTATGTTATAGCGATGCTAAGTATCTTTTGTTCCCACCTTAATTATTAGAACTGTGTAGTAAAAGTCAGGTTTAGGTTGTTTCTTTCTCCCTAGAAATGCAGAATATTTGGTCATCACTATATGTGACATTCCAACAAGATTTGGTGTCATGAGATCACTTAATAAACAAAGGGTAGAAATCCAAAGACATCAAGTTGTTCTGAAGCTTTTGGGATGTATTTAAGCATGGGATTAAAGACAAAGGAAGTTTATTGTAAAGGAAAAAAAGATTTATCTAGCTACTTACAATTTCACAATTGTTTACAAATTCCTTCACAGAAAGTTCAGTTCCAGAAGGCATATCTGAATGAAAAAATCTCCCCAAAGGAGAACATTGCCAATTTCCTAGTTAAAAATATTCCTGCTTCTTTAGGAGAATTAACCTTGAATATCATCTCTATGTAACTTTTCAGCCCAAGAGTGAATTTATAGAAAAGTTTAGAAGAATTATATTTCTCTGTAATTTTTTTGGTAGTAACATATTTTCTTTTCTTTTATGAACAACTTGGGAAAATGGCACATTGCTTAAATTAGCATCCCAACAGAGATCTGCAAACATTCTTATGATATAAAGCGGACTTTCATTACTGTAATGTGTTTTGTTTGGTGAATGTTTTGCAGGTCCTCATTACGGGGTATTCATGTTTCAAAATTAAGGCCAAAATATCTACAGAAATTATAGGTTGTAAGACTAGAAATAACCTTGAGAGTCTATAAGATTTAGAATTGGAAAAGACTTTGAGAACATCTGGTCAAGGCCCGTCATGGGGGAGAATAAAGTCCGTAAAAGTTAAAGATTTGCTGAAGGTTGTACAGATATTAAGTAGCAGAAGGATCTGAATCCACCTCCTCTGATTGTAAATCCAGTGTTTGGCATCCTCAACCTCTTCTCCTACCTTTACACAAGATTAGAAGTCAGAAGACATGGGTCCTGGCTTTGGTTATTCCAATAACTCGTTCTGTGAACCTGGGTAAATTATCCATCTTCAATGAGTTTCCCTTTCTTCATCTTAATCACTTGATGAGTGCTTGGAGTAGATGATCAGTGAGTCCCCTTTGAACTCTTTGACTCTCTAATGAATACATTAGCATCGTCTAGCCATTAGCACTGAATATTCCTACAGCTAGTTCTTTATTTCATTAAGGAACACTTTGTAACCAAGTCTATAAGAGTCTTCCATGTGCTTTGGTAGGTCAGTCCTCAGATATTTTATGTATTTTGTAGGTATTTGAAATGGAATTTCCCTTCCTATAATAGCATCTTGTGATTTGTTGTTATTATATAGAAATGCACTTCATTTTTGAGGATTTATTTGTAGCCTACAACTGCTGAAACTTTTTCAATTTGTATCTTTGCTAATACCCAGTATTTTCCAAGTAAACCATTATATCAGCAAATAGGAATAGTTTTTTTCTCCACTTTACTGATCTTTATGCCTTTAATTTCTTTCTCTTGTCTTATTGCTGTTGTTAGCATTTAGATAACTATATCAAATAATAGTGAGGAGAGTGGCCATCCTTGCTTCATTCTATTGGAAAAGGTTATAGTGTATTTCCATTGCATGTGATATTTTCCTTTGGTTTTAGATAAATGCTTTTTTATGATATTATGATGTATGCCTATGCTTGGAAGGTTTTTAGCATAAAATAGTGTTGCATTTTGTCAGACTTTTTCTGCATCAATTGAGATGATTATGTTGTTCCAAATGTTCTGGTTTATAATATGATTAATTATGTTGATTGTTTTCCTAACGTTGAACCAACCTTGTATCCCTGTTACAAATCCCAGTTGGTCACAATGAATGATTTTTTTGGATAAATCACTGTAGTTTGTTTGACAGGATTTTGTTTAAAATTTTTGAGTCTATGTTCATTAATGATATTGGCCTGTAGTTTTATTTCCCTGTTTTAGGTTTTAGGACTATATTCTCTCATAAAAGGATTCTAGTAGGGTGCTTTCTTTTTCTGTTTTTGAGAATAATTTGTAAGTATGAGTGTTAACTGTCTTTTAAAAGTTTGAGAGAATTCTATGAATCCATCAGAATGCTGGGGGTTTTTTGTTTCATTTTTCCTTTATAGCCAGATCTATTTCCTTTTCTAAGATGTGGTCTTCTATCCCCCTTTTTATGTTTATTTGAGGCTCATTTGCTTCTTGGCTTTCAAATTTAAATGCATAGTCAGTTCATTAATTCCTTTTTTTCTATTTTGTTAAATTTATGTTTGTAAGGATATGCTTTTTCCCTTCACAAATCATCCCAGAAATTTGTAATGTTGTTTCATCATTGTCATTTTCTTTTATGTAGTAATCAGTTGTTTCTATGATTTGTTCTTTTGACCCACACATTTATTTAGTCTCCATATGGGTCTATATTTTTTTGCTTGTGGACCCTGAACTAATTCTTATATTTAT
This sequence comes from Phalanger gymnotis, assembly GCA_028646595.1. NCBI lineage: Eukaryota > Metazoa > Chordata > Mammalia > Diprotodontia > Phalangeridae > Phalanger > Phalanger gymnotis. Next base: position 256,613,752 of record CM053623.1, read on the forward strand.
TGTTTTATAGTCTATGAAAAATGTATCAACTATTTCTGCCTTTTTTTTTTTGAAGGGAGAAGGCAAAACGATTGGGGTTAAGTGACTTGCCCACAGTCACACAGCTGGTGTGTCAAGTGTCTGAGGTTGGATTTGAACTCAGGTCCTCCTGACTCCAGAGCCAGTGCTCTACTCACTGCACAATCTAGCTGCCCCAATTTCTGCCTTTTTACATTTGTTTGCAATATCTCTGTCTATGTGGTCAGTTTTAGTAGAAGTTCTATGGGGTGCAGAGAAGTATACATATTCTTTTTCTTTCCCATTTAGAAGATGCTGTGAGTCTTTTAACTCTAATTTTTCCAGAAATTTTTTCATTTCCATATTTTCCTTTTGTTTATCTTTTTGTTACACTTATCTAAAACTGATAGAGGAATATTGAAGTCTCCTGTTATTATTGTATTATTGTCTATGTCTTTTTGAAGCTCAGATGTTTCCTTTATGAATTTGGATGCCAAGGTATTTAGAACATATAAATTCATTACTGATATTGGTTTATTGTTTATGGTTCCTTTCAGCATAATATAGTTTCTTTGTTTATCCCTTTTTATTTTTTGAATATTTGTTTTTGCATAGTCACATGGCAAGATTGCAAGTCCTTTTTTGCATTCATTTGATACACAAGATGTTTTTTTGTCTTCCCCTCTCCCCCTCTTTATTTTGTGCATGCCTTTGTTTTTTGAATGTTTCTTGTAAGCAACAAATTGTAGGGTTTTGTTTTCTTATCCAGTCTGTCACTCCCTTTTTTTAATTGGATTGTTCAATCCATTCACATTTAAATTTATGAGAGTTAGGTTTAATATCTTCTTTCTGTCTCTAATATTGGAGGTTTTTTCATGTTAGGATTTTTTTTGTGCTGTAACAGTACTGTTTCTTCATTTACTTTATTTCAATCTTTTTTTTAAAGGTGGCTCTGTTTCCACTGTCTTTTTTAGCCTCACTCTTGATTCCTTCTTTTCATTTGTTACCCCTTTCCCTTAGAGAGATGGCTTATTAGTTTCTTTTTCTCTTCTGATTTTATCTAGTTATGTAATTCTTTCCCAAACCTCTTTTCCCCCTTCTCATCTACATTTCCCCTTTTACTGCTCCCCTTCAACTAGTGCTATTCAATAATTTTAAAAATTTTATTCTTGTGCCCCTTTCTAAAAAGGATTTTGCTCATTCTCTTCATTACATATCTTCTTTTTCTGTCCTCTCTACACTCTCAGTCTCTGATTCATGAGCCCTATAATTATCTGGTCCCTTTTTACTCTGTATTCCTGATGCAATCATATGCAAAAAAAATATATATTTCCAAGTAGATGGCCTTTTCCCTCTAGGTACTTTCTGACACTGCCTTATAGCTCTAGCCCCAGGGATTGCCCTTTTCCACTGTGTCTCACTTCTAGAACAATGTTAATTATTGCAAGAGACAGAAAGGACACTGCCCCATGGTAGGACCCCTCCTGGTTACCATTCTTTCCTCATTTGCTTCAAAATTTTCTCCCTAGGTCCATGCTCTTCTATTCTTCCAGGTGCCAGGTTCCAGCTCTCTCTCTCCTGGTGCTGGATGAGTCCAAGGACCAAATTCACCAGGCCACACCCAGTTCAAGATCTCCATCTCCCTTTACAGACCATCTCTCTACCCATAAGAACATTCATCAGTGTAACCTCATCCCATTACCAGAAGGAGTCCTCTTTTTGTTTCCACTTCCCTTTCAATCCATATTTCTCCTCCTGACCCACTCCCCTGTAGACTTGTCTTTTTGTGAGACAACAGGCTTTACCATCATTTCGTTGTTGGCCCTCAATTTGACCTGGGCACATCACACATTCATCTCTTTCTTCCTGCTGTTCTTCCCCCCTTTTCGTGTAATCTCTCGTGTAATATAGTCCCACAAAGAAACAAACAAAAAAACATTGATTCACCTATAGACAGGTATCTCCAGGTTCTATCCATAATGGTCCCCACATACCTTTTGTCTGTTACCTCCATTATACTTCTACCTTAACCCCTGTTTCCTCATGTATATTAGAAAGAAGTTTCATATTTTCAACTGTCACTGTCGTCGTTGCTGTTGCTGGCCTTACCTGCTGCTTTTATTCATTACTCCTGCATTTTTATTGTTTGGGGTGTTAGGAAAGCAAATGATCTCTTCAGTTCAGGCTTTCCTTCTAAAAATATTTCAGATGCCTCGTTATTATCAAATTATCTGTCTTTTTTCATATATGGTTAAGCACAGATTTGCAGGTCACCCTGGGCTGTATTCTAAACTCCATTGCTCTCCAGAACACATTATTTCATTCCCTCCTATGTTTTCTGTTGGGTGCAGAATAATCTTCTATTCAAATTTTCTTTCTTTTGTATTTGAAAATCTTTCTCCTAATCACTTAAAAAACGTGTTGTTTCTGAATTGGATTCTTATTTTTTCTATTTTACATCACTCAGGAACTGCTTGTTGTGGTTTTGTGTTCTCTTGAAATATGGGTCCTCAAGTGTTGGATCATTTTTTATTGTTGTTTTATAGTATTCATAGATATCTGGACTCATTTACTGGATCTGGAGGCCATATCTCCTGTTGTTGATGTTTTCTCTGCTTATGTTCAAGGTCTTTGAGTTTTCTGTTTTGAGATCTTTTGTAATTTCATTCTCTTCCTTCCCCCCCCTCCTCCATTTTCCCCTATTCACTTTCTGATTCTGCCCTCTCTGATAATGTTTTCCTTGGGGGCTAGGTCCCAAAGCATCACAGCCTCCTCTTTTTTTATTTTTTGTTTGTTTTTGGGCAGGGCAATTGGGGTTAAGTGACTTGTCCAAGGTCACACAGCTAGTATATGTGTCAAGTGTCTGTGGCCAGATTTGAACTCAGGTCCTCCTGACTCCAGGGCCAGTGCTCTACTCACTGCACCACTTAGCTGCCCTACAGCCTCCTCTTAATAATAGGATAGTTCATAGTTCTCTGGTTAGTTCTCTGGCCCAAGTGACTTTTAGGTGGTCAGAACTGGCCTCAGCTGGATTCTGTGCTCTTTCCAGCAGGCTTAGTGGAATTTTGTACTCCCCCCTCCAACAGCGTCCTTTCCCCTTTGTGTCTGGTGTCATGAAGTTGTCCTTCTTGGCACCTGCACTTCTGGTGCTATAGAGTTGCAGCCTCAGCAACCTTTTGCTCTTAAAGGTCAGCCAGACAAACTTCTGCAGCCTGCGGCTGGGGTCTCCACAGTACCGGAAAGAGGGAACTGAAGAGTGGGTTTTATTATGAGCCTGTGTCCTGTTCTTGGGTCTGCTAATGCAGTCTTGTCCTGGTAGTATGGAATGTAGGGGAAGGGTGCTGAGGGACCTCAGGGTCAGTGAGTTCATGGGTTGCTAGAAGGCTTTTTGCCTTCTTTTGTATTCTGGGTGTCCTAGACCTTAGAGAACAGCTAAAGTTGTTTTATCTTTGGCCTATGGCTTCTTTTTCCGGGGAGGGAGAGTTTAAGGGGAGAACTTTGAGAGGTGGTGAGGATCAGAGAAAATGTCTCAGTTCTCCATTTTGCTGTTCACATGACCCAGAAGTCCACCAGTGATATTTTAAAAGCCAAGTGTTATGCTTTTTCTTCTTCACATCTGTGCTACGTTTTGATAGTTGACTGCTATCTTCTCCTGCCTGACAACTTTTCCTTAGTCTCCTTTACTGACTCATCATCCATGTCACTGGAGGTATTTCCAACTATGCCCTTTTCTCTTCTCACTCTCCACTGGTTTCCCTTGGTGTTCTTATGAGATCCCTTGGGTTTAATTATTTCTGTGCAGATGACTCACAGATCTGTATGGATTATCCCCAAAGTCTTAGTTCAATTTTAAACTTTTGTAGCCTTTTATGACACCCAGCCTCTCTCCTGATGTGTTGTCTCACATCACCAAATACCCATCAAATTTCCAAACTTGATGGCCTGGAAACAGTTCAAACCCACCCTTGTCTAAAAGATAATTTTTTATTGGTCCCCAGACCAATTTCTCTTTCAAACTTTTTGTTGACAGCACCACCATGTCTCCAGTCTCTTAAAATTCATAACCTCAGCGTCATTCTGGACTCCTCACTCTCCCTCAACATAGTTGCCATAGTTTCTATGTCTACAACATCTATCACATCCAGTCTCTTCTCACACAGCCACCACTTTAATTCAAGCCTTCATCCCCTCTTGCCAAGATTACCGCAATAGCAATTGTTCTTCATTGTAATTGTTTTTCATGCCTTGAGACTATAGCCACTCCAGTCTATCCATACAGTTGCTGAAGTGCTTAAGTACAGGTCTGACTTGGTGTAATAGCAATTTAGATTTGAAGATCTTTCCCACCTATTCATAGGCCATGTGGCCTGCTTATGTCATATGAAGCCTAAGTCATATGTGGTGGGAGGAGCTTGCTGAGAGGAAAAGGAAGTTGTGTCACAGGAAATGCTTAGAGAGCAGTTAAGGATGTTGTGACAGTTAGAACTGAGGGAAAGAGAGTGACCTGTGATAGCTGTGCTGTAAGTTTGCTTGTGCGAAGTAGCAGCAGGAGGTGAAGTTTTGGGATAATGAGGCTCCATGCTGTGATATTATGTATAAAATTATTTGCTGCTGTGATGGATTGTGCAGATGGCTTATGGGATATGGTTCTCTGGTGGCTGAATAAATGGTTTTACTACTTCTACCTTCTGTGTGGAAAGTCTCGTATATTTTGCAATACAGAACCACATAGGAATTTTGACAATTATTGTCTATATTGTTATTCTTGCCTTGCTGACACACTTGGTGTCACCGCAGTGGTTTCCTATTTCCCTGGGGAAATGTTTAGCTTTTAAAGCCTTTCACTACTCATTACCAACTTAACTTTCTAGCCTCATTATGCATAACTCCGTGAACAAAACGAGTCTACTCTCTTTTTATCACATGTAATACTCCATCTCTCATTTCTGTGCCTTTGAATTGGCTGTTCCTCACACCTGGAATGCCTTCCCTTGTGACCTCTCTTCTAGCTCAAGCTAGACGTAGCTCAAGCACCACCTTCTACATGAAGTTTTTTCTAATCTTAACAACTGTTTGTGAACTCTGTCTATATTCCTTATGGTTATTTAGTTTACGCTTTTATTTACGTTTGTCTTTCCATTGGAATATAAGCTTCCTGGGGCAGCTATGTGGCACAGTGAGTAGAGCACCAGCCCTGGAGTCAGGAGGACCTGAGTTCAAATCCAGCCTCAGACACTTGACACACTTACTAGCTGTGTGACCTTGAGCAAGTCACCTAACCCCAATTGCCCTGCCTTTCCTCCTCCAAAAAAAATATAAGCTTCTTGAGAATAGTTTCATTTTTTGCATCCCCAAATAAATACTTGTTCATTGATTGTACAGAACAAATGAAATGTTTATGAAGCAGTTTGTAAGTGCTTCACATTGAAGCTTCACATAACTAAAAGCTGCTATTAATACAATTAATATTCATGGGTTTGAATTAAAGATAATATTGAATTTAAATCAACGTATACATTTCAATTTGTGATATTTCACTACACATTTTTAATTTCTTGATTATATTACCATTCCCTTCACTACTTTATAGAATCCCAATTTTAAGCTTACCTTTCAATATCCCAGTCAAAACTCTAAGACTACAAGTTGCAGATGAGATGTCTATTTGAATGAGAAAAGAAGTTTCCGTAACAATCAAATTAGAATTCCAGACCAGTAAAAAAAGAAAACTAAAAGCATTGTCATGTATAATCAGAGTCTTCTTATATAAGAAAATTCTCCTAGTCTGAGTTAGGCATTTTGGAAATCTGAATGATTATTTTAAAGGAAGTTATCACTTTGTAAATAAGTGTCTCATTACATGATAGCTTTCCTTATTATTGTTAAGAATATAAAACAGGGAGTTGTTTTTACTCTAGAAGAAATGAACCCTTCATATTTGTGAATAGGAAACTAGAAAGGATTTACACTCAACAATCATGTTTTAAAACAACAAACTAAAACCATCTTTAAGGTACAGTAAATTAGAGAAATTTCTCCTGATCTGCCATAGACATCAGGTGCTACAGGAAAATAAGAAGATATTAAAATTTGTTGCCACAGAATACCAGTGCTTCCAAGTACATGTCATAATAACCAATAGGTAAGATGCCTGATCTCCCTATTATCAATTTCAGGCAGGTCTGCCTAGTATTTACATACCTTCTGTTTACCAATCCTGTCCTCCTCGTTTCTTTTCCTATTCAAGGCTTTCCTAGTGATCATAAACAGATTACCCTTATACTGTATAAAATTTCAAAAGAGAAAATAGATCCATACAGTATTATTTATCCCATTGTCCCAAACCCTTATGGGAATAAGATTATAGACATAACTGGCTTTTTTCTTATAAAAACACAAAAGACCAAGGCCACTGACAAATGTCTAACCCCCTCCCTCCTAAAGGACATGTAGATCAAGATATTATTTTCAGGCAGGTGTGTGGTGGTGGTGGTGGTGGTGCTAATGTGCTAAGGGACAAACAGGATTAAAGACATCACATTTTGATGAAATATAACAGATCTGTTGTGTGATACTGACACAGGATGCTACTTACCTTTGTGTCACATTTTTCATGTCTTTTGGTGATTTTTTTTTGATTTGTTTTGCTTTAGTGTAAGGATTTTAAAACAATGCCTGTTGAATACTGGAAAGAAAGTGAAAAACTTCACAATATTCAATGATGGCCTGGAAACCTAAAACTAATGACAACAAGTACATAACAATATTGGGAAAATAGCATTCTAAGTTCTTTTATTTTCTTACATCTTATTAGTAATAGCTTAATTCAGCATGATTTCCACCTCTTGGCATAGATGTGTTGGTCTGTGGATCTGTGACAGAGTAAGGCATGTTGTCAGTTATGCCTAATGCATTTACTTGTTTTGCTTAACTGTATTTCTTTGTTACAAAGGAGGGTAAAATGGGGGAGGGGCAGGGGATGTTGCAGGGATTAGTGGGAAGTACAGATTAAGAAATATCAAACATTTGTAATTAAATTTTTAAAAAATTAGTTTCACTAATAGCCCAATGTCTCTTCAGTATACATTTCTGTGAGCATGTATCATATGTTATTATTCCATGGCATACCATGCCATTTAATTGTTTTTGTTGTTGTTGTTGAAACAAGGAGACATTTTGAACTGGTATTTAAGAATATTGCTTTCAGTGATAAGTCAATATTTCAGTAATATTCCATGTTATTCAGTTTCAGCAATTAAACCATAACTTTTACAATATTACTTCCAATAATACTATTCCTTTTCTCACTCTGCCTCATACGAGAATTGATTTGATTCATACTCCTTTTTGTACTTCTCATTTTTGTTCTAATCGACCATGTTTTTCTATTTCTTTTCCTCCCATTGGTTCCTTCTTATTTAGGCTTTGGAAGCCAGAAATGCAAACAGGAGAACTACATTATTATTCATAGCAGCATCTGTTCAATTCAGTTTGTAAGCATAATGTATTTTTAAAAAATAGAAACAAGCAGGATGGACCTCAAAAAGCAAAGTAAGCAACTTCTATTGGTGAAAAAAGAAAGAAAACAATATACATGGAGCTTATCAAAAATCATTGATAAACATGGCTTCATCCAGGCCAATAGCACCTCCGACAAAATCACCTTCGACTGTAGTTTACAATTATCTAGAAACATTGCTAGACTATTAACTAGATTTAATATAAATTGCCCCATAAGCATATTTCAAAGTAATCAAGACAAGAAACCATATTGTTATCTTGAGCTAATTACACCCATCTAGTTTTAAAATACGTGACCTAAGATTGGACTAAAAGGATGTAAGCTTATAGGATTGCTGAGACTCTTATGCTGAATAAATAAAAATCTCTCCATTTACACATTTCAACTAGGAGAAAAAATATGCACATTTCTAACTGTACAAGAGGACTCACCATGATATATCCCTTAAAAATGTCTGGTGGGTGAGAGAATCCAACCAATATATTTGGGAATAGTCACATTTCCCTTTTCCCTGTCCTAGGTCCTTGTCCATAAAATGTCCTATGATAACTGCTAAAGAAACAAACAGTGGAGCTACTGTCAGTATAATCAGATAGTGGTAGATAGATATCCAGAAAATCAGATGTTGTTATATGAACATGAATATATAATATTGGAGGAATAGAGTCAATTATAACCTTATGCTTAAACATAGAAAAGGTATTTCAACAATTTAGAGAAAATATTTTGTTTTGATGAGCTGATTGATGATATTGTTTCAGAATTTATAAAAGCCCTTTACAATGATCAAAGCTACTTATATTTTTCGATGGATCCACGATGAGTGTGGGTGCCCCTATAATTCTGACTGCCATTTTTTCATGCCTCCTCATTCTGTGTGATTCTTATCTGTGGCTGTCCCATTAATCGTCTCTCATTGATGCATCTCTTGTGCTTAAAACCTTCCTTTTATCCATTAAATGTCCTGGATAAGCCATTGTACCATGCAGGCTGTCCATTTGTCTTAAACTCACTAGTTCATGCAGTGGTTACTGTGCTCTTCTAAAAGAACTTGCTTAAAATACCTGCTCTTGATTTTCCTGAACATCTAGTTCTTTGGCATCTTTGTCCTGAATAGGAGTTACATTACAAATCAATAATGAAAGAATTAAAAAAAACAAAACAAAACAAAACCCCGTCCAATCTTGTTTTCAAGTCGATGAATATCGTTGATTTCTTTTTGCATAGTTAAGATACATCGACAGAGATATATTTTTCTCTTGTCTATACAGATGCATATGCATAGTTATATTTCTCTTCCACATGCCTCTTCTTGGTATTGGGAGTTAATGGGGATGGAGTGGAAATGCACTGGAATTGGAGTTGGAGGCCCTGGGTTGTGATTCCACCTTGGCTGCTTAGTAACTATGTTATGTGTCAAGTCACTTTACTTGTTTGCATTTTCTTCATCTATGAAAGGAGTTGAGCTAAAAGTTACAAGGTTCTTTATGACAACACATTTTATAATCTTGTTATTTCTGCCTTCAGTCATATGAAACTCTCAGTACACTACTGAGTCATACAAAGGAAACTTAGGAACAATCTGAATCTTTATTCCTTATACCTTATGAAAATTGGGGTTTCCAGGAGACTGGCTAATTATTTCTGAAAGTTCAAGAAAATTTGTTATGCCTTCCCAAGAGAAGATGAACAGTATTTGAGGAGAAGACAGGAGAATTCATTTTTCCTTCTGAATTAAATTGTATGGTGCTAAATAAAAGCAGGAAAAAATTAAACAAGAGGTAGCAAATAGAATAATTCTGCTTTTCGATCTAAATGACCTAAGATATTACATGATCCCTTCTACTTCTTGACTTTTTTGTGCTATAGATCCATCCACAGACTTAATGCGTTTCAAAGCATTAGTTAGGTCAGTCCTGCAGAGTGAAGGGCCAAGTGGAGACTGGGCTCATTTCTTCCATTAAAAAAGTCACACACTTGGAAAAGAGCAAAAACAAAAAACAGCAAGGACTAACGAATAAATACACAAAGTACACAAGTGTGTTTATTACATTTTGCAAGCACTTTGTTCTACATTTCAAAAACGCCACCATCAAGCTGTTGGCACATTTATGTACAAAACAGATTAATTGTAATGCCTGCTACAAAGCATTCTTTGTGAAAATACAAACTAATACCAGAGAAAAGCCAAAAGCATCAACATCATTACATGAGTTTAAAAGACAGTTTTAAAAATTATCACAAACTGTTTAAGACACAGAACTGAAACACTACAACAGAGAATCAGAAGGAGGTTCATAATACTTCTTTTGTTGTTGAAGAACTGTAATACTGCACATATCAGAAAATTGTTGATCTGGTAAGATAGCCTAAGTGTAAAAAAAAAATACCCCAAACCCAAATCCAAAACCAACCCCAAATCAATCATCTAATACTACGAAATGCAGGACCATGCCACAAATAACTAGAGTAATACCCCCAACCCCCACCTACTACGAGATTTTAAAATTCACTGGTGATGCATGATTAGTTATTGTACAAAGATGTTTAGTCATGAACCTTTATTAGAAATGCACTTATACTGAGAGAGAATTTCACAATGGTTCAAGAAGTGCACAAAACTATCTAGGATTTTTGACACTGACAAAAATGTCTTGTCAGGCTACATCAATTTAAAAGACACTTTACAGCATTCTTGTAGCATTAGAAATAGGCAAAATAAAAGTGAAAACGAACACCAAATTTGGTCCAGTAATACTGAGTGCTTTTTTTTCTTTTTTTCCAATCTTGATTACAGGTACTTCTTTGAAATGAATATGACTGACCTTTCAGTTGAAAGTGATTTACTTAAACTCCAAGTCTATTATATATTTCCAAACAATAAGTTCCATAGTGGCTTCTGACCTCACTTTAAGCATACTACAGGTAAATTGATAGATGTCAGAAAACTGCAAGCAAAGCTATTACATTTACGGAAGCCTTTACAATATTTCATATACAGTTTTAAGTAACATTCACAGAGGTGCAATCTATTAAAATTTTTAAAGCAGGTAAAAAGACTTCTGAGGGGGAAAAGTGCTGTATATTTCTGATATTACTTTTATAATTGTAGTTATGTAGTAATGTAGTAAATCCTAACATTAACACATTAATCATGTTGAATTCAGCCTAGCCATTGGTCAGATCACAAAAATTATTTAATTTGGCAGCAAGCTATTTCCATTAATAATTGTCTGTATACTCTGTCTTTAAAAGGTAATCATGGTGTCACATCCTTGAAAAAGGCAAGTGGCCATGCATTAATTAGCATCACTGTCTACATGCTCACAACAGAAACAAGAAAAATCACCAATAAAACTTTGAGAGAAATACCTTTTAAATACATCAAGAATAATACAATGTTAACAAAGATAAGAAGCACTTTTTTACCTACTGTTATAAATTTAGAAATTGCACCTTTAGTTGTTGAAAACATTACCGAGGGCCTGCAGTCAAGATGGCGATTGATCCATCTGGCAAGAGCTTCAGATTTCAAGGAAAGTCATCATTGTGTCATCTCTGTAATATCGTACATATTGTACAAACAATGGTCCCTTTGAAGTATACCTGTAGTTACTGAAATCAAAACTAAAAAGTATAAAAAAGCTATTTTTTTCTTTTCAAAAACATAGGAAACAATGCAAAAGGTGTTATGCATAACACATACAAAATGATTAAAAAATCAAACAAATCTTCATATTTGACAATATTAGTATATTTGATCTGACAGAACTAATTAGTTGGAGAGGATTCAGGAAAGGCTGGATAGGAGCTTTGTAGGAGAGAATACAATCACACAAAATTAACTAATTAGGAAAGGAAGTGCTTAACAAGACAGACTTGGATGATTCACTAGTCACCCCACCTATCATTTTTGAGAAGCACTTTTGTTTTGCTTAGAAATGGTTTGGATGGCCTTTAGTTAAACAAGAAAGCATTCAAATGTTAGAAAGGAGGGAGATGATGGTTTTCTTATGTGTAGGCATTGAGTCGTTCTTTAGAGCGGGTAGAGTGAATATCATGAAGCTCTTGCTCCTCCTTTGATTTGATGTCCTCATACTTTTGCATTCGGCAGGCATCTTTCACATAGGCCCAATTGGCAGAGAGAACCATAAGGTAGTGAACCTATCAAAGAAAAAAGTGGTATGTTACCAAAAAAGAAAAAAAAATACCCAAGATATTAGATAAAAGACAGTCCAGGTAGGTAACCATGACACAGGGTAAAGAGCACTGATGCTGGATTCAGAGGACCTAATGAAATTCTGGTTTTCAGACCCATTGCCTTTGTGAATTTAGACATTTCACTTAACCTCTATGGGCCTTAGTTTCCTCACATACATAATGATGGGGCTCTATCTCTTCTCATTAATTCTGCCTCTGGAATTTACTGCCTATATAGGTATGACTTAGGACAAGTCACAGCCTCTGTTTCCTTATTTTTGAAAAGCAGACTTCTGTAGGAATAGCGTTTAGAGCTAAAAAAAAACCCAGGTTTCTAGTATGTGCAATACAATTGGTGCCTACTTGTTGTCACCTCAGCTTACCACGTGCTAATATGTAAATTAGCATAGCTTCAAAGACACAGGGTCTGAAAGGCATTGCAACTCTGAAATGGAAAATATGATCCTAAAACCAGTGCTTTACAACAGATGATGTGAGGATGCTCATTGCTACCAGATGTACTGCCATTGGGAAATGTGGTTAGAACTAATGAATATTTTTTGAACAGAGAGTTTGGTGTTTGCTTGTTGGTTTTTAAGCACTCTGAAGGATTAATGGGAAGGAGAAAAGTGATTTTAAATAAAATTTTCTACACTACTTTCCATAAATTGGAGATGACAAATTTTATTCCAGGAAGAGGAAAGAGTAAAAATTATCTTATGTTATAGAATAAGTAAGCTAGCTGTTACTTAAATAATACAACTTTTAATAGGGTAAGATACTAAACTAAGACAAAAGATGAAAACTGCTAATTTCATTTTTTGTTTATTGATTTTTCATATCACACTTGTGACATTTGCATTGAAATTATTCTAGAAACTTTCAGACTTTCAGTGGCACTGATCTGATGAAGGATTATCTTCTAGATTCTTAAGTGAACTATGCCAAGAATCAGGAAGATTTGTTTTTCTGATTTCAAATCCGGCCTGCAGAGGTTAGAGCACCAGGCAATGAGAGAGGCTATTTTCCAATTTCAAAACTAGCTTTAGCACTTACTATCTGTGTGACCCTAGGTAAGTCACTTAGCCCTGTTTGACTCAGTTTCTTCATCTGTAAAATAAGCTGGAGAAGGAAATGATAAATCACTCCAGTATTTTTGCCAAGAAAACCCCAAAAAGGGGTCACAAAGAGTCAGACAACTGAAATGCCTGAACAACATCATATGATTTTTTTTAAAGTGACTTAGTGCTAGAATTTTCTATCTTTAGCAGCTATAATAAGTGGGTTATAAACCTTATGTGCATTTTTATGTTCTTCAGAGCGGAATATCTTTTTATTTACTGGCATGGTACAGATGCAAAGCAAGTTCTCAAGTCTTACTAGGGTGTTCCTCTCCCATGTGCTTTTCATTCTCTGCTTTCCCAATTTAATGAGTATACAATTTCTAAATGTCTTAAATTATTTTAAAGTATTCACCTCATTTCTCATTCCCATTTTTTTTTTGCGCTGCCTTCTCTTTAACAAATCTACTTAAGCCACTTTTAAAGAAGACTTTTTCTTTCCAATTTGTGTGTATGCCCCCACTACACAAAATACTGAATGGAAGAACATGTACATGCATATGACTGTGAGTGCTTTGCAATCATTGTTACACGTATTTTTTAAAGTAGCAGAAAGCTACAAGTTTCTGTAAATTCATTTTCTTTTCAAGTGCTTGATGAAGTAGAAAAAAATTTAGGTCTGAGGAGAATGATGCACCTCTCATACAGAATAAACTTTTCCACTTTGCATCTGCTGTTCTGTCTGGTTCCAACTGCAGGGAATAAGATGACCCTCCCAGGAAAAATTCATCACTTCTAATCTCACCAACAGGCTGCTAACTCAACCTCCTTCAGTGTGTTCTCCCCTCTGATTGGAGAGCTGGAAGGTGGAGTACCAAACTCCTCCCAATGCCTTCCTTTATAGAGGGCGGCCTTCCCCCTGCTTTTGTGTATTGTCTCCTTTCATTAGATCATAAGCTAATTGAGGGTAAAAACTGTCTCTCTTTTTATGAATTGTATCCCCAGTGCTTAGCACAGTGCCTAGCTTACCGTATGCACTTAATAAATATTTATTGGGGGGCAGAGCCAAGATGGCAGCTGGAAAGCAGAGACTAGCTCCAAGTACCTCCAAAAACCTATAAAAAATGGCTCTGAACCAATTCTAGAACTGCAGAACCCACAAAATAGCAGAGGGAAGCAGAGCTCCAGCCGAGGACAGCCTGGATGGTTGCTGGGTGAGGTCTTTCACGCACAGACCTGGGAGCAGAGCGGCGCAGAGCAGAGCCAAGCGTGGAACATGCGGACCAACTAGACAAGGAGCTGGGCAGAGCGGGTCCTAGGGCCCTAAATCAGTGAGCTATGGCAGTTGCCAGACTTCTCAACCCACAAACACCAAAGACAACAGAGAAGAACTGCACAACCCACAAAATAGCAGGAGGAAGCAGCTCTAGCCCAGGACAGCCTGGATGGTCCCGGGGTATGGTCTATCCCGCATGGAGCTCAGGGTGGAGCGGTACAGAGCCCAGCGTGGCAGATCAGAACAAGA
>CM053623.1:256628556-256648431 GCA_028646595.1 Phalanger gymnotis
CACACAGACATTTAATTAAGGATGGAAATACTAAATAATGTAAAAAGACATGGATGAGCAAAAAAGGAGGTGGTCAGTATATAGAAAGGAGAGACAAGAGAGAGGTGAAGTATTACATTGGAGAGAGAGAGAGAGAGAGAGAGAGAGAGAGAGAGAGAGAGAGAGAGAGAGAGAAAGAACAAGAGAATGAGAACACACAGACAGTGTGTGAACCACAATGTCTAAGACCGGAGAGAAGGCAGTCCTGCTATACTCTGGCCTGGTTGGAACACATCTGGAGTTCTGGGTTTGGTTCTGGGCACACTGAAAAAAGGCCCTCGAGAAGCTTTTAAAGATTAATATGGCGGGGGGGGGGGCAGGATAGAGAAGAGATTAAAATCAGTTGAAGAAATGGGGACATTAAACCTGAAGAAGAGATATGGCTTATCATAGTTGTCTTATGTATTTGACATATACATGTCTTCTACATGCATGCACCATGAAGAAGAGGAGTTTTCTTCATTTTGCACAGGGCTAGAAGGAGGATACAGGTACTAAGGGTAGAAGATGCAAGAAGATGCAGGTTTTAACTTGATCTTATATTGAGAAGTAGAATCTCTTTAAACTCTGATTCATGCTAAATCCCAAAGTTATGTGCCAAAATCAATTATACAAAGTCACAGATTTATAGGATTCGGGAACTGGAAGACACCTTAGAGATGCTGTGGTCCAATCTCCTCATTTTACTGATGGGGAAACTGTGGCCAAGACTGGGGCATGACTTGGTCAAATTCATATAGGTAGTTAGTGGCAGAGGCAGAACTAGAGTACTAGTCTTCCTGTTACTCACTACCACATCTGTTAGTTAATTTTTCATGCCTTATCTTTGCATATATTTTTCTATACCAATATTAGCTAATTGAGGGCATGAATTATTCCCATTTTTATCTTCATATCCCCAGTGACCAGAGTGATATATGATGCCTGGCACATAGTAGGCAATTATCCAAATAGGTATTGATTTATTATTTTAAACTTTAATGGGAAATATTGATCAAGTATCTATTAGGTGCCAAGTAAGAGAAATAGGATAGCCTAGTTAATAACAAGATGGCCTTGGAGTCCTATAGACCTGGATCATGTCCTTCCTCTTTTACACACTAGCCGTGTGACCCAACTTGATCACTAAATACCCAGGAAGCTCTCTAAGACTATAAATGGCAGAGAGGCTGCTTTGCATTGACAGAATATGGTCCTCACCAGAAGCTCCTGATTTTACCCAGATAAAAATCACATTTGGTCTAAAAACATATACCTGGTGATACGCCCAGTATGATTTCAGGATAATTTTATATAAAACACAGAATTTTTTTCTTTAAATAGGGGATACTTCACCCAAAGAAATATAAGGTAAATGAAGTTGAAATAAAGGAACTTAATACTAGGATATGAGATGACCAGAGGCCTGAGCAGTACCTCACTGCCAGCAACCTCATTCTCCTCCAATTTGTCACATTTCTTTTCCCCCAAAAAATCATACAAGGGTTCTTCAATCTGCAATCAAATGGAATACATACTTAAAATAGACAATTATTGCCTAATATCCCTAGAGTGTCTATATATTTCTTTTACCACTATGAAGAAATGTTTTGAGTCATGAAAAAATATGAGAGATAAACCTAGAACGAGAGAGTAACTCAACAACAGCCATAGCTCAGCCTTAATGGGGAACATGATTTGGCAAACAAGACTAAAGAATACTTGGGGAAAAAAGCAAGAGATAAAAATGAAATTATTAGCTAAATAAGAGCCCTGGAGGAAGGAATTAGAAGGTTAATGGTGTAGAACAAAAGAGTAAAAATCACGTCCAAGTAAGAACTTACCCAAGTACTTGCTGAAAAGTAGAATAGAGCAAGAGAAATTAATGCATACATTAGACAACAGTACATACTATAATAGGGACAGCTAGGTGGCACAGTGGACAGAGCAACCGGCCTGAAGTCAGGAAGACTCAACTCCCTGAGTTCAAATGTGACCTCAGCTATTTACTAGATGTGTGACCCTGGGCAAGTCACTTAACCCTAATTGCCTCAGTTTCCTTATCTGCAAAATGAACTGGAAAAGAAAATGGCAAACCACTGTGGTATCTTTGTCAAGAAAACCACAAATGGCATCATGAGGAGTTAGACATGACTGAAAAACAAACAACAAATATTATATCAAAATAAAAAGATTATTTAATAAAAGAACTGACCTAGGAAATAGGTCAAGGAGATATAAATTAAGAATCAGACGCCTTGAAAACTATGGCCAAAATAAAAATCCTAATTATTACATTTACAAATTTAAGGCTTGCAAAGTGATTTAGAAATATTAACTCATTTTATTCTCAATAACCATGGGAAGTAGGTACTATTATTATACCCATTTTACAAATGAAGAAACTGAGCAAAGAGTGGTCAGTGACACACTCAAGAGTCAGCCACATCAGTTAAGAAACCCATATCTTTTTCTATTCTTTAGAATCAAGAAGGGCTATGGCACTAACATTTCATTCTTATGCGACTTCCACATCACTACTGCGCTAAGCTAGGCTTTCTAGCTGGACTCTCATAATGACTATTCAAAAGTTTGAGGTATATGTCAGATCCATGTGTAATATTCCTGTCATAAAGTAAGTTAGAAAAAGCCAAGAAAAAATGTAAATGCCCTCATTAAAGTGAAATCTCTCAAGTACAGCAAGATATAGTTACTGAGAGGTAAAAATGATGAAAATATTAAAAGGGAGATATTTCTCAAAAACAGTTTATTTTGGGGTAAACATAATATGCTCTCTAACGATTTTTACAACTAGGAAAAATGATAAAAAAGTGAATCAGAGAGATTTTATAAGTGCTGTTTCTATAAATGCAGTAAACCATATTATTGATAGTACTGGCAACTTAACCCGGAATATTTGTCATGCAAATTTGTAAGCTCAAAAAATATAGGTAGACAGTTTGTTCAACCATACTAAGGTATGCGACAAAGTCTCTTAAAAATTGCCTGACATTTATAGAAAGATTACACTTACGTTCTGGAGAAAATGTTTCACATTTTGAAGCCTATTCACATTACTATAAGATGTATATCAGAAGCTCAACTGATTAGCAATTATATCTGCATCTCCCAAGCCTTGGTTAAGAGAAAAGGACTTTTGAGCCAAATGGCTTCATGCCTTGAATTTGAGTATTTTAAGATGTAGATAGCCTATCAGAAGACGTTAGCTTCATAATAATAAATGTATGAGGAAAAGTACACATGTAATATACTGAGTTGATATGCATATAAAGGGCTGAAAGTGAGAACTGAAATGATTTTTTTTTCCGTAGGAGTAAATCCACTCTGATTTCTCTTATCTCTACTGCACATATTTCCTAAACTCAGCAGGAACTCCAAGAATAAGAATGAAGAACAATTGGTATGAGGGTGAAGGAGAAGAGAGGTTCTAGATGAATGACATCTGTACTCTACATATATAAGAATGAGAGCACTGCTCTGTCTTGCTTAACCCCAACATAAGCCACAGACACCTAGTTTCCATCACACTAATATTCATTCATATAGAGGTGTACTCCACATGGCTGTACAAATTCAGATCAGCTTCTGTAGTCATAAAGACACATAATTTTATGCATTGTATACCAGTGTGCACATATACACTAAGAGAAATTGACTATGGGGACAGAAGTCTTCAGTTTTGGTTGAGGGTCTCTTACCAATTCCCTTTGACAGATCTTTGACAAACTAATTTACCTTGAATAGAAAAACAG
Organism: Phalanger gymnotis; assembly: GCA_028646595.1. NCBI lineage: Eukaryota > Metazoa > Chordata > Mammalia > Diprotodontia > Phalangeridae > Phalanger > Phalanger gymnotis. The sequence continues at coordinate 256,632,348 of CM053623.1, forward strand.
TTTTCAATTTACCAAGGGGTTTGAAATATGGTCACTGCTAGCCATAAAAGTCTACAATCTTAGATTCTAAATCCAGGAGAAAACAAATCTATTTAAGACCTGGAATCCAATTCATTTTAAATTATACTTAGGCTATTCAAAATTTTATAGCTTCCTCAAAAATTATAAGCTTAAAAATTGAACTTGTAACAAAGGCAGCATGTTATGATGAAGCAGCAGATTAGACAACCTTATTACTTGTCACAATGACCTAATAAATAACAAAATATATTCTCTCTTAGCAAGGTTCTATGAAAGCTCTGGCATATGATTTTACACATTTTAAATGTGAAATCATCGTTAGTAGTTTAAAAGTCATATGATTAACAGAAAAAGTTTTAATTTTTTAAAAGTCCTGGATTTTATATACAAGCCCACACAATATTAACATTTTAACAATCTGTTAATAGTCACAATTAAGTTATCCCCTCACCTCCTTTTCAGTTTTCTCACTTACAAAGCATGGAGGTTATGTCAGAGAATATCTGAGGTCCCATAGGCCTTGTAAATTAGATAGAACATTCCTAAAACCTTGGAAAGGAAAAAGGTAAAAGGCATATTTTGAACAGTAATTACAAAGATGACCATTTTAACTATTTTTGTAAATTTCCTTCAGTTTAAACAACTAAATTTCATCTCATCATCATTATTCTTTTTGTCTTTATCACTTTCACTGCCATCTTCTTCACAACCATTCTGCAATATCATCTTTAATACTACTTATGATTGAAAGGTAGCATTTTTTGAGGCCACTAACAACAGATTAAGGAAATATTCTTTCCCATATAGTTTCCCATTTTCAGAACAGATCCCCTGAAGACTTCTAAATTTTTTTCTGCCTAGGAGTAGAGAAGTATCTTCTCACTAAAGGCCATTCCCAGTTTTGATGTCCAGGGTTATACCTGAAGGGCTTATGATTGCTTGTAATTTCATAATTAATAATTGCTGTTTAAAAATTCATTTGGTATAAGTCTTAAACCCCCAAAAGACTGATTTTTAACTGAAAAATACTTGTAATCTCTAGACTCATGTGATGATGAATAACTTAACAGGCAACCAGTATAACCTGCTGGATGATCCAAATTTTATGAAAATCACTCATGTATATCAAAATTTCTGAGGTCTCATTTTGAAGAAAATGTACTCATTAGATTAACAGAGTTGGAACATTTGGAGTTTGCTCTCATAGTGGAGCTGTGCTCTAGAATTTATGCTTCCTCTGTTTATTTTGTGTTGCAGTTCATTATGCTGACATATGTTTTCATGCTGGCCTGGCTTGGAGTCACAGCTTTTACCTCTCTGCCTGTTTACATGTACTTCAACATGTGGACCATCTGCCGAAACACCACATTAATGGAAGGGACAAATCTTTGCTTGGACCTTCGTCAGTTTGGTAAGTAAAATGATAGATTCTGATTGACTGGCAACAGTCTGAACTATTGTCAGAAAACATTCTATGTAGTAGTTAAAGAACAGTACTTATGAACTATTAGTACTTTGCTGCTGCTCAGATAAATTCATTAAGCGTGCTATTGACTTTTATCACACCCTTTCAAAACTAATGAAGCAAGACTGAGGGGCCAGTGAGGAGCCGCTCCCAGGGTCCAGACTGGGAAAACAGAGGGTGTGGAGCCCACTCACCAGGGCCATAGACAAGGACAGGCTGCCACTGATGAGGTTGGGCATAGACCTGACCAGGGTGCCAGCAATTCAACAAAAAAGGGCCGCTGCATTTCTAAAACAGTTTGTGGTATATACGGTATAGTTCCTCAGTCTATTTTCTACAATTTGTGAAGAGAAGCTGTCAGCTCTTACTCTTCGAATCCCACAAATTAAAACAACTCTCAATATTTTGAATGTGAAGCTATTATCTATTCCAGCTCTAGAAGATGTCAAATTTGAAACATCAGGTGCTAATGTTAATGGTGTTACAAATGGTCCTTAAGTCCCCTCAAGTCAACGGTCATCTCTGTCTCCTCAATATGACCAGAATAGTATATAAGACACTGCAAATGTAAAGTGGTAGCAGAAAATTTTTTAACTGTGGTCAAGCATTCAAGATATGCTAGATATCTCAAAACGGTTCACATAGGTTTTCCTGTGGTGGCAATAAGAAACAAACTGATATCAGAAAAATTGGACCTAGATCTTTTTGAGAGGCCAGACACCCCAGTGCTTGATGGGGAAGGTGAAGTAAATGCTAAAGAAAGTTCAGATAATGAATCTTCTTTTAGCGACTGAACTTCATATTGACCTTATAGAATTTATATATTTATATAACATACACATTCATTGGGATATTTTTATAGCTTATATGCTTTAGAAGTAAGGTGAAATCCATTTCAATTATATTGGAGGGTGACAACTTTCAGAGATCACCTCTCTTACAAAATATTTACTAGACTAGGATTTTTCAGGTTTTTATGATGGCTTCTAATGACAAGTTGAAAAAAATATCTAGGAATCATCGTAATTTGTGAAAATTTTCTATATTGACTATACTACTACTGACCCATAAAGAAATTAATAACCAGCCACATAATCAGCCAAAATTTATTTCTCTGTTTTAAAAATGCAAAGGATTTTTTATTATTATGGTAGATGAGTAACTTGACAGTGTACATCTTATTACCTCATGGAAGTATCTACAACCCAGTGTACATGAATATGTAAAAATTGCATAGCCTAATAAAAATAAGCCACAATGATATAACAAGAACCAATCTGTGGTACTTCAGTAATGCAATCTAAGTTGGAATACAAAACCCATTTACTTTGAGCTTAATGGCAGGTAATATAATTCCTAATTAGCTCTACCTAGACACTGAACTCGGTTAAATTATTGAAGCTGTTGGGGGGGTGGAGCCAACAAGGGTCAACACCAGAAACCCAGAGGTGTCTTTGCACAGCCAGGGGAAGTGGCAGACACCAGCACAGACAACAGCTGAGACCACCAATGCTCTAGTGCAGCTCTAGGGGAAGAGGAGACTTCCAGCAGCCAGACCACCCCTCCCCTATACCTCACAAAACCAGAGGCCATAGCACACAAAACCAGTAACTACTCCCACAATTCCCAAGAACAAGAAGCCTGGGACAGAGCCCCCTGAGCCCGAGAAGCAGAAATCTTCTTTAAAGCCAGGAAAAAGTTAACCAACATGAAGAAACACTTAAGAAAACTGAGGACCATTGATTCTTTTTATGGAGACAGGGAAGATCAAAATACCAATTTGGAAGAGGACAGCATTGACACTATACCCACATCTGGGACCTCAAAAGGGAATATGAACTGGTCTTCAGCCCAGAAAGCATTCCTGGAAGAGCTCAAGGAGGATTTTGAAAACCAAATTAGAGAGGTAAAAGAAAAAATGGGAAAAAAATTATTGAGGCTATTTGCACTAATCACTATTAAAGTGTTCACCAGAGTTCACTTCCATAACATTTACTAAATAATTTTCTATCCAAAAGACAATACAGTTCTAAACTGCCAAATTACCTATGAATACTTCAAGGTATGATTGTGAAGATGATTCTCTTCCTGTTTATTAGAGAGCAATACCTTTCAGCACCTGGTCATCATATATTACCAAGGTCAGAAATAATGGTCAACATTGGCTGTACATACAGTGTCCTTTTGAAAGAATTAGCAAAGCATCTGTGTTACCCCTTTTGACTAGATGCTCAAAAAGAGCAATTAATTTGCACAAATTGTAGGAGCCTGTCACCTTTAGAGACAATCCTCTATAAACAGTGGTGCAGAATAGGGAATAGCTTAACAAGTCTCTAAAACATTTGTTACATGGAGAAACTGAGAAACGTATTGGATGGTGCCATTTCCCAATCATTGAATTGACCTAAATTTACTGTTTTACTCTAGAAGTATAGAATTGTTCAATTTCTCTTTCGATCTGAAGCTAGATTTGATGCTAAGCCATACTTAAGACTTCCAGAATTTTTCTGTTCAAAAATTTATTTAAAAAAACCTACCAAAATAAGCCAAAGATTAACAATAAAGAAGTCTATATCTTTATAGTCTGTTGTAATCATATATAAATTTTAAATGTTTCCCTTGAGACACAATCCACTAAGTTTCCTTCTGTCTGTAAGCAGAACACGGATTCTGTTAAATGGTGTTCATGTGGTCTTATGATGCATCACCCCGGAAATGTTCTTTAATAAAACTGCTTTGTTTTTGACCAGGTTGCTCAAAATAACAAGCTCCACTCCAGAGTTCACAAAGTATGAAAATCTCCACATTTTAATCTTGTGATATAGCAACTGTTACAGTATTGCCAGTGAACAGTCGTTAAAAAAATTTTGTCTTCTTTTTCTTAAAATGTTAATGAGCTAGAGGATGAAAATGAGTAGTGATAGTGATGGCTGCCTTAGTCTATTTAGGTTGGTCAGGCCATCTTTTTTTTTTCACTGAAGGACTGGTGCTGATTCCATACACAGTGGGAAGCTAATAAATATTAGTGGAATTAAAGAAACAACCAATGGAGGAAATGAATTCAAGATGGCTAGAAGTAGTTTGGGCCTTAAACCACAAAGCTTGGGCCACTTTCCATACATTCACCAAGAATTTGTTAGATACTTACTAGACGTTGGGAGTACAAAGACAAAAAAAATGTCCCTGCCTTTGAAGAACTTATATTTGGGGTGAGATGGGGTGCCACAATAAAATATAAGGAGTAAGAGAGTGCTACCAGCTAGGGAGCTCAGTACTTGTAGGCAGTGGCACCTGAGCTGAGCCTTAAAAGAAGCAATAGAGGCAGAGCCAAAATGGCAGAGTAAAGGCAGAGACTCATCTGAGCTCTGCCGCAAAACACTCCAAATACCTTTAAAAATGACTAAACAAATTCTAGAGCAGCGGAACCTACAAAAACATGGAGTGAAACAAATTCCCAGCCCAAGACAACTTGGAAAGTCAGCAGGAAAAGTCTGCTGCACCAGGGTGAGAGAGGTACACAGGTTGCGCCAGTGTAGAACAGGCCCCAGCAAACCAGGAGCAGGCCTCTAGTGACTGAATCACTAGCAGCAGTGGCAGTTTCCAGACCTCTCAGCCCACAGGTGCCAAAGACAACTTAGAAGGTCAGCAAGAAAGGTCTGTCACATCTAGGTCAGAGTGGAGCACAGTCAAATTCAAGTCATGTCAGCAAAGCCCCAGCCCCAGGAAACAAGGAGCAGGCTTGGGAGTGACTGAATCAGCAGAGGCGGCAGCAGTGGCTGCTTCTGGAGCTCTCAGCCCACAGACAGTAAGGGGGTCAAAAAATTAGTCAGAAGGAGATTACAGGAGTCACTTTGCTAGCACTGAGGCAGGACTCTGTTGTTTTGCCCACACTCAGATCTGGGTCACACTCCTAGGGTGAAGAGGAGCAGTAGCATAACAGAGCTTGCAGCAGCAGTGGAGTGGGGGACTCTCTTCACTGTTCTAGGGCAGAAAAGAGTGCTTGTGGTCACTCACAGACCAGTGCACAGGCCAGGAGAGTAGGAAACACCCCTCCATATATCACACCATTTTGGAAGAACTGAAAACTTGCAGGTCCCTAGAAATATTTCTGAAAACAGATGCACAAAACCCCTGACATTTTGGACAGTGCCACCCTCCACCCTGGAAGCAGAGCCCTCCTTTAACAAAAAGTTAAAAGTCAAGGGATAGGCTGGAAAAATGAGCAATGGGGAAAAAAACTCTGACTATAGAAAGTTATTATGATGACAAGGAAGATCAAAACACACTCAGAAGAAGACAACAAAGACAAAGCTCCTACATCAAAAGCCTCCAAGAAAAATGTGAATTGGTCACAGGCCAAGGAAGTGCTCATAAAGGATTTTGAAAATCAAGTAAGAGAAGTAGAAGAAAAATTGGGAAGAGAAATGAGAGTGATGTGAGAAAATCATGAAAAATGAGTCAACTGCTTGCTAAAGGAGAACCAAAAATACTGAAGAAAATAATACCTTAAAAATAGACTAGCCCAAATGGCAAAAGACATCCAAAAAGTCAATGAGGAGAGCAGAATGGGCCAAATGGAAAAGGAGGTCCGAGGGCTCACTGAAGAAAATTAATTCCTTAAAAATTTGAATGGAACAAATGGAAGCTAATAACTTTATAAGAAATCAAGATATTATAAAATGAAACCAAAAGAATGAAAAAATAGAAGACAATGTGAAATATCTAATTGGAAAAACAACTAACCTGGAAAATAGATCCAGAAGAGATAATTTAAAAATTATTGGACTGCCTGAAAGCCATAATAAATAAAAGAGCCTAGACATCATCTTTCAAGAAACTATCAAGGAAAACTGCCCTGATATTCTAGAAGCAGAGGGTAAAATAGAAATCGAAAGAATCCACCAATCACCTCCTAAAAGAGATCCCAAAAGAAAAACTCCTAGAAATATTGTAGCCACATTCCAGAGTTCCCAGGTCAAGGAAAAAATATTGCAAGCAGCCTGAAAGAAATAATTCAAGTATCGTGGAAACAAATTCAGGATAACACAAAATTTAGCTGCTTCTACGTTTATCAGAGGGCATGGGATATGATATTCCAGAGGGCAAAAGAGTTAGAATTACAACCAAGAATCACCTACCCAGCAAAACTGACTATAATTCATCAAGGGAAAATTTGGATATTGAATGAGATAGAATAGAAAATTTGATTATCAAATACAAGACTCAAGGGAAGCATAAAAAGGTAAAAAGAAAAGGGAAATCATAAGGGACTTTAATAAGGTTAAATGGTTTATATTCCTTCATGGGAAGATGATATTTGTAACTCATAAGACCTTTCTCATTATTAGGGAAGATAGAAGGAGTATATATAGACAGAGGGCACAGGTGTCAGTTGAATATGATGGGATGATGTCTAAAAAAATAAAATTAAGGGGTGAGATGATTGTATTGGGAGAAAGAGGGAGGTAGAATGGAGTAAATTATCTCACTTAAAAGAGGCAAGAAAAAGCTTTTACAATGGAAGGGGAGAAGGGAAGAGGTAAAGGGGAGTGAGTGAACCTTACTGTCATCAAAATTGGCTCAAAGAGGGAATAATACACACACTCAGCTGGATACAGAAATCTATCTTACCCCACAGGAAAGTAGGAGGGGAAAGGAATAAGTGGAGGGGGCGGGGGTGATAGAAGGGAGAGAATATTGGGGGAGGGGGTAGTCAGAAGCAAAATACTTTTGAGAAGGGATAAGGTGAAAGGAGAAAGAGAATAGAATAAGAGGATGGAATAGGATGGAGGGAAATACAGTTGGCAATAGTAACTGTGAAAAAAATTTTGAAGCCAGTTTCTCTGATGAAGGCTTCATTTTTACAACATAGAGAGAACTGAGTCAAATTTATAAAAATAAGAGCCATTCCCTAATTGATAACTGATCAAAAGACATGATCAGTTTTCAGACGAAGTAATCAAAGCTATCTATATCCATATGAACAAAATATTCTAACTCACTATTGATTGGAGAAATGCAAATTAAAACAATTCTGTGGTACTGTCTCATACTGACAAATGTTGGAGGAGATGTGGGAAAAATGAGACATTAATGCACTGTTGGTGGAACTGTGAACTAATTCAACCATTCTATAGAGCAATTTGGAACCATGCTCAAAGGACTATAAAACCACGCATATCCTTTGACCTAGCAATGCCACTACTATCTGTATCCCAGAAGAGACTAAAAAAAAGGAAAAGGATCTGTGTGTACAAAAATATTTATAGCAGTTCATTTCTGGGGGCAAAGAATTAGAAGTTGAGGGGAAGCCCACCAAATGTGGAATGGCTAAACAAATCATGGTACATGACTGTGATGGAATACTATTGTACTATAAGAAATGATGAGCAGGATGCTCTTGGAAAAACCTGGAAAGACTTGCATGTGCTGATACAAAGTGAAATGTATTGTGTACAGAGTAACAAGATGATCAGCTGTGAATGATTTAGTTATTCTCAGGAATACAATTATCCAACACAACTCTGAAGAACTTATGATGAAAAATGTTATCCATCCCCAGAGAAAGAACCGAGGGTGTCTTAATACAGATTGAAGCCTACTTTTTTAACTTTATTTTTTTGTCTGTTTTCTTTTACAACATGACTATTATGTATAGGTTTTGCATCACTACACATGTATAACATACATCAAACTGCTTGCCTTATCAATGAGGAGGGTTGGGGAGAGAGGAAGGGAGAGAATTTAGAACTCAAAGTTTTAAAAACTAATATTAAAAATTGTTTTTATATGTAACTTGGGAAATTTTTTTAAATAAGTGAAGAAAAAAAACAAAAAATTTGAGGCCTAGATAGACTTAACAGCTTGCCCAATGTCACATAGCATAGTTGGGTCTAAAATCTGAGTCTCCAGTGCTATGTCCTTTAGTGCATACATACAGCAGAGTATAGTGGGAAAAGCCATGGAACTGAAGACACAAGTAGAACTGGATCAGAATTCTTAAACTGGTATTTACTTTCTTTCTGACTTACTTTAATAATGTCAGAATTAAAAGTAAATACTGCTTACTAATTGTATGATCCTGACCACTTAACTTTTCTCACGCTTCAGTTTCCTTACATAGTCAATCCTCAGCGTTTGCTAGGATAACCTTCCTAGTGAACAGCACAAAAGTAAAAAATGCAAATGCTGACATACTGAACCTATGGCAAAGAGGGAGTTAAGTTCCCATGACTACCAGAAATTTTAATCTTTCACTAGAGATTGATGAAAATACACTTTTCCTGCATATAATTCTTTATTACTAAACATTAATTCTGATAATATGCACTTTTCCTAACACGGTAACCATGAAATAACCCATAAAATGCAGTTCACAAAATAAAATTTCTAACATGCAAAACATTGTTCCTCACTAGTAATTCCCTAGCATTCTATGACCTTTGTGCTAACATCTCAATAAAAAAAGCCTGTTGATTTCAGATGATATTAACGTTTTATAACTCAGGAAATCTACCATATCATCAATACTGTATAGCAAATAAAATTCTTAAAAAACTAAAACATTTTTAACCTGAATTTACATTCCACTGTGTTGGATGGCACTGTGAGAGCATTGTACTGTATACTATACTTTCCTCCTTCTTGTGGGTGTAATGAATTATCAATTCATTAATGCCAAACTTGCAGTTGACAGCAGCAGCAGCAGACATTCTGGCACAAAGTTTATTTAATGCCTTTATTTTCTCATTAAGCCATGTCACTAACTTTGCACGCTTGGATTTAGAGCCCAAAGAACTTGCACTGCAGGGGCATAATTATAAGACAAAACTTGAGTTTTAAAGGCAAACAATGAAAATATGCAATGGATGTACAGGGAGTTCTTTACAATAGTAGGGTAAGCAAGACCAGTAAAGCACCTACTAGAATACTAACTGCTGCAAAAAGTTGTGCTCATTAGGCCTCCCATTTTTACTCTATTGCACATTGCTGCAAATGTGTGTGGCTGTCAACATGAAAGTGAAAATGAGATTACTAATAAAATCGCATGAATGCTTCAAGTCATGAAAGTTAAACATGCAAATGATGAGGACTGACTGTATATAAAATGGGTTACTGTAAGGTCAAAAATAAGGCTTTGAAAACTTCAAGGTAATATACAAATGCTTGGTATTATTACAGACTCACTGCTTTGGATAATTTCTGTGTTCCATTAGGCCATGCATAGAACTGCCAGTCAGTCTGTGAATGGGCAGATGTAGAGGCATCGACACACACTCATATGCCCCGGATTCAGAAAGTGTGTTTTAAAGCCCCTGTTTTGTGACTCACTAGTTGTGGGACTTCTGTCAAGTCAGTTTTCCTATCTTTAAAATGAGAAACTGGATTAGAAAATGTCTAAGATCCCCACCAGCTCTAATATTCTTCATCTCTGTGTTCCCTCCACCTGTGGAGACTGAAACCCATCAGGCTTTCTCATCTAAGAAGAGATCCTGGACCCCCTTAATTTTATAGATCAGTTCTGTGTTACTCAAAGTCACACAGGTAATCCGTCAACCAATAAACATTTTTATCGTCTTTACTATGTGCCAGGCCTTGTGCTAAGTGCTTTAAATATTACCTTATTTGATCCTCACAACAACCCTAGGTTGGTGCTGTTATCATCCCCATTTTATGTTTGATGAAACAGACAGACAGAGGTTAAATGACTTGCCAGGGTCAGTCACACAACTAGGGAGCGTCCAAGGATGGAGGATCTGAATTCTGGTGTTCCTGACTCAGACCTGGTGCTCTGTTCATAATGTTGTCTTCACTGCCTTAAAGAATACTGATATTTAAAAGATGGTCTTTTCAGGGAAAAGATGAGGCTCAAATATAAAATTGTTCAATTATGCAACAGTGATTTTAATATTTATTTCACAGGGTTATGGTGAAGAAAGTATTTATAAACTTTAAAACCCTATATGAATGCATGCTGTTTGTAGAAAAACACATCCATTTTAGTTGTTTGCTGTTTCACATGAGGCCTATACCATTTTTGGAATAATTTGTGATAAATTCTTAATTCCAGCTTGGATTCCCTATGCTGCTCAGCATTTCTGAAAATGTCTCCCACTCCTTGCCCTTCCCCACTTCACTATCCAATTTATAACAGCTGAAGAAATACAACTTTATTTTAATATAACATAATGAAAACATAATTAGAAGGAAAGTCTGCTGTTCAAAAAATATTCACTCCAAAGCCAAAGATGAGTTGGTTTTACATTTTACATTATTTTGGATTATTTGTGCCACTGTTTGTTGTTGTTATTGTTTTCCCATCCAGTATGGAAATTAAGCATCAATTCTGGGTGTTAATATGTGAGTCTGTGTTGCAAGTCAAGACAGAGATACCTGTCTCTATATATCCTCCAGAACTGTGCTGTCAGACTTAAATAGAAAGGATCCCTGCTGACTGCATATTATTTTAGAAAGCCTCAAATTAACATCATCTCCATTTTACTATATTTTATGTTTTGTTAAACATTTCCTGATTGCATTTTAATCTGGTTCTCTCAATGTGGGCTGTTGCTAAGTTTGATACCTCTTCTCTACAGGGCATTAGAGAAAGGTAGCTTTTGTCAAGGAAGGCTTTCTGGAGAAATACTGTCTTACCAGCAAATTTAGAGTTAGGGATGACCTGGAAGAATCAGAATATCACAGGAGACACCTAAAAATAAATAATCTAATCCATTCTGTTTATTTTACAAATGAAGAAAGTGAGCCCTAAAGAGTTTTAAAGGACTTGCTAAAAGCTACCCTGATAGTAAATTGGAAACTGGAAAGCAGGCCTGGAGCTTTGTATGTACATGAAAATGTTAGTGAGATAGTTACCAGCTGTGTGACCCTGGACCTTGTTAACTTTGCTCAGCCTCCATCTCCTCATCTGTAAAGTGCCCATAATAATAGCATTTACTTCACAGCATTGTTGTGAAGTTCAAATGAGACAACATATGTAAAGTGCTTTGCTCCCCTTAAAGAACTATATGTGTGTTTGTCCTTCATTCTCAAAGAGGACCATGACATTGGGGAAATGACGACATGACTTGCAGTTGACTTTGATTTGAGTGAGGGAGGGCTGTGCAGTGTCACCAGCCTCCCTTTCTCCTCCAGAGCCATCTCGGTCCAGTGGCCTGATATTCACCAGGAGACTGGAGATAGCCCAGGATGCATTGGGAGACCCTGGCCCTTTCAGGTTCTCACTTGGATTGAGGTAAAGCCGATTCAGTGAAAAGGCTTCTTTAAGAAGTGAATTTTGGGGAGGCAATTGGGGTTAAGTGACTTGTTCAGGGTCACACAGTAAGTGTCAAGTATCCGAGACCAAATTTGAACTCAGGTCCTCTTGACTCCAGGGCCAGAGCGCTCTAGCCACTGCGCCACCTAGCTGCCCCTAAAGAACTATACAAGTGCATATCGATGGTGGTAGGAGTAGGAGTAGTGTAGCAGCAGGAGTAGTAGGAGTAGTTCTGTGACCAAGATTAAGTCATATCACTCGGAGACTCACTTTCTTCATCCATAAAACATAGACACAAGTTCTTGTGTTACATAAATGACATAGTAAACCTTAAATCACTTCCCACATGTGAGCTATACTGCTGCATGCCAGCCTGACAGAGCTGTTTGATAAAAAAAAACAATAGGCTAATTCTTCAAATCAAACCAACAAGCATTTGTTAACACTTACGTGACAGGCACTATGTAAGCACCTGGGATACAAAGAAAGGCAAAAGCCAGCAAAAGACAGCCTCTTTCCTCAAGAAGCTCACACTCTGATGGGGGAGACAACATGGAGATAACTAAGTACAAACAAGATATACAGAATAGATTGGAGATCATCTCCTAGCAGAGGCATGAGTGGTAAGAAAGACTGGGAAGGACTTCTTGTGGAGGTAGGACTCAGACTTGAAGGAATTTAAGGGAGTCAGAGGGTAGAGATAAAGGAGAGATGTTCCAGTTATCAGGGAGAACAGCTACTGGAAAGCTCTGAAAAGAATCTAAATGCATAAAAAATTAAATGGTAACTATTAAAAGGATGTGCAAGATTGGCTCTTGTTGCTTCCTTGCACACAGTAGGAGACTCATGAATTCTGGTTGAGTTAAATGATAACTAATACTATTAGTATTTTGATCAGAGGTTACTGCCGATGCTTACATGTGGATTTTTAGAACTATTTAAGACTCATGGCCTTTGTTAAAATAAGCCACTGCTAACACTAACTATTCAACAATGTTTTTTCACCAGGCTCCTAATATGATTTAAAGAGGAGCCACCAGCACAGCTGAATGAAGGAGAAGTATCTTGTAGCCCTTCTAGGCAGCAGCAGCTGGTTAAGCATTCCTTGGGGCAGCAGACTGTACACCTAGCAGAAGCTTTGTACCAGATAAGCAAATCTGAATCCTGACCTCTGCAGCACAGGGACAGAAACTGTTATGATAAATGTATTATCATGTTAATAAACCAAGTGCTTGCACTGGCTGCAAGTTATTTTCTAACATATGAATACTCTGATGGCTAGGCTAGATTCGGTCAAATCCAAGGTGAATTTTTAAAAACACTGTCTGAGGGTCCAATGATCCTGCATCTTCCATTCAAAGCTGTTATACACTATGATGAAAACATATACTCTAATAACCTAAATAACATACTGGGGGAAAGTAAAACTGCACCTGCAAAATTCAGATCACTGGTTAGGCTATTTCCCTAATGTTATCTTTCCCACTTTAGCCGCTACTGGCATTTTCATACTGTATTTCTCACATTTTTCATGTGTTGTAGGGATTGTGACAGTTGGAGAGGAGAAGAAGATCTGTACCATGTCTGAAAATTTTCTGAGGATGTGTGAGTCTACTGAGGTGAGTGTGTGGAGAGATTTTAAAAAAAGACAGGCTATATGCTGAAGGTTTTGTCAAGTTTTTAACATTTATTGCGTTGGTTGCTTTAAAAACGTTGCAATAATTATCTCCTCCCCTCCCTGAGCATGACCAAAAAAAATCTCCCATAGTAGTCAGGTTCAAAAATGTATGTCTCTTTCTGCATTTTAAGTTCATTATCTTTTTATCAGGAGGTAAGTTATGTGTTTCATCTTCATTTTTTGGACTTCTATTACTGTGTTGCTGAGAGTTCAAAAGTTTTTCAAACTTGGATACGCATGATTTTTTTGTTCGTTTTTTCAGTATGTGGCCTGAAACACAGTGAAAAGACTTTAGTAAAAGGTATATATTAATATGGTGTATTTTTTTAGCTGAGGTTGATATTTTATAGAAAAGAAAAAACAGCTTTTCTGATATGGAAAACAATATCTCCCCTCCCCTATTTATTTTGGTATTTGCAAAAATAATGGTTATGTAAGAGTAAAAAGGAAGCTTATAAAATCTCCATTAAAAGACATCATAGTCATTAAATCATTATAATGATAATTGGAATTATCATTATTTCCCTTATCCTAATCTTTGTAATGCTATAAAGCATCCAGAATTGAAAGGAGCTCTTCAGAGTAGAGTAAATGATACAGATGGCTATATCATTAGGTTATTTGTTTAGTCAAAGAAGCACTAAGTGAAATTCTTAATGAGAAACAGTGTCAACTCTGTTGAGCTCTCTCAATTCTGTTGTTTCTAACTCTTTGTGTTATGTTCCATATTTCTTTGGACCTCTCCGCAGCTGAACATGACATTCCACTTGTTTATTGTGGCCCTTGCTGGAGCAGGAGCAGCAGTCATTGCTATGGTAAGTCCTAGTTCTTCTTGATTGATTATTCATAGTTTGAACTGTATTTCAGTTCCTGATTCAGTTTATTCATAAACACGACCATTTTCTTCTGGCGAATGAAGGCCAGAGGAATCCTTTTTTTATGATGACAGGTACCAAAATTGTCAGTTTCTAGATTAAAATTGAAATGCACACTAACTAAAATATGATTCTTCATGGAAAGAAGGATTTTCAGGATAACTAAAGCAATGAAGTATACATTTTAATTAATTTTTAAGTTAATATACACCTTCTTTTCTCTTCCACTTCCTCCCCACCCAAATGAAAAAGAAAAAGAAACCCTTGCAACAAATAAGCATATTCAAGAAAAACAAGTTTATCACATTGACTTTGTCCAAAAATACATGTCTCAATCTATATGTGTTGAGTTCATTACTTCTCTGTCATGAGGTGGGGAGTATATTGAATCATGTCTGGTCACTATATCAAAGTTCCAGAGTCAACTCAAAGTAATCGTTCTCTTGGTCCTCTGCTTCAGTTAAGTCTCTGCAGGTTTCTCTGAAACCATCCTTTGTAAGGCTTTTTTTTAACTAAAAAAAAGCCTTACAAAGTCTATAAGTAGTTTTGTATAATATCTGCATTATGCAGTGACTTCTAGTAGAAATAATTCATTTCTGCAAAGCCATGTCACTGCAAAACACTGTCCTGGGCACTGAGACAAAGACAAAAATGACAATTGTTCTTTAAAAGATTACATTCTATTTGTAAAATATAACATGTAAACAGGGGAAATAAACACAGGATAATTTTAGAAGAGAGAGAGAGAGAAAGCACTTAAAATTGGGAGGATTCTGGAAGACTTCATAGAGGAAATGGCCTCTAAAATTAAAAGAAGATAGACTGTGGAAAACCTTAACTGCCAAGATTAAGGCTTCGTGTGTTATACTATTGATTATAAGAAACCACTTAAGTGTAGGAGTGACATTTCCAGATTTTTCTGCATCTCTGAAAGATTACTTGGTCAGATGTGTGAAAGATGAAATGGGGAATGGAAAAAGGGAGATCAATTAGAAAGCTATTACAAGAGTCCATGCAAGGAAAGATGAGTATCTGAACTGAGGTGGTGGCTATGTAGTGGTACCTTCAAAGGAAACAGTAGACTAGAGGAGCGGTATGTTTATGTGGCTGTAGGGTCTGGAGAGAGGGAGGATGAGTACATTTTTTCAAAATGTAGCATTTGAGATGTGCCTGGGACATCCAGGTAAAGTTATCTTCCAACTGATGCTTGTGCAGGACTCTAACTTGGAAGTGAATTTAGGGCTAGATATAAAAAATGAGGAATCATTGCCAGAAAGATGATAATAGACTCCATGGAAGCAGCTGAGAAGGAGAAAACTGAGACATAGGAGAGCCACACTTAAGAGGCTGAGAGATGAATGAGAAGCCAGCAGATCAATTGCAAAGGAGATTTCAAACAGGTAGTGGGAGAGTCATGAAAGAATATGGAAGCCAGTGGAGAAGGAAGTATATAGAAGTAGTGGGTGGCCAAATGTTTCAGAGGTGGAGAGAAGTCAAGAAGGATGAAAGTTGAGAAAAGGATATTGGTGAATAATCATCAGGCTCTTTGAGATTGAAAGGAGTTGAGAAGTGAGTGGGTACGGAGGTTAAGGTGACAAATTTCAGCACACATAGGAGTTTGGTGGTGAAAGGGAAGTGGCATGAGATGAGAGTTTTGAAAGCTGTTTAAGAATGGGAGGGAGAGGAGAGAAAGAAAGTTTATATTCGGTAATATGTCTCTTTCATCTGGAGGATCAAGATATAATCTAGACTTCTTGAGTTTTCTAAATCTG
>CM053623.1:256648931-256729940 GCA_028646595.1 Phalanger gymnotis
CCTGCTTGTCATCAAATATTTAAGATAACTGTAATTCTAATCTTTAATTTCTCTCTCCTATTCAGTTTCCAAAGGCACTCTACAATCTGTCCTTTAAAGATAAGCAGTTGAATTTGAGAATAAAGCTAGACACTGAATTTAGGGAAGATAAATTGGGGAGAAAATGAGGAAAATATTAAGGTAACCATCTCCAGATCCAGATTCACTTCAAACTTCTGTGACAGATTTCAGTAGAAAGAGTAAGAACAGGATAAATAACAATAATCTTAAGAGGCCTCAAAGAGAAGGTATTTGCCAAGGCCAGATAGGTAAAAAGTTAAGTAAAACGAACTGGTAAAGTGAACTGGTGAGAAATAAATTAATAAAATAAATTAGAGGTTAGTACTACAGAGAAGGAAATAGGATGTGGCTATAGAGTTGTTAAGCCAAAGAAAGGGAAGATGGATGTAGCTGTTAGATTAAGAGGTGATATAAGGCTGTTAAGATCTTTAAGAAATGCTTATATTTATGTATAAACACTCATAAAAAATTTAAAAACAAGGGTGAAAATCTCAGTTAAGTATAGAGAGCAATGCAAATTTTTCAGTGATACATTGTGTGTGCAGTGTTTCTATTTCTGCCATAGTCAAATAACTGCTGTCATTTATGACTGTAGGAGAGGTCCTGTGTTTTGAAGGATGCCAAGCATTCTGCAGGGAGGAACTGAGAAGGGAAAGTATTTCTAGGCAAGGGAGGCATCATCTACATAGAAATAAGTGAACTTATGTGATAAGAGAAGGGGGAAGAAGGAGAGGGAGAAGAAGTGGGAAGGAGGGGGAAAGAGGGAGAAAGAGAAAAAAAGAGGAGGGGAGGAAAAAAAGATGGGGGGAGAGAAAGAGGAGTAGACAAAAAACAGGGCCTAAGACAGACACTAGGGCATACCCATGCAAACTGGAGGGGTCGGGAGGACATGGATGATGATACAGCAAAGAAGCATAAAAAGCATCAAATACGTAAGAAAATAAGAAAACCAAGAAAACAGTTTCATGAAAACCTAGAGAAGAGAGAGTATACGTAGAGGAAAGAGCATTCAGCAGTGTCAAAAGCCACAGAAAAGGAGAGAAGAGTGAAGACTAAGACTATTATATTTAGAAGTTTGGAGATCATTAGTATCTGTGAACAGAAGAGTTTCTGTTGAGCAATAGAGTGGGAAGTCTAATTATGATTACAAAGGGTGAAGTAGTAAGTGAAAAATGAGAAAGTGCAAGAAAAAGTGGAGAGGACTTGTTCTGGGAGTTTGGAAGTGAAAGAAAGTAGATAGATTAAAGAAATTGTTTGGTTAAGTAAAGGGAAGGTATTTTTTTAATGATGAAAGGAGATCTGGTCATGCATATAGGCAATAGACAAGAAGCTAGATAAAAAGAAACTAAAATTATAAAGGGGATAACTGAAGGGGCAGATTCATGGAGGATACAGGACAGAACTGGATCAAGGGCACATTTAGTTGGGTTGATCTTGGTAAAGAAAGACCATTTCACTCTTTGATACTGAAGCAACTGAGGAGAAATTAAGTAACGATGATGACAAATGAGGTGTAGGGTGTGTTCAGGGAAGAGTAGTACTTCTGGTGTGAAGGCTGCTGAGCCCTTTTCAGGGCTGCTTTCCCCCTTTGGTGTCCACCTGTTCTACCTCTCACCTGAGAAGCTGTAGCATATACAGCAGCCAAACCCTGGTAAACCATTTTGGCAGTCAGGCTAAACCAGGCGGAGGGTGTCCGAGGGGTCTCAACCCGGGGGTTTCTATCCCAAGCATGTGAATACTTCCCTTGGTGGAATGGGAGGATGAAAACAATTTGTTCCAATGGCCATGTAAGCAGCTGAAGTAGGCGTTGTGGAGTGCTTAGAGCTTGGTTACACATCAAAGATGCCAAGGTCATTCACTGCATCTTGAGCCATCACCAGTTGTCTTGATTCTGTCCTGCCACTGGACTGTGATGACTCTGGAGGAGAGAGTGAGGCTGACAATTTCAGGCATCTCTGCCTCACTTAAATGTAATTTAAACATGAATCAAAAGACCAACTAATCAACAATGAGGGGACAGATAGATGTCCCCTGTTTTCTCAGTAAAGTAGAAGTCAAAATGCAGTGCTGAAAAGGTATGGTAGAATGTGACATGGGTAGCTTAAAGAGAGAAGAAAAAATTCTGAATAAATATTGGGAGTAAATCAGGGTAGAGTAAAATGATTACCTTGTACCAAGGAGTACCAAGAGGAGATCAACTAACATAAATTTGGTGTAGACCCAGTCAGCACAGTGAGAGTGGAGAAGGCAGGCAGCGGGACTAATGGAGCATAAGTATGGTGAGAATCCTATTAGTTTTATCAAGAAGCAAAGGATTCAAGGATATGAAACACTGTTAAGTTGATCTAACCACAGCATCAAGATTTTGAAGGGAAGAAAGTGAGGCCTGAACAGATCCAGTGTGAGAGCACAGAAGGGTAGAATGACTTGGAGCTAGAGTGAAGACCCTCATTAAGTTTAGGAGGGGCGAGGCTCAGGACAGGATGTAAAGGGAGGGGGTTAATATCAATGAGCAGAATTTCAGAGTTGTAATTTTAGAGGGAGAACCCTTGTGGATGATGATAATAGCAAAGGTCTGATCATCCTGGAGTGACTGAGTGGAGAGGTTGAATTTAGAGAGTGGTGTTTGGAGCAATGTCAACTTATGTACTGAAATCCTCAAGTTTTATAAAGGCAGGGCTTGGAACACAGAGGGAAAATGTGAGCCTGGTATTGTACCCATAAAGAAAGAGGAAGATTGACCTGTATATAACTTCAGCATATAATTGCAAAAAGATTTCCAAAAGATGATAAATTTGGATGAAATGAACCACCCAAAAGGAGAGATTCTGAAGGGATTCATAAATGAGAGGGACCATGAGGAAAAGAGAATAGCCCAACCCTTATTCCTGTTGGGTGTGGTAAGGGGGGAAGCCTGGAAGAGCTTGTGGGGCTAGAGAGTATCTGCATAGTATAGCCAGGTTTCCTCGACTTCAAGGAGATGGAAAGAGTATGTAAAAGCCTAATATGAAGAACAATTTGTTAACAATACAATAGAGGTTCTTGAGGGATAGAACCTGAAGAAGTAAGGCTGAGGTAGATGGGCATGTGAGGGAAAAGGGAGAGAAGCAGTAGGTAGAGAATTTGTTTTTTGCTTAGGCAACCTTCTAGGAAACAAAAGTAGATCTGCCCCAGGTCCCAATTCCAGTGACACTCACTGGATTACCACTCCACAGGTAGAATGGGGAGGGGACTGGATGGCTGATTCTAGATGGTGAGAGATCTAACTTGGGCCACCGATAATTATGGGAAGGTAGCTCTAACTCATCCTCTCTAGCCAGGATCCTTTCTCCAATGATTACTGGATTATCACAGAAACCCATCCTCTCCTCACTCCTCTCACATAGGAAAGGAAGGACAAAAAATATTTAGTACTTATATAAACACATTCAAACACCTGTGCATTTTTAAAAGGAACTACTTAAGAGCATGCAATTACATACCCAAGCGCTCACGCATCTGCCACAAGTGGTGATTTTGAAATCTCCATAGAGATCTTTGATGGCACCAGTTGTAAAAAATCCTTCCACCATCAGCAAAATTCCATACACAAAGAAGGCAGCTGCTACACCGTAGATCACATACTTGAAAATGTCAATCCTATATGGGAAAAATTTTAAATTATTTATCTTAGTAACTTCATTGAAAAAGCTAAAAATTCAAAACTAATACCCTGAGGATCCATTGTAATGAAAAGCAATGTCATGCTTATGTTCTGGAATGGAAGATCAAAGCAGGTCTAGATCATTTCAACTACTATTACTGCATCCAGCTTGGTATGAAATTTCCATTTTTTAATAAGAAATGTAAGGGACTTGTACTATCCTAGCAAAAGACTGTTTTTAGCTTAATTAGTTCCAAAATGGAATAAAGAATTATTATGTTACATAATACCCATGCATGTTGCAGAAGAACATTAACAGAAATACTATTTCATATATAAATTGTTGTGGTTCAGAACAATTTGTGTCAGAATTTTGAATGGTTAATTGTATTTGCAATGTTTTCTGTCTTTAGTTTATGTACATATACATATATGTGAGTATCTATAAAGTTTTCTGTCTTCACTTTATGTACGTATACATATGTATATGCATATGTGTGTGTATTTTGCACACTTCATAATAGATCTAGTGGAATAGTGTTAAATGTTCATAAATTAGTTTTGATAGTAAATGTAAATTAAATGCTAGTTCATGAATATCGTATTTGTTCTTTCCTGTTTCATCACTAGCCAACATTTAGTCTTTCGCTTTATATTGATATATGTCTACAAAAGTTAGCTATGTAAAATTCCTAGATATTTTTTGTATTAAATAGGGTAATAGATTATAGGATCATAGATCCAGAGCTGGAAGGGGTCTCAGAGACCATCACATCCAATTCACTCATTTTACAGATGAATAAACTGAGGCCCAGGGATGTTGTGATTTGTCCAAGGTCACAGAGGGAACATCAGAGGTCATGTTCCAATTCAGACACATGTACACGTGCAGTGGGAATCAAACATTGCATATATACAATATTATATGTGCAATACTGCTTTCTTTAAATATGTGATCAATCTTTATTCCATTTAACAATCAAATAGTCTAAGATTAATTATGTTAAAATGAATGGATGTATTACAGGGTAGAGTCAGAGTCTGAACTACATTGTCATCAGAGAAGGGGTCAGGTTGAAGAAGTGATGTCTAGCCATCAATAAATCAGAGTCAGGTGTCAAAAATGCCCAGCTGGGGAGGGTGAAGAAACACTCCTGCTGAGGTGATCTGGCAGGATTCAGCCATACAGGCAACAGGAGCCAAAACTAAAAACTGTAAGAATGAGTCAAGAATCCCAGGAGCCCAAGGGTTAAGACAGCTAAACAAAACAGCTTAACAACAGATTGACAGTCCTGGCTAGGTCTCATTCTTAAACGAGAAACAATGATCAAAAGTTGGGTCTCACATGCTAACACTCATAGAATTATATTGACATAAATATAAAGACTGACGAGCAGCTACTGTCAGTCTACAACAGGGAAGACAAATAGTAAATCCATGAATTAGAGTTCTTTTTGCACCTACAATGTCAAAGGTTATCTTTTAAATGGTGACACTTCTCCATTAAGTCTATATTTCCATTCTGTGTTATTTATTTTAAAACCATTGGTATATTCACTGTTAAGAACTACGTGATTTGACCTGTGGCTAAATCACACTCAATTAGCACACGTTCAGTGTCGATTACACCTCCCTTTAGTTATGCTAAATATTTTTACATACTGATTGCTGTTACTTTACACTTTTATTTTCAGCACATTAATAGGTTTAAAGAAATACTAATAGAATGAAGCTTTCTTGAAGAGACTAGCATAGTACGCCATTTCATTGCAGATCTAATAAAGTAACCTTTACAACAGTATATATTTGTAATGTCATATATTTAATTGCAAAGTATTTAACTACACGGATTCCTTTAATTAGAAGGCAATATTTTTTTTTAAATTCAGCTTGAGATGATTGAAATCCAAAGACCAGTTCTAATTCTTCCACTTATTATGTAAACTTTTACAAATTTTATAAAAAATAGGAATATTTAGGCTACCTACTTCATAAAGCTGTTGTGAATAAAGAATGTTTGTAAACCAAGTGTGAGCCACATTCCATTCCCTTCCTCCTACTATGAGTAATATTTGTTGGTTCCTTCAAAACACACATTTCAATCTAGGTTCTCCAACTTACTGCTGATAAAGGGGTCCTTGACTTAAATTGGAGAACTATGTGGAGCTGAAATCACCAGAGTTGATAGTGGTGATTGGGAAATGGTATAAGAGCCTATTTTGGGCCTTAGAGAAACAGGAACAGGTACTAGCCAGAACTTACTGCCATGTATATAAAATAAATGTCTTAGACATCATTACTGTGATAAAATATTTTCATCCTCCCAATATGAAGATTGTGCAATGGGAAAAAAAATATATATATATAGTGTTCAAATTCTGCTTCTGACATATATTTATCTCTGTGACTTTGGCAAATTACTTAGCCTCCTTGGGCCTCAGTCTCTTCATCTACAAAATGAGGGGGTGAGACAAGATGTCTTTTGAGGTTTCTTCCAGTTCAGGGTGTGTGTTCCTATGATGTCTCAGACCCATTCTTATCAGTGTTATCTTGAGTTACCTTTTCTTTTGTTGTAATGGATCCACAAGCATTAATTCACATTCTATAACTCAGTCTCCTAATAGGTAAAGATAAATTTATGAGGCAATTGAATGGAGTAAAGTATGAAGTCTGTGGCTATGGCACAGTGTAAAGCTAACAACTCTAAAGAGAGTTAAATCAACATATCTGGCCCTATTAATGCTGCGTGCTAACAAATAAACTAATGGACCGATAACAACCCTTTACTAAATATTGATGACCTATATGACAGCCCAGGACCATGAACCCAAGAACCGACGGAATGGCACTGTCTCCCAAACCAACAGACTTTCTTCTGGGCCAGCCCCCAAAGCTATCACCGAGGGGAGAAATTATTGTGGAGATGTCCACCTTTCTTATCACCATAAGCAGCAACTGCTGACCAACTGCCACCAACAGAAGGAAAGGCACAAGAGCCCTGGAAGCAGGAGCAATCCCCTCCCCAGATCACCAGTTCTGTTTTTGGTCTAGTATTTGCTAAGAAACATCTCCTGTGGAGATGAGGCCACCAACTGCTACCCCCAGGGCAGACCAGCCAGCCTAACTAAAGGATCCAGGCACCCCAAAGGAAAGACAGGTATGTCTCAGGCAAGTAAAGCCATGAGAAGTTCTTGTCACCAAAATCCCTGGCACCTTCAAGCTGTTCAACATTAGAAACTGGTATGATTTTATAAGTGGAAATGACATTAAAGAAGCATTCCCATCTGCTTTGCCTCTGTGCCCTCAGGATTAGGACACCTTTCCATCTAACTTGCATATTAAACCTTTCATGTGGTATTTCCTCCCTTAGAATGTGAGCTTTTTGAAAGCAGGGAGTCTCTTTTCTGTTTGCATCCTTAGCACTTAGAACTGTGTTTTGCACACAGTAAGTGCTCAATAAATGCTTTATTTAATAATTCATAGCTATATGTATATCTGTGTATACACACACACACATATAATGAGGTTGTGGCAAATGGAGTGCATTTTTTAATGTGAACAATGTTAAAAGTAATTTTTTCTTATGAAGATCTTAACAATACAGTTTGCAAAGTCTGTGGTCCTTCATTTCCAGGTTTTAGAATATCTAAGAATATTGGTCCAAATACAGTAAGCCTATTTAAGTTATTTTTACTTGACTTTTTCTCTCTAATGAAATTGGCCTCAAATTTCTCTTACAGCTTCAACCTAATTTGCAAAATGCTTCATTTCCACTTACAAGGCTATTTTCTGTTTCTTATAATTAATTATTCTGTGTTGAATAGTTTCATAAATTAGAAGGATGATTTCATATATCATCCAGAGAGATGATACGAAACTAGCTCTGGAAAGGGTATTTTATTTTTATTTTTGGCAGACGCCACCAGTACCTTGAAGCTCAAACATGCTGTGTTTTTGGCAGAGCAAAAAAGATTGTGATGACAACAGGCATGCGAATTTCACTTGGAAGGAGAACTTGGTACATGACCTAGAATCTCCTTTTCACATAGATTACAGCTATTCTGTCCCCATCACACATTTTTTTCTTTGGGGGTGTGACAAGGGGAAGAAAATGGGGAAGAAATCCAAGTTTACATTTCTCATTCACCAAGAACTAGCCCAGGGTCAGAGCTTGGGAGCATCAGTTAATCAAGTATGAAAATGTGTGGGCTTTATGTGACATTGGCTTTATTCTGTATGTATTCCGATTCAGCAAACAGTTATCTATGCTCAGACCACTTTGCTAGGCTTTAGATAACAAAGTTTAAAGAAAATGCAGTCCCAGCTTTCATGGAGTCAATAATCCATTAAGTTTTGTGACTTGAACACAAAAATGTAAGTCAAAATCAACATAATAAGTAACATCTGACAATGGAAAGATAATATTAACTACAGGGGTGGACAGGGGAATAAAGAAAAGCTTCATGGAGGAGGTGATACATAATCCTAGATTTTGAACTGGAAGCAACCTTAGAGGGCACCTAGTCTGTTTCTTTTTACAGATGAGGAACTGATTGGTTAAGGAGCTTAACTGACCTTTGGGAATAGATGGCAGGTTAGGATATGGATAGGAATTCAACAGGCAGAAAAAAGGAAGTAAGAAATAACTGGCATGGGGATATTGCATGAAGGAAATAAAGTACAGGCAGAGGTAGGGAACCTATGGCCTCCAGGCCACATGTGGCCTTTTAGGTCTTTGGGCGAGGCAGGGAACCTGTGGCCTTTTAGGTCCTTGGGTGTGGCCTTTTGACCGAGTCCAGGTTTATAGAACAAATTCTTTTATTAAGGGAATTTGTTTTGTGAAGTTTGGATTCAGTCAAAGGGCTGCACTTAAGGACCTAGAGGGCCACATATGGCCTTAGGGCCACAGGTTCCCACCCACCCCCAAAGGGCATGTTCAGAAAGCAAAGAGTAGTCAAGTTCTGCTAAAGTTTTAAGCATAAGAAAGGGAGAAGACATGAGGATAAACCTGGAAAGAGAAAGTAACAGCAGACAATGGAAAGCAATGGGGGTTGCCAAAGATTTTTGAGCAGAGGAGAAATCAAAACAGTCCTAATAAAGTATTCATGTAGGGATAGCAAGTAAATGTCTAATGTCAAGTCACTGTGAAATGTAAACCAAGTAATCTTGGCCTCTCCCTGAATAAGTGTACAGCTCTTATGACCCTCCCCTCTATCTCCATCCTAAATGAAGCACTTTTTTTCTTTGGGTATGTTGAGAATACATTACACATCATCCTCACTCAAGATGGTAAACTATCTGAGTTGGTCACCTGAGAGCATAAAACTCATTCAGCATTCCTTCCAGAAGGATTTCTTGGATGCTTATCATAGACAGATAGACTGCAGTGGAGAGAACGCACATATATAAGATATAGCCTTTTAAGAAGGGTGACTTGATATGGACCTAAATGATTGTAATAGACATTAGAACATGGTAGTAGAGGAGAAAATTACAAAATTATGTGAGATAACGTTACTTTTTCCTGCCTGGCTAAATGTGAGTGAAGAGACAAGGGCTGCTCTAAATCTCTGATGGGGAGAGAGAGAGCTAGCTGTTTTCCTATCCCCAGTCAACAGGCTGTCATGAATACATGGCCTTCCTCCTGCATTTATCCCTATTGTGTCTATTCTTTCCTATGTCAGGTAAGGGAGTATTAAAGGTAGAATGGACGGGGCTTTGACATACTGAGCTCTGAAAGATCAGGAGGATACCATGAACTGGCGTCCACAGCAGAATTTGCAAAACTGGATGGACATAATAGGGTTTTCAAAGTGTTTGACAGATCTCAAGCCTTGCAACAATCTGTGAGCTAAGTAACATAGGCATTACTCTACCCATTTTACAGGTGTGCATATTGATGATTAGTGAGGTTAAGTGTCATGGCTAGCAAGCATTAGAAATGGGATTCCTTAAGTGCAGCCCTTTGACTGAATCCCAATTTCACAGAACAAATTCCCTTAATAAAAGAATTTGTTCTATAAAACCTGGACTCAGGCAATAGGCCACACCCAAGGACCCATTCTGATTCTCAGATCAATATTCTGTAGTATCCTCTGTACCATACCTCCCCTATCCTGAAGGTAGTACGAGTTGCATGTTTAAAGCTCAGAAGTCAGGACTAGAAACATAGATTTGGGAGGCACTTACACAGCTGTTAGTTGAATTTGCAAATGAAATAGCAAAAGAAGAGAAAGCAAAAGAGGAGGAGTGCTAGGGATAGACCCTTAATAGGTGATGAAATAGTGGGGAGTTCCAAACCCCTTTCCAACAAAAACCAGAAGAGATAGCCCAGTACCCTGGAACAGTAAGTAGTGGTGATGATGGTGATGATACAAGTCTGATAGGAAACAATGAACAGGCTGGTTTTAAAGAATTTTCTGTCTAGTAGGGGTTAGGGAATGGATGCCAAATTCACCCTAGTTTACAAAGTCAAAGCGTCAGTGTTTTCAACTGTCTGATTCTGTGACTTCCAGGACTAGGCTAGGGTATGATTACAAGAAAGGGCCTCACCCCAACCCCTCTCTAGGGGCTATATGACTGTATTTGTAAATTGCCCTGTTTTTCTCTCACTGCCTCCATATGATGGGATGCAATTGGAGAGGGGGGAGCAGGGAGAATGTGTTGTATGATACTCTGAAGGGATACTTTTGGCTTTTCAAGTATGAACTGAGGGAAAGAGGCAGAAATGGCTGAAGAAGAAGACGGCCAAAAAATCTAGACTCTTTTGAGGATACATCCGTGTTAAAATATTTAATAAAACACTTGATAACCTAAAAGATGATACTGCATGTTGGGAGAGGAAAGAAATTGCTTTTGTGTAATGTACTGGAGAAATTGTTCAGTGGCTTATTTTGACTGTAAAAACCTAAATCTTGCCATCCTTTATTCGCCAAGGGCAATGTGAGCCAGCAAGTTGGTCATGCCAGTTAACATGTCTGAGTTGTTTAAACTAGCAAAGCCAATTTACCATGTCATACTCTTAGGGCAGTGTGGTAGAATGACAATAAACTTTATTGTGTAGCAATTTACATAATATTTGTAAGTGAAAAATGTGTTGCTCTAACTAATAGGAGAGCCAGCTTGAAACAAAATGTGAAGTCATAAAAGAGATAATTCAGATGTCAAAAGAAGAAAAGAAAATATTGTTTTGTTGTTCAGTTGTAAATTAAAAATCCCTGACTAAGAAATGAGCATTCTCTGTTCCTTGCCCCCTGGGCTAGTAGGGGATAGAGTTGGGTGTAGCTGCCAAGAACAGAGGTTATGCATCTACTCATCACCTCAGGTAAGTCAGAGAAGTGGTTGAACCAGATGATCCAATGTCCCTTCCAGCTCTTCAATCAGTGGTACCAAGAATCTGCCCCTCCGCACACACACTAGGCAGAATTTCTGGGCTTCTGCATTGTTTTTTCCTTTTTCCTAGAAAGCTCTGTCTTTCCACAGAACTTCAAATGTTTAATGGCTACAGCTTCATTAAAAATATGTGTGTATGCATTTGTATAAATGGATCTATATATACATAATGAGGTTTTATCAGTGTTTAGAAGGGCAGACATTTCTACTTCTTTCAACTAATGAAGTAAATTTAATTTTCCCATTTCAGACTTCCTTGGGAGCTGTCATGAATGAATGTCATGTAAAACCAGCCTACATGGCATTCTGTTCATTTTTCCTGAGGATAAAAGTGGAACCAGCAATAATTAGATGCCTTCCTAAAGACCACGCTAGAAAGCTGGTGGCAGAGTTGGTGTTTTAATTCTGCTAAACTCTCGAAGGGAATCAAATTTTTAAAAATAAAAGATGATGTCATTGTAAGTGGTAATAACCATAACCATGAAGGCCAAAAAGTGATATTGTTTGGCAATATCCCATCTTACATTTCAAGCCTTGCATTTGAGCTAATAGCTGTGGCCATAAAAATATCAGTCAATCACCATCCAATGAGCACCAAATGTGTATAGTACTTCTAATATCCTAGCATGAGACATATTGTGAGAATTAACAGTGTCAAGTGTGGGCCCTCATCAGTTTTTGCCTGGACTACTCCAGTGACCTCTTGAATATTCTCTTTTGACTATACCACTGTGGCTATCTCATCCTCAGGGACACTTTTCTTGCTTTTTTTCTTTCTTACAGTTAACAAAATACTAAAAGATAGTTCTCTGAGAATGAAATGAATGGTCATTATAACTTTAGATGAGCTGGACTACCTTTTGTGTAGATTACCTCTTTCTCTTGGGGATACTTGGGAAACCAAATCATTTAAAGTACTGGTGGCAAGAATCACAGAATCTTGAGTTCATAGATTTACACGTAGATGAGACCTTTGGAATTTTACACATACACACACACACACGTACACACACACACACACATATATGATTTTGTATGTGTGTGTATGTTTAAATCTTGAGAGCAGGTAAAGAAATGTGTGACATTTTTCTATTGTGTCTCTACTTCTGCTTTCCAACATCTGAGTGGGGATGGTGGCAATAGTGGCATATTTTAAGCTATTATTCAACATTTTTATTCTCTCGAGACACTTTTTCCCCCCTGGTAGTACAGTTTATATGCTGTCAATCAGGGCTATGACTTTTCTTTTCCTTAATCCTGCTAGTCCCCCTGAAATTCTGTAATCTTGACACTGTAGACTGTGGGCAGTATCTCTGCATAAATCCCTGATGATTTTGTGTCCATTGTCACTCTGGAAAACAAAATAAATTTTTTTTTAAAAAAATCAAAAAATTCGGCAAGATATCTATACTGTAGAAAAAGAGGGAAATGATCCAACAAGCACTCTCTCCTCTTTTCACCTATTTCAGATATGGTCAGACTCTTACCACAGACATGGTACTTAAACTAGGTAGAGTAAAGTAAGCACTGGGTGGCTCCTTGCTTAGCCTTAGTTTTCTCGTCTGTAAAATGTGGGTAATGATACTTATAATAGCAATTATACAGAAATTTTTAGTTTGTAAATTATTTTACATAAATTATGACATCTGAACCCTGTGAGACAAGTGTGCTGTTATTCCCATTTTACAGCTGAGGAAAGTAAGGTTGAGAGAGGTCAAGGGACTGGTTCAGGATCACACAATGCAGGTCTGAGGTAGGATTCAAATTCAGATGTTCCTGACTCGTAAGTCCAACACTTAGCAGTTTCTCTAAATCACCAGGTTCAGTACCAGAGAGGAAAGATGACATAGGGATGGATGTGTAGTGAGCAAAATTAGTCTCAAACATGCGGTCAAGTCATATAACTTTCCCAAGTCTGTTTATTCACCCATGGAGACTTTTGACTCAGAAAAGCCTCTTATTACCTATGTAATCTTGGCCAAATGTTTTTACCACTCTGAGGTACCTTCAAATTAGAGGGTTAGACTAACTGAGCTCTTACCTTCATTTCCAGTTCTAAATAATAAAAGAATTATTGAAGACTAAGCAAAAATGTTCTACAAATGCCAACTAATAAATAAATTTTCTGTATCTGTTATGACATCTTACTAAAGACATGTCAAGATATGCCTTAGGGCACATGCACAAAAACAAACAAGATTTAAATGAAAACCTACTGGCAAACCAAAAATTCTACCAAGAGAAGGCAAACCAATGAGTTCTCTTGGAAAGGAAATGTCAAAGCAACTAGATTTAATTGACAGTAAAGCATATATATGTGTGTGTGTGTTTCTGTCTGTCTATCTGTCTGTCCTTAGCATAGTGCCTGGCACATAGTAGCCACTTAACAAGTAATTTTTGATTGATTGTTATTGTGTGATATATATGTATGTGTATATGCATGTATGTGTGTGTATATGTATAAATATATGCAGACACACATACACATATATATTTATTTATGTTTGGGCAGCTAGGTAGCACAATGGAAAGAGTACCAGGTCTGGAGTCCAGAAGATTCGTCTTCCTGAGTTCAGATCTGTCAGGCACTTATGCTATGACCCTGAGCAAGTTACTTAATCCTGTTTGCCTCTATTTCCTCATCTGTAAAATGAGCTGGAGAAGCAAATGGCAAACTACTCCAGTATCTTGGCCAAGAAAACCCAAAATGGGATCACAGAGAGTCAGACATGAGTGAAAAATGCCTGAATAAAAGGTTTATATTTACAAATAAGGCCTTAAGCCATTCCCCTCCACTCTTGATCAGTCACCATTTTACCATAAATGAAAGACTGCAGCGCCCCCCACCCCCAAACACACATATCTTTATTTCCATTCATATATACTTCTCAGATTCCTATTTTATCCATGCCCATATTTAGGCCCAAATAGAGACTACAAGTTCCTATTTACTTCATGTTAGGAAATCTAGGTTGGGTTTCCCAGATAACTTCTTAATGTTAAAGAACTCTGGCTGGTGATGGTTAATTTTCCCCCTTTTCCTCACAGAATTGGAAGTGAAAAGCACAAATGAAAAAGAACGGCTTCACATTTCTACAGCACTTTACTTTAGACATTCTTTCCTCATAAAAGCTCAATAAAGTAGGTAGTGCAAATACTGTTCCCATTTTATAAATGGTGAAACTCAACCTTTGAAGGATATAAAGTGATTTTTCCTAGGTCACATATGTAATTAGGAGCAGAGCTGCCTAAAATAAAGCTGACATTTATATAGCATTTTCTTCAGAGCAGAATTAGGCAGGTAGTTAAAGTATTATTTCATATTTTACATCTAAGCAAACTAGGGCTTGCTGAGGTTCGGTGAGCTTCATAAAGTATCTCATGACTGGAAAGAAGCAGACATACCTAGACCCAAATCCAAATCTCTTGACTCACTGCCTAGAGTTTTTTTTCTACCTGATTAAAGAGAATTGTTGAGGGGGTTGGCAGATAAACTAAAATGGCCAGATAATAATATTGCCATTTCATTTATGGCTGAAAATGTCATGGAAAATCTAGGTTGATTTTAGGAGGTAATATGATTATCTGGTACTCAGTGGAGAGAAGATTGCGGTTTCTAGTTGTTCCATTACCTTTAGGAATCTAATGGCACTTGACTCTAGAAGAGTAGGGACAGGGCAAAGGCTAGGATTTAAGAAGAGATTTTCAGACAAGAAGTCTCTTTGAACTCCTGGTGTTATCGGATTTTCTACAATATTCTATTCCTTGCAAGATTCTATTCAGTTGTGGAAGTTCTTTTCCTTGACTATTGTCTTCTTGCCTTTAAGAAGAGTGAGATTTTTCTCCCCTACGGCTCTTCACATGTTTCCATCAGAAATATCGGCATCAAAAAATATAAGGAAAAATTATTTGGTTGATGGCATAAAATTTCTCTTAAGTCTTAGAGCCACTTCCAAATGATAATCTTTGTCCCAAAAGGCTTATGAAGTTTTCACATATGTTGCTGCTTCACTCCAGGGCTGAGAAGCATTTTTTATTTCATATTATGTAACTTGCCTGTTAAAGACGGTGTTGACTTGAAACTTTGCTATTTTCTCTCTCTGGCTTTTAAGGCACGTCCTATGCTAACTTTTTTAAACTTTCAGAAGAAGTAAAACAGTTGCTAAGCAATGAAAATGTTTTTAGAGAACGAATTTTCCAAGCAAAGTAATTTAGTAAATGTTATTTATATTACTTAAGGCTCTACATAATATATTTACCTAGAATTTCAGGCATAGACTACTACTTCTGATTTTTTTAATTGAGGACATTTACCAAAAATATACAATCATATTCAAGATGTCACTTAACTAAATGTTACTTAATACGGGTCCTATTTCCTCCATTATCTATATAGGGAGTAATGGAGGGAAAAGATACTTTATTTCCTTCTTTGGTTTCCTTTCATTGTCACTGCTTCATCAAATATAAAAGTGAGATTGGGTTCTCTAGGGCCAGTGGAACATAGGTTTTGATGAATCCTACACAAGGAGGAAAGACCCTGGGTGCCATGCAGAAACCAACTAGGTGATGGGGTCCCTAAGATCACAGATGCTTGTCATCAGAAGGCTGGCCATCAGGAATGACTTCTGGGGGGGCGGGGCATATCAACTCATGAAAATTGTTTACTAAGACATGGAGGGAATGATGTGGGTGGACAGAGCAGCCACAAATGAAATCATGGATATCTGAATTATGAAATTATTATGATAAGCCGCTCAGGAATATGATTCATTATTGATAACTAAGAAAAATGAACTAAAGCTCCAAGAAAGGCTGTTGCTCAGGAAATTATCATATATATCAAATGAAGAAGAAAAAAAAGGCAGGTGAATGCTTTGACATTAACATATTCCTTCCACTGAAAAAGTTTTTTTCATAAAATTTTAAATCAGGTGTACAACAATGGCTAAACGTCTAGATGTCCCTGTGTGGAAGGTTCTGATCACATTCTAGTGAGTAAAATATGCCAACAGTACAAACAAACGGCTTTTCTGCAATAAAAAGGGGGAACAAGAACCAAAACCAGTCAGGGAAAACTCAGTGCATGTCATGGAAGAGTCACTGAAGGGGGATGTTTAGTGACTGAAAGAACACAAGGACATACATAAAACTAAACAGTCTATCTTTCTTTGCAATTAAGAGTCCATAATAAATATTCAGAAAGATCATTCGAACAATCCTGACAAGTTCTCAAAAAAGATTAGATAAAAGTAGCTCAGGCAGAATTTTAGTTATCTGATAGACAAGGAATTCTGCAAGAGACACACTGATCTCTGGCAATTTAGAATCCTAGAACATTGAGTATCATCTATCACGTCAGAATTTTAGATATTATTACCTTGAAATAAAGATGAGGAAATTGAGTTCAAGACACATGAAATCACATGACTAAGGAAAGGAGATGGTGGAAAGAAGCATTTACTTTCTTCTAAAATATAGAGGGTATTCCCAAATTAAAATGAAGAGATAGAGTGAAGGAAAATTAAGGGGGAAATAAAGTACAGGTAATTAAAACAAATGACATTAAGCATGAAACAGGCAATGTGGTATGCATGAAAGGCCAATAGATTTGTATTCAGAGGACCTGGTTTCAAATCCCAGTACTCAACTTAGGTCACCAGGTCTCTCTGAACCAATGTCCTCCTCTGCAAAATGATTTCTATAGATAGGTTCTAAAACCCTTTAGCCTATGACTAGATTTTTTTAAAAATTACTGACAGTCTCTTTTGACAAAGAATATATAAACTGGATGACCACTTTCTGAATAATTGAGAATCCTCTAACCATAATCACATATGACTGCAAGGAACAAAGGAAAACTATTAGGGCCTTTTTCAGGAAACAAGTAAGATAAATTAGTTAGGCCAGAATTAATAGGCTTACTCAAAAACTTATAAGGATAAATCTTATCCTTAGAAATCTTATCACCGCCTTAAGAATTATATGAGCATATATGTGCATATGTATGTACGTATACACACATGTGTATATGTATACATGTGTAAATCTGTTTATATATATATACACACATACATATACAAATGTACACAGACACACACATATAAATACACTCGTATGTAATTTAAGAAATATCTTCATGGTAGGATTTGAAGTAAACATTTGTTTAATTATTTCATAGACAACATCAGCAAAGAACTAGAAGTTGCTATAAGGTATAGATTATTAAGACTCCAGTTTGGGAACAGGCATCTATGGCCACCTATTAAGCCTTCACCAGAGCAAACAGGAGCTGAAAGTCAATATGTATATGGACTGATCTAAAGTGCAACAGATGGAAAACACAAGAGGGACACTGTCCAGAAGGTTCTTCATGTGCAAAAATCACTGGATAGTGCTGAAAAACTCTGATGACAACATTCTCACTGCCAATAAACCGAATTGCAGAACATTTGACTAAGACATTGTTGAAACTCAAGAGAAAATATAAGAGGATTAATATAGACTAGCTTCAAATATAAGCATATTTGTATAACCCGTGTCCCAAAGCCCATTGGTATGGGACTTGCTCCTCATTGGTAGGGATAAATGCCCTGCCCTGCACGAGGGGTGGGTTAGAGGTGGCCAGACCAACAAAGAGCTTAAATCTTTTGAAGCTTCCTGTCTCTTCAGGTCCCTTCTAGCTTTAAGTGCTGCAGGTGCTTTAGTTCCTTCTGACTTTCAGTTTTGAGAGAGAAGATGGAGGAGGCCAACCCTACTTCAGGTTGCTGAAAGAAAAGACTATGGGAAGACAAGAGGAGATAGCAGTCTCCATCATGGCCCTACTCCTAGCTTACTATCCTAGAGACCTCAGGGAGTTTCCCCTTGGGTGAAATGTAGAAATCTCTTTCAGCAGAGCTGAGTTACCTCGCTCCCAAAGGGAGAGTTCCTTTACTCTGTATTGTTTGCCACATATTCTCAAATGTATGAGAAGTTAGGTTGAACTGAGAAAATAATATTTAAGAGAGCAGATGATATAATTCTAGCCTCGAACCTCCTTTCTCTGAGGAAAGCAGAATGGCCATCTCTGGCCACAGCTTCCTGCTTCCTCTCCTGGTGGGAATTAAAGTCTCTCTTGGAGAAGGGTAGGGGGAGAAGAGGCTAGAAGTGTCTATTCTATCTCCCCTCAAATCATATGACACTCAGAGACTACATGTAGGAGATAGACATTGCAACATATGGAGCTTCACTACATTTGTTTCTTTATTTTGTCCAGATCTGTGATTTCACTGATATGTGTGACTCCCACTTGGGAGCTTCCTTCACTAATGCAGACCAGAAACCTATAAGTCATGTTCATTTTTAGAAAACTGCCTTACAATGTAAAGGATAAACCTAGGATAAATTCAACTCTCTTCTCTTGTTCTCCATATCTAGTTGGCTCCTCAAGAATGGTAGGATATTCAGATGGATAATATTTGTGGCTTAATTAAATGAATGTCATTTTAATATTTGATACTTTAAGAATTATACGAATTAGCACAGAAACGGACCTCGGAAATCATCTAGTCTTTATGAAGAAACTAAGGCCAAGACAGTTTGAGCATTTGCCCAAATTCAGATAGCTAGGACGTGACAAACCCAGGATTCAAACCAGTTCTGACTCTAAGTTCTTCTGTAATGGGATTCATTATTTTACTAGTATGACTGTTTCTTCCACAAATGAATGCAAACTGCTACATGCCTTAGGACGTTGGGTCAATAAGTTATTGGGTCAATAAGGTAACCCCAAACTACTAATACACAGCAGCCAAACCTCTTGTAATGAAGCTCTTTGAATTTATACACATTCGGCATTTAATGCATTTTTTAAAAATGAATTTTTATGTATATTTTCTCCTAGGATAGATATAAGGAAAAGCTTTCTAAGATTTGTTGGGGTGAGGAAGGGACTGAGAGTTAAATCTTTTTAGTAAAGGGCAGTCATGTAAAAAAGAGATTTGTTAGTTGGAACTAGGAAAAATGGGGGATAGCTGAAAAAAGATCAATTCAAATAGGTATATTACCTTATCCCTCCAAGTCAGGACAGCAAAAAAAATCTTCCTAACAGTCAGAACTACCCCAAAGTAGAATGGACTGTCTCAGGAAAGAGTGGTTTCCTCTTTAAGTTTATGTCTTCAAATGAATATTGAATAAATACTTATTGAGGACATTGTAGAAAGTACATGATGAGGCATAGATTGGACTAGATGGCCTCTGAAGTCTGTTCCAACTCTGAGATTCTATGATTCTCTAGGAGCTTCTAATAGGAGCTAGGAGTTTCTAATTTTATCATGTATCATCATCACAGATAACATTTTTACAGCCCTTTAAGTTTTGCAAAGCCCACACATATACAAAATATATGTGAGTTTTACATGTAACATGTATATATATATATGTATGTGTGTACAACATATGCACTCATGTAGTATACACTGGTTATATGTGTAAACACACATTATAAGCATCTAGGTAGCACAGTGGCTAAAGTGGGGGGGTGGCTTGGAGTCAGAAAGATCTGATTTCAAATCCTTCCTCAGACACTTCCCAGTCATGTGAACCCAGGCAAGTTACTTAACCCCTCCCTCTGCGTCTCAGTTTCCTCACTTTAAGACTGGGGTAATAACAAGAAGCACCTCACAGGGCTGTTGATGGAATGAGTTAATATAATGTAAAGCGATTTGGAAAACCTTAAAGTCTCATACAAATGCTAGCTGTTGTTGGAAAAACTGAAAGCAAAAGGAAAAGGGAATGACAGAGGATGAGAAGGAGAGATAGTGTCATGGAAACAATGATCATGAACTTGGACAAAGTTTGAGAGATAGTGGAGGAGAGACGGGCCTGGTGTGCTATAGTCTATGGGGTCACAAAGGGTTGGACCTTTATGACTGTTCTCATTGTTGATATCATTTCTATCGTTATATTTCTTCCTGTAGAGTATGTACTACAGATATTATTCCCAGAGTTCTTGTGAAGCTAAATGAGATATCTGTGAAGCACTTAACATAGTGCCTGGCACTTAGTAGATTCTTAACACGTGCTTGTTTCTTCTTTTCCACTGGACAAATGAAGAAACTGAAGCTACAAAGATTATGTCACTTTCTCAGGGTCACACAAAGGGTTAAGTGTTGGGTTCAGTATTTGAACCCAAACCTCTCTGAGACTGTAAGTGTACTCTACTCAACTGCCTCCTGTTTTTTAAAATGTGAATATATCCCATCCCTCTGGGGTATCTAAGAAGTCCCTTTTAATACAGGATATTCCCAGTGTCCCATTTCAGATACCTGCCGCCTAACATAAATTATAGAGATGGAAGTTATAGGTTTTACAGTCTGATATTCAGAAATTTTTGTAAGTAAAAAAAGATTCAAGGTAGAGCAGACTAGGATCAATTAACCAACCAAGAAACTTTTATAAAGCACCAAATATATGATAGGCACTGTGCTAGGCACAGAGGAGACAAAGTAAAAAATTTCCTGCCCTTAAGGAGCTCATGCTGTATTCTATCAAGAGATAACATAAGCACAGAAAAGTATAATTAAAAAGAGAGAATACATGCAAAATAAAGATGATGGGGGGCACCCAGCAGTGGGAGGGATTAGGAAAGGCCTCCTTTGGGAAGTGGTGCTTCATCTGAGCTGTGAGGAGTGTAGGGATTCATAAGAGAAAGAGGGGAGGAGGGAGACCCTTCAAGGCATGAAGGAGAGCCTGTTCAGAGACACAGGGACAGAACATGAAAGGTTCTTATGTGAGGAACAACAGGATGACCCGTTTGACTTCTCTGAGAAGTGAAAAGAAGTCAGGTTATCATGAGGCATGGGAAGTGGGGATGCTAACATACAATTCTCGGTTAAAAAGGGCAGGAAGAGTTACTAAACTTCCATTTCTTGAAAAATGAGTGGGGGAAGAAGCATTGGAATTTTAAAGACAAAATTCTTCAGAGGAGTTTGAAACTTCTAGACAAACATTTCCACTTCTTTTTCTATTAAAGTAAATTGGAGGAGATGACAGAGGTCAAGAGTTATCCTGACCCTCGAGTCCTTAAAATTACTTTTTGAAAAATAGCCCATCCATTTTTAAACAAATGCTTCTGCTGCAGGTTAGTGGCTCTGAAAACTGCTCATCTTCCTCAAACGACCTGGAGCTGAAGAAGGCAACAAGAAAAACCATTTGAATTTCACCTTTGAAACATTAGTGATGATCCAGTGTTGCTGATCACAGGACAGGTGTATTCCCTTCTCCCTCCAGGTCAGGACAGGCTGACAGTCCTAAATAGGTTGGCATCCTGCATAGTGTGCTCACACAACTTATAACCCCTCATTAAGCTGAGAAATTTAGCAGACAAAGAAGGCCACAAATCATCAAAGGTAATACAGACTTATCTTTCTACTTGGCGGAAAATCTAACAGAGAAACTTTTGTTTTTGTATTTCTAAGATGAAAGCAATATCCAAGAATGTTGTCTAGTTCATCTCAGAAGTGGACAGGCTCTATTCCAGGAAGAAACAGTGAGCAGTGCCCTTGCATAACATTTCAATACAATCTGACTCCTAAATGTTATGGCCTCTTCACTCTCTACAAAGAAAACCAACTTGGATTAGCACAGAGGAATGAGCATCTTTCTTTGATGAGGCAAAGTATCCAGAACCAGAAGTCAGAATAAACTGTGAAATAATCCATGTGAACTTACTTACAGTCTGACTGAGTACAGAGCTGAGTGTTTCAAACTTGACCCAGATCTCAAGGTTCAATTCTTAGCTCTTCTCTCTATACACTCTGTTCCTTGGAGGAGGAAAAACATACAGTGACTTCTGTAACCAGACACGAGCATTGCTATGACTCTCTTGCTCTCTTGTGGTTGGCTAACCAAGTCTGTTATATCATATTGTTAAGAAGGTTGTTTGGGTATTTGATCCTTCAGTAATTATGCTAGCTTTACATCGCTCTGTGACCATGGGATACATCCCTAATTGGTGATATTGATCAATCCATTATCTAAACTAATATTGGACTTGACTTCTTCACCAAAGTGTTGAACATTTTGAAATATAACACCATCACAGAATCACAGAGTTTGAGATTTGGAAAGGACTCTCAGGGGTCATTTAGTTCAGCCCATGTTTTCACTTGCTTCTCTCTCATTGTTTTGTACCTCCTACAACGTGGGGGACCCATTGATCAAATGAGATTGTATATACATACATATATATTTATATCACTTTATAAAGCACTTTGCTGGCCTTGAAGCAGTATGTATGCATGTGTATGTATGTATGTATGTATGTGTGTGTATACACACACATATGTGTCAAGAAGACCTGAGAGTTCAAATTCAAACCCAGACACTTATTCAGTGTTTGACCCTGGGGAGGTCACTTAATCTCATTTGCCTCAGTTTCCTCATCTATAAAATGAGCTGGAGAAGGAAATGGCAAATCACACTAGTATCTTTTCCAAGAAAACCCTAAATAGAGTAACGAAGAGTCAGACACAACTGAAGTGACGGAACAGTGAATATACATATATGTGTATAGAATGTATATGTGTATATATATATCCTCAACTCTTCTCTTCCTCCCCTTCAAATATCCAAATTCTTGCCCAGGTCTGTTGATTTTTCATCACACACACACACGCACACACACACACACACACCCTTCTCTCCTCGCACACTGTCATCATCCTGGTCTGTGTCCTCA
This sequence comes from Phalanger gymnotis, assembly GCA_028646595.1. Lineage (NCBI taxonomy): Eukaryota > Metazoa > Chordata > Mammalia > Diprotodontia > Phalangeridae > Phalanger > Phalanger gymnotis. The sequence continues at coordinate 256,671,746 of CM053623.1, forward strand.
TCATCTCAAGCTTGGGCTTTTGTAGCACAGTGCAGGTTGTTCTCCATTCCACAAGTCTTCTCCCACTTCAGTCCCAACACATACAATAGGGTATATGTTTGTGTGTATACATTTACATACAGACACAGTAACCTTCCGAAAGAACAGGTCTGACCATGTCATGCATAAATCCTTCCACCCAAACACACACACATTCAGAAAACTCCAGTGTCTCTCTTTTACCTCCAGGAACCAATATAAAAGCTTCTGTTTGGGTTCAAAGCCCTTCCACTGTTTTCCTCCTTTTTTCCAGCCTTCTTAACACCAATCCCACATATGTACTCTGTGATCCAGGGACACAGGCTTCCTTGCTATTCCTTGAACAAAGCACCATTTCTCTCAATTCTGGACATTTTCCCTAACATTCTCTCTTACCTAGAATTCTTCTTTCCTCATTTCTCCCTTCCCTGGCGTCCTTCAAGCTCAATCTAAAATCCTATCTTCTACAGGAAGCCTTTCCTGTTGTTCAGTCAATCAGTCATGTCCGACTCTTCATGACCTCATTTGGGGTTTTCTTGGCAAATAACTGGAATGGTTTGCCATTTCCTTCTCCAGCTCATTTTACAGATGAGGATACTGAGGCAAATAGGGTTAAGTGACTTGCCCTGGGTCACTCAGCTAAGAAATGTTTGAGTTCGGATTTGAACTCAGGATCTCCTGATTGCAGGGCCAGCATTCTATCTGCCGAGCCACCTATCTGCCCCCAGCCATTCTTGATCACTCTTAATTCTAATGACCTCCTTCTCTTGATTATTTCCAATTTATCTTGTTTATATCTTGCTTATTCATAGTTTATGTGTTGCGTCCCCATTAGACAGGGAGTTCCTAGAGGAGCAGGGATTACTTTTTGCCTTACTTAATTTCCCCAGCACTTAGTATAGTGACTGACACGTAATTGGTGTGTAATAAATGTTTACTGACTGACTGATGCATATATGTGACTGTATGTATATGTATACACACATACACACACTCTATTGTGTATGTATATATGACACTAGAAGGAGCTCAGCAAAAGAATCACATTACCTCAAAGTTGGAACTGACTTGAGAGCTCATCTAACCCACCCCTCTGCTCAATGAATACATCTTTAAAAAAAAATCATGATTGATGAAATTAGCTACTCCACAAAGGCTTGACAAAAAGCAATGGACCCAAGAATGTGGAGGAATCAAGAGGAATTTCTTACTAGAAAAAAATGGGCATTTCAGCATCTTCAAGAATTGTAAAACACATGTATAAAAATATCCCACCTCTAGATGCTTACTCTAAATAGGTAACATTATCTCCTACTGTACTAAGAAGATTCTGGACATTCAAAAAGGGAATCTACCCTCCTGGGACCCTAAAAATGTTACCACAGCTTCCTTCACCCACCCTTTCTTCCTTCCCTTCTCAGAAGAAGAGGTGTCCTCAATTTTCATTTCCAAATATCAGAGCAACCCCAGGGATCACCTAGTCCAGTGTATATACAAGAAGGAATTCTTATATTGAACTTGAATTTCATGAATAGCATAGCTTTTTAACTACTCAATGTCTGTTCAGGGAATTATTTTTCTAGAATAAAATTTAAGTATTTTCCAATGATGATTTAAATAAGGAAAATGTAATATTTATAAAGTAAATTTTTTTTTTTGCTTTTTAAAGTATTTTATGCTGTGGACTTTTCTGCCTTTTGACGTGACTTTTCTAACTGAAATGTCAAGGAAAAATCACCCCCACAAGGATATTTCAGAAATTAAAACCACTTAAAATCTGTCTTGTTTCTTGTCCACTCATAGGAATCACATGTGAGTGATTTTACTTATCAGCCAAGAGCAAATATATGAAGTGCTTTATGCCCCCTACCCCATTTGGACCTCAAAAAATGCTCTGAGTTAGGTTTTATGAATATGATGATGTCTACTTTACAGATGAAGAAATTCTCATGGTGGTTTATTAGTTTGTTCATGATCACACAGCTATTTATATACTGTATAAGCCTTTGAATAATGTATACATGTGAATTATTATTAGTGATATCTTTCCTAAATCTCAAACTTCACTTTGCTGTATTTTTCAAAATTTTCAAGTCAAATAAATGGTTAAAATTTACTCTGGATTATCACAAATGCATATAATTCATTTTAAGTTTCTAGACAGACATGACAACTGACAAATTGTACTCACCTTTCATGAACTGGACAAAAGATAATCAAATATTTTATTTTAGAGCACTTTAGTATCTATGATGCATAATGGAGGATGATAAAAAGAAATGAGTCAGTGTGGAGTAAAGGAAAGAATACCAGACAGAGTCAGAATCCTTTGAATGATCCCAGCTTCTTTGTGACACTGGCCAGTTAATTTCATTTTGGAGCATGTGGTTGTCCTCATTTGTACCTAGAGAAACTCAATGGTCCTTTTGGTCTAAAAAGTGCTATGATCCTTGAGTGAAAATTCACAAGGATGAAAAAGCATTGGGAAATTCATTATCCTTCTGTTTATCCTTCTACTCACAGAGCTGATTGGTTCCTTTGCCTCAGGTTATTTAGAGAAGGGGAAGGAAGGAAAAGAGGAGGAAACATTTATATAGAGCTATAAGTCCAGCAACATGTTTGAGATATATAATTTCACTGTTTTTCACAAAAATCCCATGAGATAGATACTATAACTATGCCCATTTTCTAGATAAGAAAACTGATGTTGAGAGAGGTTAAGACACTTGCTCATGCTCACACAGATAAGTGTTAGGGCAGAATGAAACCCTAAGTCTCCCTGATTCTAAGTGGCATTTTCTCTACCATGCTAACACAAACACTCATAAAGTGGAGGGCTCCATGATACACTGTCCCAAAAGTCTTAGTGCAGTTCTTTTTTTTCCCATCACCCACTTATTAAGCCCGCAATCTCTAGGAAAATGTTCCTTTCGTAACTGCCCTGTCCTCTGAACTCCTATAGCAGCAAGACTTTGTAGAGGCGGCATGGTACAATAGTGTGTACCAATGTGAAGACTTGACTTTTAAATGCCTAGTTCTGCTACCTAGTCATTTAACCTCTCTGGACCTCAGCTTCATCATGTATAAAATGTAAGTCATAACAATGGCATTGCCCAAGAGGGCTGTTGCTGGAAAAGCCTTTTCTGAGCCTTGAAAGTTCTATATACAGGTGAATTCCTAGTACCACAGAATAGGAAAATAGTATGACTAAATTTTTCTTCTATATAATTAAGAAATTTTAGATTTATATTTAAAATTTAAAAATCAAGCAAAATAGTCTACGGTAATCATTAAAGTAATTCACAGTACATAAGACAAACATTTGGCTTCTTCCCAACCAATGGTTATATAGCAATTCAGAAATATTTAGTTGCTTGCGTGGCATTCACTGAATGATACAGTTTATAATTTTAATATTCAGAATTTAATTGTAAAGGACACTGCAATTTAAACTTCAATTGAATTATATAAATAGGTAGGGTTAGGTTTACCTTCATTTCATACATTCACAGTTAAAATTGGTGACTTCATTCAGAGAGCAAAGAGAAAGCCTCCAGCAAATTAACAAGACATTCGATAGAACTGGAATTCTTAAACTAGGATTCACAAAATTGATATTTTTCTCTTTTTAGAAAATATTTTGATTACTGTATTTTAATATGACTAGTTTCTTTTGTAATCATATGTATTTATTTTATGCATTTAAAAACATTACTCAGAAAAGGGATCCATAGTTTTCACCAGATTGCTAAAGGGATTTAAAACAATAACACCAGCAACTCCTGTTACTGAAGATTCATGGATGGGCACAAACAAGAATCACACAGGACAATAAAGCCTGGAGGGGTTGTGATCTGTATCTCTAAAGAGAGTGCCCATATCTCACACTGCCAAACATATCAAAGAATTCTGGGGGCTCATAGGATCAGCTTCTGCATTATTCATAGAGTCATACCCCCAACCCTAACCAAGGGGCATAAGGGTCTTCAGGACCCTCGTAGTTAATGCCTCTCCTTTTATTTATTTCTTTTTTTGGATTTTATTTTTAATTTATGAAATTAAACAAGCATTTCCATAACACAGTACAGTAAGAAAGATGATTGTACATGAAGCTGCAGATCTACTATACGTAGCTTGCTATTCTTTTCAAATATATAACAAAATTATTATGTACATTTTTTGTCTTTTTTTTCTTCCTTCCCTCCCTTCCCTGAGAGATGGCCACCATTAGACACAAATAGATGTGCGTGTGTGTGTGTATACACACACATACATACATACATACACACACTTATTCTAAACATACTAATAGTATTTTTTCTCTGGATACAGATAGTGTCTTTCTTTTTACATCCTTTATAGTCAATCTGGGCATTTATAATAGACAAAATAACTTAATCCCTCAAAGTCATTCTTAAAACAATATTGCTGTTACTGTATATCAGATTAAATCCCATTACCAGTTAGTCGCTAAGGTATTATTTTAAAGACCCTGGGTGAGGGGGTTTGAAAGAATTGGAAAGTTCCAAAATTATGAATAAACAGATCATGATTATTTTATTATCACTATCTATCATAATCAACATTATCATCCTCATCATCATATTTTGTAATTATATAGTACTTTCCAAAGTGCTTTTGAAATCAAGGTAACAAGTGCATACTATGTTCCAGGCACTGTGCTACGATTAGGAATATTCATCATTTAATTACATAAATTTTTAAAAATAAATATATTATGTGCCAGGCATTATGCTAAGCAGTGAATGATACAAATATAATAATAATAATTAGCCATAACAATGATAGCTAACATTTATATAGTGTTTTAAAACTCACAAAGCACTCTACAAATACTCTATCATTTTGTTCTCCCAACCACTCTGGGAGGTTGGCGTTACTATTATTCTTATTTTTCCGATGCAGAAACTGAGATTGATAAATTTAGGTCACTTTCACAGAGTCACAAAAAATACAAACAGAAAAGCAGTCCCTGTCCTCAAGTTGTTTATAATCTAATGAAGAAAGACAGGCATAAAAGGAAGGCGAACCTGCTTGAGGGGCATGGTAGAGATGGTCAGAGCCAGAAAATCCAGGAAAGGAAAGAAGAATGGCTATTCTGGGCCCTTCTTAAAAATAAACGTTCTAAGAGGAACTCAGCAATGGGAAAGCGAGGCCACATATATTACTGAAACTTATACTGACTCAGTGACCCACTGTTCTGGTGCTTCTTGTAAATCAGTGTTGGGAGAGGCTCTGCTGGGGAAGGTGTCACCCAGCCTGCAGCTTTTGTATTACCTGTTGTTTGGCATGTACTCATACCAGTGATGTTTATACCCATAACATTACCTATAAGCAGCTGGGGAGGAACTGAGATGAATTGGCCCATGCCCTTTTACTGACATGGACCTATCTGAATTGTCTGTATCTCATTACAAAAATTATCAATGAAAGCTGGCTCCATCTTGATACCCTTTCTGATCTCCAGTGATTAGCCTGTCAATGTGTTGCTACTCTGACATATATTTAATCAATGAATTTTAATTCTCTTTGTCCAGAGTTTTGCATTGTTAATTGGGGCAAAAGACTGAACAAAAAATTTTCTTTTTACAGTATATCACTTGTTGCCTTAGGCAACATTTTCACTTGTAAAAGGGAAGGCATAGAACAAAAAAAAATTCTTTTTGTAACATTTTTATCTTGTATAAAGGAGGGAGAATACGGGAAAAAAAGAAAGGAAGAAAAAGAAAGGATAGCAGGGGGAAAAGAGAAGTAAAAGGAGAAGGGAGGGAAGGGAAATAGAAAAGGGAAGAATGGCTGGGAAGGGTGATATTCAACATTTTTAAAAATAAACTTTTATTGAGTATTTGCTAAGGAAAGCCTAGGTGTTGAAATGCAGCTATTAAAACTTATGAAGGCATTCACTTGAGGGAGATGTGAACATTTTAATGAATAATCGAAACTATTAAAACATCCATTTCCCAATTAGAATGAATATTTACCATTATGGAAGTTTTTACATTTATATTTTTAAACTATTATTTTACCAAATCACTGGATGTCCCTAGAAGAAAAGCTTCAAAAGCAGACTATAATATTGATTTAAGAAGTGGTATACATTTTCAAAAGAAATGGAGAAAATTGCACCAGCCAGACTCCATTGAGAATGGCCCAATCTGTCTACCTACAGATGGCAATTTGATCTGTTTTCAATCAGTGTTTTCCCCTTCAAGACTTCATCCTGGTTACTTTCTTCTCACCATACCCCAGCTGGAATCTAAACTCAATAGCAGGGCTCCTAGGACCACATATGTTATATATGCATCTATATGCGTGTGTGCATGCATATATACACATATGTATATGTGTATATGTATATATGTACATATGTGTATATATATATACACATGCATACATAAATGCGTATATGTACACATATACATATACATACATACATATATACATATGCTTCATAAAAGGCCTGGGTCCAACCCTACTCTTAGAGTGCAAGAAAATTTAATTCTGGATTCAGCAACACTTTTGGTATTTCCATTGGCCGCTCATCCTTCTATTTGTGGCTTTTGTTTGAGGTTTGCACCAAGGAGGACCTAGACCAAGCGAACTTCAAAACCACAAATATTGATTTGAGAGCAGTGGGCATCAATAAGTTCTCAGAGACTAATAAAATAAGTTGGAATCTAATAAAATGATGGATTTTTCTTGCTGTGATGCCAAAAAAGTCTTAGCTGTGTAGTCAAGCTGGAAACATTATTCTAAATACTGCAGCCTCAAATGACAGTTATGACCACATGTACAGAGCTCTGAGAAATGCTCGATTGAACACATTAACCTGCTGTCATACTTCAGTGGCAGCAGAATCATTCAAAGTAGCCCCACTTCTTCAGCCTACCTAAAGATAAATACCTTCTTGACTCAACTGGTTACAATCACTAAATGCTACAGCTAACTGACGATGAGTGGTTGTTGTTTTTGTTTTTGAAATCATGCTTCATAATCATACCCAAAAGACCAAATCTTGAAAAGCAGATTCTTTGGAATCACAACCTCACTACTATTAGTAAGCAACCACAAGAACTCACTTTCAGCAAGGGGTTTATGTATGAAAGAGACAAGATGCTCCAAAAACTCTGCCTTTAACTTCTTACTCTTAGGAGCCTTTATTCCACCGAGTTCAGGACTCTTTGCAATCCTACCTTCAAACTGGCATAGGGAAGCATGGGAAATCACTTCTGCTTTACAGATAAAAGGATACACCTTTCCAGGCTTCTAATACATTCTTCTTATACTCTACATTCTAGCCAAACAGGCCTTCTTGCTGTTGCTCGCATGTGACTTTCCAATTCCCATCCCTGTAACTTTGCATAAGCACATCCCCCATGCCTGGAATATAATGCCTCATGTCTGCCTGTTGGAGTCCCTGGTTTCCTTCAAAGCTTCTCTCCTTTTCCTGATCCTCCCAGGTACCATGGCTACCATTCTCCCTACCACCGAATTACTTTGTATAAATCTGGTATATGCTTGTTTACGCACACATTGTCGTTCTTTTGACTGAGGTGCTATAGAGTCTTACACAGAACATTAGGTTGGTAGTTATGGTTCAGCGTCAAATCTTGGCTTGGCTCTACTGCTGAGTTGCTGTGTGGCTAGACAAATCCCTTAAGTGTTCTGTAGTGAGGCTTGATGTACTGGAGAGAACATGAGACTTGGGAGTCAGAAGTCTAACTAAAGTTAATTTGAGAACAACAGCTGTTTAATTTTTGTCTTTATATACTCAGCACCTGACCCAGCACCTAGCACATAATAGGGGCTTAATAGGTAAATGCTGTTTGACTGGTTGATAATGGTAATGATTATTCCAGAAGAACATAAACTTCATGAAGTCAGGGACCCTCTTCTGTCTTTGTATCTCTAGTATAGTGTCTTGGACATAGTAGGAATTTAATAAATGCTTATTGCTTTGGATTCATTCACTGTAACTCACATTTATATTACAGATTTGTAGAATTTCAGAGACCAGTTAGTCTAAGCCATACCTTCCCCTTGACAACATCCCCCATAAAGGGTCACTCAGTCTTTGCTTAAATGCAGTGATGGGGCATTCACCCAGAAGGCGTCCATTGCATTTCTGGGTACCCTGTTCAGAAGTTTTTCCTCATACTGAGCCAAAATCTGCCTCTCTGGATTTTCCGCTTTAATATTTTACAAAGTCCTTTCCTCATAACTGTCCAGTGCTATAGATAATGCAATTATTATTGTCCCCATTTTACAGATGAGGAAATAGGTCAGAGAGTTTAAGTGACTTGCCCATCATGAAGCCGCTAGTGAGTAACAGAGCCAAGACTCACCTAAGGACTTCCAGCTCCTAAATCCTGTGCCATTAAAACTTTAGGCACAGATCAGTTAAGGGATTTATCCAGTTACATAGCAACTCAGCAGTAGATTGGACACTAAACCATGACTACCAACCTAATGTTCTACCATGAGACTTTGAAGTTCTCACCCCAATCAAAACACTGAAAAGCCCTAAGAAGTGAGCTCAGAAGACAAGTAGCTTTAGGGTGAAGTGGAACTTTGGATATAACTTAGCACGGGAGTCAAAACACAAGTTGATCTGGGATGTTGTTCTTAGAAAATTTGATTCTCACTGATTATAAAAGACAGTCATTCCCTTGGGGATTAAATACACAAATATACCCTTTTCCTCTAATAATTTGATATCATCACTCAATTCACCTTTAAACACAGAATTGTTATACACATCAAATTCATCACACACTCATACATGCAGTGAGTGAAAACAACAACAGTAACAAGAAAGTGACTTACATAGTAAAGACATCAATGGTATCCCCAGCAGATCTTCCCATCTCAAAATAGGTTTGCAGAATGTTGACAGTTCCCGAGAGGGCTTCATGGCCACAGCCGCAGAAGAGGGCAACGCCAGCGTACAGCAAGATGGTGGCAATCAGGGAGGCATAGGGAATACCCCCCAAGCACTTAATGCAGCACTCGAAACACCCTACAGAGAACCAAAAGAAAAGAGGGAACTAATTTAAAAATCAAGTTGTGAGCAGCTTCTTATTAGGGAGGAAATATGATATTTGCGTTCACAAGTATAATCTAGCAGATTCTGGAAACCAGGCCTTGGGGGTTAGGAAAACAGGAAAAACATCAGGTTCCTTTCTTATCAAGTTCTTCACCATCGAGCACAGAACTAACTATTGTAGAGAAGAGATGCTTGTCCAATTCTTGAGCCATGCCTCATATTGACAGATAAGATAACCATTACAAAGGGCATGGAAATAACAAGAAATGTAATATACACACATACATATAAGTTATATCATTCTGGAAATTGCCTTTGTAACCTCAGATCCTGGTCCCATGCCTTGGACACAATAGATAGCTAATTTAACTCTTTGTTGAATTGAACTGAATTGAGATTAACTCCATTTTCTTCTCCCATTTAAGACAACCTGCTACAAACCCATGGCAAAACTGTTCCTTGCTCATGTTATTCCTTTTTCTTGAAATGCCCTTCCTCACTTCTTCCTTCAATCTAAATCTTATATATTCCTCAAGGCCTAGCTATGGAGCCACTTTCTCCAAGAAGTCTTCTCTGATTCCCACGGCCGTAAGTCAATAATGGTGTTTTTATCTCAGTATTTCCAGAATCTTTATGTTCTAGAGCAGAGATTCCCAACGTTTTTGGCATCCTGGATCTCTTGGTTTTCAGTAAATCTTTTACTCCCTATTCAGTATTAACAGAAATACATTTCAGTATTTATCATGCATCTGCACATAAGTAAAAAAAGATATTAATTTCATTATAATAATATAATTATTTGCCAAATATGATTTTGTACCCCCTTGACAAGTTTCCCATACCATACCTCCTAGATGTACATTTACTCCATGAGGAAGCCCTTGTACTAGACAATGCTATTTCAACATTGTTTCATGTGGTTAAACTCTGCCTGTTTACCTAAGTTGCAGACAAATTTAGTACAGTGACCAAGTCTTCTATTTCTTTCTGTATCCTTTATAATGCAAACCACAGTGCTGGATTCAGAGCAAATGCTTAATAAACATTAATGTCATTAGCTCTTGAAACTGAATGTACTATTAAAGAAATGGAATGTATCATCAGAGTTCTATTTATTTTTTTAATGGGATGTTCAAAGAAAGCATTCTTGGATCTTAGATCTCTTCAATTTAGATGTTCTTTCCACTGATGTAGGTTACAGTCCATCCATACCTGCCCATCATGTGTGACTTTTGACCATGTTCTCCAGAAATCCACCACAACGGGCCTCCCAACATGCTACAGGCCTTCTTCACTTTCTGTGGAAATTCCGAGCATACTAGGTGGGCACTCTTGCTCTCTAACTCTTATCTTTCCCCCTTTTTCCACATGAATAACCCACCTTTCCTCCATATAATCAATACTACCTAAACAAATTACCTAAGAAATTGCTAATTTAAATTTCATACTCCTAGCGATATATATGTTAATTCATAAGCCTGAGTACATTTGTATCAAATATATTTTTGTCTCTCTAAAAAGCATCATTGAATCATCCAGAAGATCTGAATTCATAGCAAAATTTCTTTCCCCAAAAAACTACCAACATGTAAAATGCTAACTGTGGAAAGGATGCACAGTAGTTCATCAGTTCCCATCTTCTTATTTTATAGGCACAGAGCATGAAGAGATTTTCCAAGGCCACACAGCCAGTAAAGGTCACATTTAGCACTTGAAAGCAAATCTTCTGGCTCCCAAGCCAGCTCCCTTTTCATTCCTTCATGCTGCCTCTCTTTTGTCATATTTGACATTATACCTAGATAGATGCTTATGAGCAGCAGTGAGGTGCGCTTAGATTCTTGAATCTATAGCCCAAAGAACGAAACAATAGCTCCAGTTCAGGATATTTTGTGATATAGAAAATTTAGAAAAACACAGGCAAAATTTGAATACTAGGTGAAACTCGGGCTTATTTCAGAGGGTGAATGGAAAATTTATATTTGGGATATGGACCTCCTGCTTGAGTTGGAGCTGCTACTAAGAGCTACAAACAGTAGTTCCTTAGTACGGTTTCATTTAAGATCAACGATGTTTCTAGTATGTATACCCTAATTCTGGTAACGACTCCTCCAAGTTAGACGTAACATGTAAAAAGCTTTCTATAAGTTGTATGAGTATCTCTATTTTTATTTAGAAAGTTTTTCCAAGTTGTTCTGGCAAAAAGAAAAATGGCAGCTGATTTCTGTTAAAATTTAGCCAGGTTCATTCTTGGACAACTAACATACAGCCAATTGCCAGTCCCATACTCCACTGTTACCTTTTAGATCCAGAATATTTCCAATAAAACTTTTGACACACACAATTGTCTGTTCCCAACTAAGTGCAGAAAGAGAAAAGAAAGTTGAAACATATTCATTTCAAACTTCTTTTTAGTCTTTTTGTGTGGCGGACTAAATCATAGTCACCCTAAGTCTTCTCTTTGATTGAGGAGGATGTTAACAACACTCCCATCTGGGAAGGCTCTCCTCATTTCTGTAATATTCCTGACAGAAGGCCACAGAATCGTCAGCAGGCAGAGAGCTGTCTGCCATGCAAAAGTAAAGATCCCCATTTGTAGAAGAGCAGCATCACCATAGCAACACAGCTGTCCCTAAGCTTAGACCAGACTAGGAACCCCTTAGGGGCCAGACTTCGAGAGCTATGCATATCCTCAGCTTAACACCTCGGTTCATGAGATAAAGATTTATCAAGGGATAGAATAATTACAAATGGAAGAAAGCACAATCTGAGAAGTACCAAGATAATCTATTTTAAATGGAATTTGCCTTAAAGGTTTAACCATAAGAACTTTAAATATAGCTGTTCAAGGGAATCATCTAGGACACTGAATAGAAAAAAAGTGGAATATATACAGGAATTTTTCAAATAAGAATGTGAATTTGACAAGTACTGGATTTCAATATTACTTTTAAATGTGAAATTCTCATCCTTACTTCTAGATCATAAGACAGACCTTACAATTTTAAAATCAAAACATTTGTGGCTTCTCATTTAACAAGAAACTTAATGCTACAAAATTTTATAACTATAAGCAAATACTATTTCTGAAACATTCAAACTTAATCAGTGAAATATTTGCTGAAAACATACAAAGGACTTTTAGAGACTCAAAAACAGGGGTTGTAATCTTTTGTTTTGTTTTGTTTTGCAGGAATCCCATTGCCAATCTGTTGAAGCCTATGTACCCCTTCTCAGAATAATGTTTTTAGATGCATAAAATACATTGTGTAGGGTTACAAACTAACGATACTAAAATGCAATTATCTACCTATCCTTCTATCTATCTATCCTTCTGTCTATCTATCTATCTCTCTATCTATGTTTAAACTAGCCCACTGACCCAAGATTAAGAAGGTGTCTTAAAATAATCACTAACCCAAATATATAAGCATCATATAAATGAAAAAAATCATAATGGAGATAGTACTTAATCAAAATTAATTATGGACCTGATTTGATTTTTTAAAAATTCATTCTATTTTTAAGATGTCGAAAAATGCTAACATATCCAAAATATTTTAGAAAGCATCTTGCTTAAACTCCAATACTAGTATTTTATCCTGGAGACAGTTACCTGACTAATACAGAGCAAAATAACATTGTAGTGATGATCACCAGGATAAATATCTCAAAAGCCACATTTTCTCTGAATTATTGAATAGTTTTCACAATTCTCTACTTAAGTTATTTTAGGGTCTCAATCAAAAGAAAAAAGAAAGAGGGGAAAAACTCCATATTGATGACAAGAAGACAGCAGAGAGACTGAAAGTCCTTATTCAAATTCTTTCCAGATAACTGAACTACTATATAAAAACCATGGAAATTAAGCATTTTCTAACACTAAATGTTATCTATTTTCACAAATATATTTCTGCAAGTCTATCAGTCTATCTGTGGACACACCCACTTAACACTAGTACAAATAAACTAAAAGGAATTTTCAAAATTTATTGACCAAATTGTATGACTCATTCTTAAAAGAAAATGGAAATTAAATAGGACTCTGAAATCAATAGACTCCTATGTCTCATTTTCATATAGAATGAAGTAGGTGGACTATATAATAAACAATAGACTCACTATACACTTCAGCAAACATAACTTATGAAATGAGAGAGTAAATTATAACACTAATATAATAGAGTTTTTGTCCAAGGATAAAAGAGCATATGAACAAAGGGAACAAAAGAATTTAATTATTTAGCCTTTCAAATGATTTTGAAAGACTTTACTATTTTTTTCCAAAGGCTATTTAAAAATATAAGTCACCATAAGAGAGGGGGGAAAGAAGAAGTGAGAATTTTGTTGTTGTTTGAACAAGAAACTGCTTTAATAACTGGTTAAAGTAAATAGCCACTGCTCTGGATACAGAAATGAAAATAGGAAATTCATAGCTTGAAGAATCAGTTCTACGATTAGTAACATACCTAGGTATAGGTCTAGGCATCCATCTAGGGTGCCACACGCAGAGAGTACAACGAGAGACGCTTTGTCAAATTAATTTTTTAAATTGTACATTTCGTTTCAGTGCAAGATAAGGAAGCCTCTCTCCATGGTATCCAGTTTCATTTTAATTTTGTGATATGCTATAGTGAAGGCTCAAAATCTCCAGTAGGCAGTAACACACACGGGGAGCAATTTCCAGACTTTACCTAAGGCATCTGGATGTCTTGTTTTATAATAATGTTAGTAATATAATATGTTATTATACTGTTCGGTTATATTACATTATAAATATTATATATTTTTAACTTTTTAAAAAATTATGTAAAAGATACTCTGTATGTAATAAAATTTCCAAGTTGATCGGAAGAAAAATCGATTAACAAATATTTAGAGATCATGTACTTAGCTTGAGGGGCAGCTGAGTTTAAGTGCAGGCAAGTCTAAGGTAATGTATTAATATTTAAAATAATCCAAACTATACGTGTAGAATGAAGAGCACTAAGTAAAAAACAAGGATCCAGGAAAGAGATCTAGAAGTTATTGTCAATTGTTCCTGTAAGGCATTAGCTCTCTGCAATATGGGAGGAATGGCAGCCAAAAAAATGCCTTCCTTATAAAGGGTACCTGAAACAAATCTGAAACCATTATTCTTTTCCTGAACAAAACCTATCTGGAATGTGTCAGCTTCTGATTATGGACAACTCAAGATGTATTTTCAATAGTGTCTGTAGACACTTTTGGTGAGGTCTATTATAGTCTATAATGTTACACACATAAAGAAATGCCACAGTGTCAAGTCACATGTTTAGATGCCATTTCCTTCTCTTGGAATGAGGACAACCAAGAGTTTTGGTTTGTTATTTTTTTAAATGCCATTTATGTAGCATGAGCAGTCTGTGTTTCTAGTGATTATCGTATTTTTATACCGCTATTTCTATATAATAAGGTATGTTGTTTGTCATTAATAGTGCATGTTTGTATGCTTAAGGAAAATGTTAGCTCAAGTTCTGCCTGATACTTACAAAGTGTGTGACCCTTGGAAAGTCACCTTGAGGTCTTAGACTCCACTCACCTCTACTTTAGCAAGTTAATTTCTCTCTGTCTCAAATTCCTCATTTATAAAATGGGGCTAGTAATAGCATCAATCTCACAGTGATGTAAAATGCCTTTGCGAACCTCAAAGTGCTGCATGTCAATTAGTATGATTTTTGTGTATTTATTTGTGTCTAAGTTCTATTCCCCTCTATACAATTAAAGACTGTGAACTCCATAAGGTCCCTACATAAGTGTCTTATTCATCTTTGCATCCCCTTCAGCATGTCATCATTCACGTATAACTAAATCTAAAGAATAGAATTAAAGTGGCCATATATCACACCACAAAGCAAAACGATGCCTGAGATTATTTGTAAAAACATCGAATTTCAATAAAATTGTGCGAAACATTTCTTTCACTCATTGGAGTGAAAGAAATTATTCTACATGTATATTATATTTGAATATGTAAACAAGTAGCTAAGCCATTCGAGTCTCTTTCTGCTTTCTATTCCTCAAGGAATGTTTGATAGCACTGAAAAAAGGTAAACATTTTAAAAAGTGACATGCAAGCCTACATGCCTTTTTCTGCATGCTACAAATTACCTTCTAGCTGACTATCTGGACCTGTGATTTTACTGGTGGAAGGAACTTGGGTGAGAAAACCTTTTCTTCCAGAGCAGAATGTTTTCCAACTTGGAGAATTTCATGAGGGGCCTAAGAAGTTAAGTGATTTATACAAGGTTACACAGCCAGTATGTATCAGAAGACAGAACCTCAACTCAGCATGTGTTGAGTCCAATACCAGTCTTCTGTATACTATGCCACATTACTTCTTGGCATTTACTTAGACACATACATACACACATATAACATCTAATAATACAATGCCTAATCTATACTAGGTAGATTATATCTATATATTATATATTAGATTGATACAGACTGTATCGTATTTTAATATGTGCACATGTATATATGAACTCTATATTTTGTGTATATATGCAAATTATGTGTAATATATTATAAAGTTATGTGATTTTGCTTATAATTCATATAATATAAATAAGAACTTAAACATTTTGATTAGTTTTCTTTCTTTCAACTCTTTTGAAAAAAATTTTACTCTTCAATAAATATGATTACCATGTTTTAGTATATAATGAGCTGTTTTATTAAAACCATAAATAGAAAATAAACAAATCCTAAGCATGCCCTCATGGAATTAGTGAGGTATAGTTACAATATTGAAATTGCATTGACCAATGTTTGAACTCCCAGTGTGATAGAACATTCATGTACAAATCACATTTCCCTTAAGCAATGCAGTATAGAATAAAGGAGTGTTTTCCAAACTCCCATTTACACCTTTTAACAGCTATAGATCATATGTTACATTTGAAATGCGATCAAGGAATGGAAAATTATACTTGGATAAAGTGTTTTCAGATTTTGAAACCTATATTCTAAAGAACTTATATCCTAATATTATATATTTTAATAATAATAGCAGATCTCATGGTGGTCTTAACAGTGAAAACATAATTAGAACTAGAAAAGGACAGTTTTTGTTTAAGAAAAGTATATTTAAAAACAAAGTGTGTATATATACATCTATATATATATACATATATATATATATCAAGGAAAATATTTTGATTCAACCCATGACAATTCACTATGGAATCTACAAGGATCTTCATTTTCCACAAGGCTGACTGCCCTACAAACTGGCATTTATAGGTATATTTTGTCTTCAGTTTCAATGAGCAAACACAAATGATGGTTTGTGCAATTTAACGTCCATAACAAAAATCCTGCTGACAATTGAAACCTGCTGAAAAATGGATAATAGATAAAAATAGATAATTCAAAGCAACATTCTGAAGTATCACATTGGCAAAAATGAACATGGTCAAAATTCATTCATTCATTCACTGCCTACATGGAAACTTCATTTCAAAAGAAAAGAGGAAAGAAGAGAGGCAAGCCCATATTTATTGTTTCAGTATTTACATTGCGCCTTTCTTATCAGGCAGGACAAGCAAAATATATATAATAATAATACCTTTGTTACAATTGATATGGGGAGAGGGCAGTGTTTGGAAACCCCCTTCATCGGTGTTGGAGCACTGTTAAGAAGCTTTGCATTTGGACTAATGTTGATGTAGGCACTCTTGGAACCTGGAAGGCACTTTAAAATGGCAGCATTTCAAAAGAAGCAGGGGCTTCACATCTGTGAGCATTTATTTAACTTACAACTAAAGCCTTTGAGAATTCGAAAAATATGTCTTTAACACATAGGCAATAGAATTCTATCTCCAATTTCTACAACCTGTCACCATGCTGTGCAGACAACAAAAGGCTAGCCTCCCTCTTCCTTGGCCAACTTACTGGGTCAGCTCCCCAAAGAGCAGAACTGCCGAGGGAGTTCAAAGCGGTTCTTGGATCCTTGTTGACTGGGAAGGGGAAATATGGGTCTCATTGAAGCAAAACATAGGTTTGCTCCTTAACTGCTTGTAGGTACCAGAGCCCTTAATTATTTATCGACTGGTGCCTAGTTATTCACAGTGATGCTGTGGTATCCATGCCTGTGAAATGAAAATCCAGCTGCTTTTAAAAGCAGCCACTTTCATTAAAGCTAATCTTTTCCAATACTAGCATCCCCCAGGTCTCTCTGATATGGTTCTCCCTAGTGGGGGAGGAGCAAAAAAAAAAAGAGAGAGATTGTAAGCATGGTATTGTTGGAATATTTCTTCTAGTTTATTTATGGTAGTCTGTCACACCACAGGGACAGATCTCGATGCCAATTCAGTCTAGGTCCAGGTATACACTATACTGATGCCATGTTATTTCATATTCTTATCCTCCAATGTATTTGAAAACAAATCTCACTATTAGAATTCATTTTCTGTCTATAAGTCAAATACCTTAAGATATAAGGTATTTGTCTCATTACACTACTCCAAGTTCTTTGCAGGTTTAAGAGATTAGCGCAACAAGAAAAAAATATATACAGGAGAAAGACTACAGGAAAAGTGGGCAGAACTATCTCATATCTCTATCCATGTCTAGAAACATCTCTACACATAAACAAATGAAAGGCATTATGACTACATGAGTGGAGAGCTGGCTTCTAAGTCATGCCTCTGACGCATTCTGGCTTGGAAACTTAAGAGGTGCAGACCAAAGTAAATAGACATAGAGCTGTAATCACCAGAGAGATTGCACATGTGTAGCCCAGGACTCCCTTCCCATCTGCAATATTTGGTTCTAGTAAGACATGAGAGGCATATAACCAAAGCGTAGGCCTTAGACTTACATTTTATAAAGTAGGTAGGCCAGGTTTGGTTATCATGACAACTGCTGCCCTAGCTCCTTAGTATTTGCATTTCCCTTAGATCAACGCAATATAATCCCCCTGGCAGTCAACTCTCAAAGGCCCTGCTTAATATCTAAATGCTTTTAACTGGGATGAAAACACTGAAGACTGTTTTGCAGTACCACAGAAAAGTCATTGTTGTTTCATGAATCTCTCAGAGAAGCAATATCAAAAGCTTTGTACATTTGGCAGAATTATTTTTAGCCAACACATCTGACAAAGAGAATGACGACTTCTCTGTTCTGCCTTTCATTTTCAAGACCAACTATTACTATATTTGAGACTTAGGCATCTAAGTGGAGGATAAGAGCTTTGCAAATGTTTTAAATTAACAGTTGAGGCAAGTTCTGTTTTCAAGTGGTAACATAAAGAAAACAGTCTTCCCTACCATTTTTTAAAAGTTCTTTAAATATGATTGATTAATCTCCTGGTATAAAAGTGCTAAGACACCACATATTCACAAACAAATTCCTGAGAGGTAGCAGACTGGTTCTCTGTTAGCAGTAAAATCAAACCTGGCTTGGAAAACGTATGCCTTATAAGAGGGCATGATTGTTGGCTGTGAGGGTGGGAATAATAATGTTTAATTAGCATCTTGTGGTTTTAAAAATACTTTCCCACCAATGACCCATTAAGGCAAAAAAGTACAAGTATTTATTTTGCAGATGAGGAAACTGAAGCTTTGAGAGTTGTAATAACTTACCCAGGACCATACAAGGAGTATATGTTACCTTAATAATTTGAACACAGTTCATCCCACTCCAAGACCATTTCTTTTACCACTAGAACATTCTGCTCCATTAGGAATGTGGCAATTCTCTTTGGGACATGGCATGATGTAGAACAGCAAGACTTGGAGTCAAGAGCATCTGGATTCACATCCCAACACTAATTACCTCTTTAAGGCTCCTTGACCTTCTCTATAAATCTTTTACCTCCCAGGTTTACTGTTTCCATTCCCTAAGTGAGGATTGTTGATTATGTATAAAATCAGGCAGGTTCCCATGAACCCTCAAAATTACAGTTTCTTATTTCTGTAAAAGAATTCTAGCTATATATTAAATTTACCTACATCATCTAAGTTACCGACCACCATAGAATGCAAAGCAATGAAAATATATACAATAGCCCATGGGAGACATAACAAAAATTGCCATTACTTTTTAGAAGCCAAAGCCTAAGGAAAGAATGCAAGATGGTGATCCACGAGATGATTTCCAATAGAAAAGAAACTGTTAGAAACCTAGACAAAGGGCAGGACAACGAGCGGTGTAGGAGACCTAGAGGAAATCACAAAGAGGAGCAACCATAGATCAGAGACGGAGCATAGATCATAGACTTTCACAGGCATATAGTCCAATACCTACCATTTTAGAGTTGAGACTCATGCAAGGAAAGGGTAAAAGATTTGCCTAAGATACCACTGGTAGTACCCAGCAGAGCCAGGATTCAAAACTTAGATCTCACAGGCTCCAAATCCAGTGATCTTTCCATTACATACTATTGTATTTCCCTACAACTCCAAGGTCTTTACAGGTTTGAGCCAAAGGGTAAAATTCCATTGTTCCTTCTCCTATCTCAACTCCCTCCTCACTATTTCAAATCTATCCCTAGGAAATCTTTTGGTTTTTATTCTAAACCACTGGAATTGGAATCAGACAAACTAGATTTGAGTCTCTGATGCTTAACTGCCCTGAGCTTCAGAGTATTCATCTGTAAAATGGATGTGATATTTATACTTCCTGCCTCATAGGAATTTTGTCAGGAAAGCACTGTGCAAACTATAAAACTCTACAAAACTGTAGTTTGAAAATGAAAATTAACATTCGTTCTAAAAAGGTACATTTTTTTAAAAAACGTTTTCTCTCTAAAGTGTAAGATAAAACATCTATAATTCCAAGTCATTACGCTCAATTATTTGGGGTTCCCATTTGAACATGGCTGTGCACACAGTACTTGCGGGCTTAGAGAAGAAGCATTTCTGGAGTTGGTAGGCTCAAATGGGTAAATCTCCTCTCTTTTTTTCTAAACCAGATGTCTACATCCTTCAGAGTAGCACCATAGTAAATTACCTCTACTTGGCAATAAAAATAATTAAGACTTCTGGGCACCAAGAATATGTCTTAGCTAGCTCCATGCTTGTGAGTAAGGGGTTAAGTAGAAACCAGACAGGCTGCAGAACATGTTGATAATGTTGATAGATACCAATTAAGTCATCAGACATAAAATACACAGGGATCTTTCAATCAAGTGTAACTCAGGGCAATTGCTTCCACTTTTTCTAAGTTATAAACCACGTTTAGTCACTAAAATGTGATCTGGACATCTTGAACCAGTACAGAATTGTTCTAACAGTTCTCTGAAATGGGCAGCCCTATGTTTATTGTATGTGAGTTGGGCTGTTAATTAAGAACCAGGTGTTGACTCTATGGGAACATGTTTTACAATTGTGTAGTCTGAGATATGAGACAAATATATGAGAACTCTATATTTCACATCTGCGTAAGACCTTGCAGTTTACAAAGTGTTTTCTTCATAATAGCCCTGGGAGGCAGGAACTGAATGTCTGATGAGAACATTGAGTCTCAGAGAAGGGAAATACTTTTCCCTAGCCCATATGGCTCATAAATTGGACACTAGTTAATGTCCAACAGTTGGACACCATTCACTATTAGCCTGAAGGGGTATCTAATGTTCAATGTAAATCACAGAAACAATGAAGAATATTGCTAAAAATGAAAGTTAAAGATTGCTTGGTCTTAACCCTCTCATTTCACAGATGAAATAAAGCCTTGAACTTGTGTCCAATGACTTGCAGACATTTTCCAAACACTTTATTAATCATCAAACAATGATGAGAACTCATGGCTCTTAACTTTCAAACTACCAGTGCTAGTTCTCCTACTTTTTCACCTACTGAAAATGTCTATTTGTAGAATTATTGAATTTTCATTTTTGTGACTATCTTTCATCATTGACTTAAACTTCAGGAGGAGATCCTCCTAGGTTTTCTCCATTTACATTGAATATTTAATTCAGTCCCAAATAAGGCTAATATTGTACAGTGTTGTACATTAGATTGACGTATACAACATACTACGTACGGTATGTGGTATAGTGTTAATTCCCATGTAGGAAATGGGGCTAGATTACCCCATTGAATCAATCTCCTTTCCCTTGTAACATAAGCATTTTTAGAGCCACACCAAGGTCACAAGATCACTTAATATTCCATCAAGTTTATATTTTAGTGTACAATTTTCTCAAGATGTCAGACAGAATTGATGAAAATGTTGTAGATGTGGTTATTCCTAGATTTTATCAAATTTTTAAAATAAAATTTCACACTATTTTTTTAGAGAAGATGGAAAGACATGAATTACATGGTAATTCACAATTACATGGATTCAGATTTAAATGGATGGATAGACTTGAGGAGTTTAAAGACTTTTCATTGTGGTAGGAAGTCTGATGCATTGTATTCTAAGCATCTGTGCTTGGCACTGTTCTGTTTAACATCTTCATCAATGATTTGGATAAAAGCATAGATGTATGTTCAACAAATGTCCAGAAGGCACAGAAGTTGGGGAGAATAGTCAACACAGTGGAAAACAAAATCAGGAGCCAAAGGGGTCTTGACAGCCTAGGAGAGCAGTGTCAAACTCAAGTAGAAAGGGATGTCTGCCAAGCACTCACTGACTTAGAAAACACAAATTGACATTATCTATGTTGTACTATATTTTTGATTTGTTTTGTTAAATATTTCCAAATTATATTTTAATCTGGTTTCAGTGCACTCAGGAGTTTTACCAGTCCCTTGTACCTTCAGGCAGCAAGCATGATATCTCTGGGTTAGGATACTAAGCTGAATCTAACAAAATAATTTCAATAGGGAGAAATATACTCAAGTACAAAAAAAATCAGTGTTACAAGTATAGGATAGGAAAGGCATGGTTAGATATGAGGTATTCTGAAAAAAGATTGGAGGATTTCAGAGGACTGCAATCTCAATATAAGTCAGTTTACCTGCCACATCAGGAAAGAGTGTGTGTGTGCGTGTGTGTGTGTGTGTAGGGGAAAGGGAAAGGGATAGGTGGAGCAAGGGAGAAGAGGGGGAAAAGGAGGGAAGGAAAGATGGAGGGAGG
Source organism: Phalanger gymnotis (assembly GCA_028646595.1). NCBI lineage: Eukaryota > Metazoa > Chordata > Mammalia > Diprotodontia > Phalangeridae > Phalanger > Phalanger gymnotis. The sequence continues at coordinate 256,693,878 of CM053623.1, forward strand.
GAGAATGAGAGAGAGAGAGAGAGAGAGAGAGAGAGAGAGAGAGAGAGAGAGAGAGAGAGAGAGACATGATTTTGGTGATCTTGGTCTACGTTAAAAGTGGCAGAACTTCCAAGAATAGAGAGATGAGAGAATCCTACCTTATTTTGCCTTTAATAAATGCCATCTGAACTTCAATATTCCGTTCTGGGCATCATAGTTTGAGGGCACTGATGAACCAAAAAAGACTGTTGAGAAGAGGGCCACCAGGATGGAGGGAGGCCTTGGGTGCATGCCATATGAAGATCATTTGAAGGAACCAGGCATGTTTAACTAAGAGGTGAGAACGCTCAAGGGTCATATGATATTTCCCTTCAAGTATTTGAAGTCCTGTGTTGTAGAGGAGGGATTGGATAGATTTATTCTGTTGGGTCTCAGAAATCACAACCAGAACCAAAGAGTGGAGGTGACAAACAGAAACTGAGGCATCCTTTCAGGGAAATCTTCTTAACAATTTGAACCCTCTAAAATCATAATAAGATGACCGGAGACATGATGTGTTCTCTTAAGGATCTTCTAGAAGAGGTTAGATGGCCCTTCGTTATAGTGGGAAGTCTTCTCATATATGGGTTGGACCAGCGAGTCACTTGTGTTTCTTTCAACTCTCGAAATCCATGACTGAGTTGAGTAAAGCATTTTAAAAGATATATGATCTATAATAGACTCAATAAATATTAATGAAGTATCATGATTATGTAGCAACAATAGGAAAGATACTTTTTTATAACCCACAAGAAAGCTCAAAATAGACTGTCAAAGGCTTCCTGTTGACAAGACTAACGTTAGCAAACTAGGACCTTAAAGAATATGGGTGTTCATTTCTACTGGCCTAAATAGAAACAGCGTGAAGCAGTTGAAAGGGGCCTGGACTAGTAAATCATTAGATCTGATGTTTATATACCAGCTCTGTAATTTAATAACTGTGATCTCAGGCATGGCATTTTTACCTCTGAGACTCAGAATTTCAACATTTGTAAATTGCAGATAATAATGACTATACCATCCACCTCACAGAGTTCTTCCTGGAGAATGTTTGTAACCTCTGAAGAACTATATAAATATGAACTACTACCATTATCACCTTTATCCTTTTTAAATTATCTAGATTTAGTAGCAACAGATTCCTTCATGCTTTATTAAATTCCTACTCTAATGGTTTACCATAGCATGGAGGCATCCATGGGTACTCAAAAGTCATACTGACCAAGGAGACATTGTGGCCAGTGTCTGCCAAGCTGGAAATACTTTGAATCCAAGCTCAGAAAATGTGCTTACGTGAGCCTTTTGTCCAAAGGCTAGCCTGTTTAAGTTCCAAAAGGCCCATCATTAGCAGGCTAGTTACCAGATGATGAATTTTTTGACCAAAGCAATTCATGAAGACCATTTTGTGGTTGTTTAGTTGTGTCCAACTCTTTGTGACCCTATTTGGGGTTTTCTTGGCAAAGACACTAGAGTAGTTTGCCATTTCCTTCTCCAACTATTTTTACACGTGGGGAACCTGAGGCAAACAGAGTTAAGTCACTTGCCCATGGTCACACTGCTAGTGAGCATCTAAGGCTGGATTTGAATTCAAGTTTACCTGACTCCAGGCCCAGCATTCTATCTTCTGTGCCATCTAGCTTCCCGAAGACCATTTACTATGGAAGAAACAGATTATGATCTGTGCCAATATAGGGATTGCCCAAAGCAAAGACATCACAGATCCTCTGGAGAACTAAAGAGCTCATATTTATCCAAATATTCAGAATTGTATTTAATAGTACTCACGATCAATACATATGTTACAATTCTAGCAGATGACCCATCCTAAAAGCCCCAAAGATGTCAGTCTAAATGGCCATTCACCTGCCCCTCCAATAAAGGGAAAAACTGAGCAGAGCACTCTGACTCTGATCATAACTGTACACTGTCTCAAAGAGCTCTTGCAAAATAAAAAGGCTGTACTCAAAGACTAGACCTGGGGATTAGGGGATATGATCCATATGTACATATGTCTTCTACCAATTACTCCAGCTCCTAAGCCTAGTAAACAAAACAGTTTTATAAACAGAATGAGCTCAAGATTTGTAGATTACTGAGTCTCAGCCTGTGGGACCCTTCCCTACAAAGCTAACATGCCATTTATTGTGTGCAAATTATAACTATAATCTTTGTTGTATGGTATGTATGCAACAGAAAACAAAAGTATTAACCATTATCCAAGCCCATTAAGTTGTGCACATTAATAGCTCGTTAAATGAAATGTAAAACAAAAGTCATTAAGGGTGTATTCTGAAATCTTTCCTAAAAGCTCAGCGGGAAGCAGTTTCCTTTTTCAAAGTCCCAAAGTAATAGGCTCTCTTGGGCATAAGGGGATCAGAAGTCTCTTTCCCCTTTATTATAATCTCTAATTTAGCTACCACCTGCTGCCATATCACGGTGATGAATCAAATATTTAGAGCTTCACCCACCATGTTGGGAACACTGCCATATTGATGAGTCTCCTCCCTCATCTATAATCTGTTACTTCTGCATCCCAGGCCATGCCTCCTTGTCGAAGCACAAGTACACTACACATAGGTACACCATTTTGGTAACCACATGCCAGGTATGGCAGCTCACTCCATTCAATTCAATATTTAAACCACCTGATATCAACCCAGCACACAATGGGTTGTTTTTTGTTTTTTTTTCTTGGTGTAGACCTGTTTTTATTGGTAGCAAAGTGTTCTAATGAGGAAACTCCCTCAGCCGATGCAGACTGCCATCTGCTGCACAGCCTAATATCTTAGATAGTGGCCTGGGGTACTGAAAGTTTTACCCAGGGTTATCACCAGGATGTGTCAGAAGTGCCTCTCATTGGTGATACAGAGATGAAAATTGACCCTGTCCTAATGCTTATCTAACAGGGAAGATAAGATATATCTCTCTTCTTCTATCAATATTAATAGATAAATACACAAATTCATGTATGTAAATATACATATAACAAAATAAAGTTAGAAACTGATAAACTATATATAAGAAGTCAATTGGAGGGGCCTAAGAAATTCAAAGATGGAGGAAACACCTGAAGTTGAGGTGGATCAGAGATGACTTCACAAAAGAGCTAACATCTGAGATAATCTTTGAAGGAAACTAAGAATTTGAAAGAGGTAGAGATGAAAAATGGATTCATCATGGGCATGCAGATAGGCTTATGCACAAGCATGATCAAAGAGTAGCAGTTCTTGGGACACGAAAGGGAACAACATAAAGTAAATCTGGAAAGGGAGCTAAAGCTGGATCTTGAAGAGCTTTATATATCAAGCTGAGAAATTGCAATAGGGAGCCACTGAAGATTTCTGAGCAGGACAATGCCACTATTATATTAGAACTTTTGTTAGATTACTTTGAAAACTGTATGATGACTGGATTGCAGAAGAGCCTAGGGACCAAAGAATTAGAAATGAACTTTTTAAATAGAAAAAAATCCTCATGCTTATTTAAAATATGGATTTTCATAATTTTCAGAGCATAAGAAACATCTCTCATAACACTAAGCTAGACTGTGATTACAGTATGATATTGGTTGCATGATTTACTTTTAGAATGGCACTAAATGAAAAGTTATTTAAATTTTTAAAAAATATGGCCAAACACATTTGCAAAAGAAACATCTTTACTTTCACATTTCACATCACCCTGTTTTAATAAAAGAAGAAATATCACTTCATCTCTTCCTCTAAGGATCTATTTGCAATTTGAAACCTGGTTTCAACATGGTTATGCTAAGGATAAAAAAGTCACCCAGGATCATAAAGAAGATTAAAAATGAACACCAGGAACCACTGACAAAGCCCTGGGCCTTTTTTGGGCCTCTACCCTTATCCATCCTGCCTCTAGCTCCCTGGCCTCCCTGAAGCATGCACTGCTTAATTCTTCATCTCAGGCTTTGACTCAAACACAATTAAGACCAATATTTTAATTTTTTGAATACTGAAAAACTGGTCAGTTTAAATAACCTTAGATTCAAACAATGACAGAGTTAGCAGGGACCTTAGAAAGCATCCAGTCTAACCTCATTACTTTACAAATGATAAAACCATTGGAGAGAAGGGTGAAGAGATGTGCCCAACATCACACTTGCGCTAATCAGTAACAGCCTCAAGACTTGAACCCACGTCCCAGGACACCCACTGCAATAAAAGCAGCCCTTTTTCCAACTACGCTAAATGGTAACCCTTTTTTCTTTCATCTTGGGAAAGCACACGCCTACTCTCTAAATTGTTCTTGTCCATGCTGTCTATCAGAGTATAAGGTCTACATGGACCAGGACAAATATAGCCTAATTATGGAGTTCAGAGTAAAATAATGGAGCATACAGATGATTAACAAACAAAGTGTGACTGGAAAAGACTGGAAAAGAACCTATTTCACTTCTGGCTATTTTTAAAGCTGATTTTGGTTAGATATTTCCATTCTTTCTTTATATGTAACAGTCAGCAAGAATTCTGTACAGAGAGGACCAGGCTACTCTGAGATTCTATTCCTTAATATATCATTAACTACCTGAAGGCTTTCATTTCTAGTTACAATGCGATTATTCATTCCTTGAAGATAGTTACTATGTCTTAATCATCTTTATATTCTTCAGTACCTAGCAGAAAGAGTCTTGATTACAGCAGTTTATTGAATTCAATTATTCATATTATTTCCTGTATAGAGCTAGCATGACAGCATAGTGAATAGAGAGGGCCCGACTTGGAATTAGGAAGACCAAAGTTCAAAATTCATCTCTGACGCTCAGGAATTATGTGACCCAGAGCAGACCACTTACCCTCTGGGTGCCTCAAACAATTTCTGAGATTTGTCTACTAAATCATAGGTAGGCTGGGATTCTCTTTGATAGAGGAAATTCTCAACACAGGATTCACTTCACATACTTAAGTTCTATGCTTGGCCCTGTAGGGTTACAATAATAGCTCATTTTTCTACGGTACTTTCATCACAACCACCTTATTACATATGCATTGTATGAATGACCATACCAGTTTTAAAGCTGAAAAACAATAGAGATCAGAGAGGTTAAATCACCTATTGTAAATCACAGAGCCAGCATTCAGGTCTCTTGACCCCAAGTCTGGTGATCTTTTAATTACATGATGCTGCCTCTAAAAAGAAACTAGAGAAATATACCTGCCCATAATGAACTTACAATGTAGTAGCTATTAGCAACGAAAAATGTCAAATGTGTATTTTTGGCAAGGAATGGCCACCCACAAGAGGGGAATTTTCTCCCTATGAGCATTTTAGATCAGGAGACTGTAGAAAGATGACAACAGGGGCAGCTAGGTGGCACAAATCCCATGAACCTATGTACTCTAACATATCCTAACATTTATTATGGCTTCTTATTCTCTCTAGTATCTGTAACATTCCTTAAGAGTCTAAATTTCTTTTATTGTTATATCTCCAGTTCTTGCATAGAGCCCTACAAATAGTCGGTGCTTAATAAAAGTCTTTTGCCCAGGGTGTTCTGGTAGGCAGAGTCAAGAATTCTAGGGTTGTATCCCTGCCTTCTTTCAATTCTGAGTTACAATCCCACTTACTCAAAGTAGCCTTTTCTGGTCTTTCTTAATGCCAGTATCTTCTCTCTGAGGTTACTTCAAATTTATACTATAGGTAGATAGATCTAAACATATAGAGAGAAATATATTGAAATATCTTCATCTATCTTGTACATACATAGCTGTTTGCATGTCGTATCCCTCACGAGAATGTAAGCTTCTTGAGGGAAGGAATTGTTTTAGCCTTCCTTTGTATCCCCAGCACTTAGCACAGTTCCTGTCACAGAGTAAACTCCTCATGAGTCATGCTTCTGTCTCCTCATCATACTTGAGCTGCCTTCTCTCCCAACCTTGTAGCCCCGCTCCCCCATTGGTTACTCCCTTCAGGAGCCACCATTTTCAGGTGGAGCCTGGAGCAGCCATGTGACTCCTTTTTATAAGCTGTTTCTCTTTATTAGCATTATTTTTGAGGGCAGAGACTGTCTTTCCTCCTGTTTGTATTTGTAACCCCAGCACTTAGCATAGTCCCTGGCATACAGTATATGCTTAATAAATGTTTGACTTGACTGACTGTAAGTAACACAGTCACTTAAATGTGTGTGATGTTGGCCAAGTCATTTCACTCACCTATCTGTGCCTCAGTTTTCTCATGTATTAAATGGGGATAGCAATAATTATTGAAGGCTTCCCAAAAATTCCCTAATCAAATTTTCAAGGGCATAAAGAGGGATGAAAAATATAGGGCTAAAACAATTAATGATGAAAAAAAACTAGCATTTATAACACTCTTATTCTACTGAGAGCACCAAGTTATCGATCCCTACTTAATTTGTTGAGCATATCTGTGCACTAGACAGGAAGTCCTCTATTGCTTTTCCTCGATAGAAGAATTCATGATGTGTTCAAAGTTGGGCCTGAGAATAAAGAAGGGAGGTCTAGGATAAAGTATGTTGTGGGGGGGCAGTGGTAATGTGGGCACTTTCTAGTATTTCTTTCATATAAATGCCTATTTATGTTATGTAATAAAATTCTACTCTATAATATTTTATGTAGTTCTTTTGTGATGTGAAGTCATGTGAGTAATTGATATTTTTTGAGGTTAAGTCAGTGAGTCACAGTGAAAGCTTTAAGCCTGCAGTGGCTAGGCAATAAAAGAAGAGTTATTATAGCATGTGTATATGAAGAGGGCTCAGGAAGGGGCAGGAAGAAGGAAGATTTCAAAATCTTGATGAGAATATGCATATGTCTTGTCACCACGTGGCATATGCTAATGTAGAAAGTAAAGAGCTAGACCATATCTAAATATTCATTTTAAATTACATATTTAGGATTTTCCAGAGTTTAGTTCCCTATAATACAATCCCAGTGTCCTTTAAAACAAGGTATGAAAATGCAGAGGAGATTGTGCTGTGATTATAGCTTTTGCTTTCCCTATAACACAAGCTTTATTGCAATTTAAATGAGACAGATCATAATCCGAAAGGTAATAAAAACAAACTACAAATATACAGGAGCCTCTGAACACAGGTAAATCTGTCAGCTGTCATGTCATAAATTCTATTGACCTAAGTCAGCCTCCTAAATGAAATGTTGTGCCATTTGTCAACTTCAAAATCCTAAGAAAATGGATGCTTCCTAGTTTACTAAAACATATATCATGCTCGAATTGCCTAATTTACTTTATCAACACAATTAACAAAATGGATAATAAAGCAAGATGCTGTCAAATTTTTCCTCATTTATCAACTGCCCTGATTTTATTTCTTCCCCATCTAGAGAAACAGTAGATATTTATGTGTGTACTAGAGCTCCATGATATGTTCGTAATCATGACATTCCTTAATATAGGAGAATGCTACTTAAAAGACCTAAGTCCTGCTGTCACCTGACTGGCTTCCTCTTTATCCAGGTGAGCTCTTCCTATAAACCTGGAAAATCTGAAAAACATTATTTTTTATAATTTTTATACAGTAAGTGACATATGGAAAAGCAGTGTAAAATAATGGAGTGCTAAAGTTGAGAAAATCTGAGGTCAAATCCAAACTGTGGCACCTAAATAAATTCTGCCTCTCCTCATTACAATTTGATATTATATGATAAATTCTCATCGATCTAAAATAAAGAAAGTCTGCAGGTATGTGCTTTTAGAGCATTGCTGTGACTGGTTTTTAACCCAAAGTCAGGTAAATCCTTGGTGGTAGCATAGGAGGACTGTTACATAAGTTTACACTATTCCTCTGGTCTACCAATCAAAGAACCCTGTCAAAAAAGTAAATGAGGTTAGTCTGGTATAAATTACTCATACTGAACCCAGGATGGCACATAGTAATCACCTTTCTTTTTCTATGTGCTCATAAATTGTCCTGGAATTTGGCCGAGAACAGCACAGATATTGAGCTTACTATTCAACAGTGTGAAGTATCCCTTTTCTGAAGGTTATTTGGACTATCTCTAGTCATGCAATGCCTATCCTATTTTCCATGATTTTTATAGATTACCAATGTGTTTCAGCACTCATATCTCCTAATGTTTTTAGTACCTAAAAATGTAGTTCAATTCAGCCAGGTGACAAACCCTTACTACCGGCAGCTCGGTGCTCTATTCCTATCTTCCCTCTTATCTTGGGCTTCAAGTCTCTATTACCATTTTTGTTTTATCATTTCCAGTAGGAAGATGAATCTCTCTGTTATAAGGATGAATGATAAATTCAAATCTTACCCATAAGTCAGTTGCTTGAAATCAGGAAGAGATACGGATACTCAAAGGTAACAAAACCAGAAACAATGCTGGATCTCATGGAAAGAATTGGGAGAAATAGAGGCAACATGCTATCAAGACTGTTAATTTACCAAGAATGAAAGAAATCCATCCCAAGGAATGAATATCTACTGATGTTTTCCTAATTTTATGTAAAGGAGAGTCTCATTTATTTGTGTTGGAGACATGAACCCAGTTGTGGGGGATGGAGGCAAGTTATCCTTTCCAAATATTTGGTATATTAAGGGCTTTTACCATGGATCTGTGAAAAGGGGAGAACATGTGGCAAATACTGAACTTCCTTAGATGTATCATGTAACAGGATAACAGACAGCAATTTTATGAGTCAAGCCCAGTTTCCTAGGGATGTATCTAAGAAGTGATTGACTGCTACTTCAAAGGTCTTATGTGCTGACTCCTTTTGGTACGAAGGTGACTTTGACTTCTCAGAAGAAATGCCAACAGATAACAAGCTATGGCAGAGACTACCGATCTGCAAAGCTTTCAAATATGGGCCCATGGAAAGATTGTACTTTTTCCATTGGAAAACCAGTCTTCTTAGCAGAAGACTAGTCTTCGGGTAAAAATAAACAAACAAAACAAAAACAACTTCGGAGGATGTAGCAACTCATGAAACCACATGCTAAGGCACGTCAGGGTTCAGATCTCTGTTAGTCTTAGAACTTGTGAACCTAAGTTTATTGACTAGGAAAGCACCAAGATAATTAATGTGTAACTTTTAACCCATATTTGAATGTGCATTTCAATATATTCAGAGTAGCCTCTTTATTATACCACAGACTCATCCATACTTATTCCTATTACCATATCTTTGTTCATAGTTTCTCCTGTTTGGTTTCCCATGAATCTATATATTCTAACTCTACCATCATTCAAAAGCCAACCCAAATTCTACCACCTCCATAAAACTTTCTCCGATTAATCCAGTCAGAAGTAATTACAGAGCCAATTGTTATCATTGAATTGCTTGCCGGTTGTCCCTGAGAAATCTAATATAGAATGAGAGAGGAGCCACAAAAGTGGAGATGGGCAAATGTTACCTTTATTTTATTTATTTTTTGGAAGGGTGGGAGGGGATAGAGATTTCAGACCATAAGATGGTGAACTTACATTCCCAGTCCTGGCATAATTCTAAAATGTATTGTTAAAAGGATGGTTGGTTTCAGAAAATTTTGAAAGGGAAGTGGTGATCATCACTATGAGTACATCAGGAGAATGATGAAAATATGTTATATTAGCATTTTAGTAAGGCATGTGAAATTACCTAGTAGACAAAATGGAAAAATGATTGCCAAGTAACAGTACAAGTCAGTAACTTCAGAACTGGCTGAATGACTAGGCCCAAAGACCAGCAATCAGTGTTGATCAAGAAGGACACTTCTTTTGAAGTTCCACAGAGTTTTTGACTCTCTTCATTTCAATGTGTTGAACAATGACTTGGATGAAAGCATAGATGGAAGGCTTATCAAGTTTGGTGATGGAAGGAAGAGTTAACTTATTCTAACATAGAATCAAAAATAAATTATATTCCCAAAGCATACAACAATGAACTGAATCTAATAATATGTAGTTTAATAAAATCTAGAAATTTAAGTATCAATTTTATCTTTTTACAGTTCCTATGAAAAGAACAAGGACCAAGTGTGGTAGTACATGTTTGCAATCCTAGCTATCAGGAAAACTGAGTCTGGAGCTCTCTTGAGCTCCGAAATTCTGAGCGGTAGTGAGCAGAATAGGAGATGTTAAGAAATATAGTAAATTTAACAGTAGGGTGGGGATTTTTTGTACTTTATGAACATAAGGGGAAAGATTTTTAAAATAAATAAGTAAAGTTTTTAAAATGGTTTATTGGGGCTGTTAAGTCATTTCTAGAAATGTCACCCCTTCTACCAAAATGAACCCTTCCTTGATAGAAAGAAAAATAGTTACAGTAAAATCTACCAAGTAGAATGACCGTACCTATCAATATCTATAATATTCCACAGCTGCAGTCACTCATCTCTCTATAGCAAAGAGGAAAGTACTTCCTTGGAAGATTGGTATTTTTCAAAAGAAAAAAAAGGAAAAAATTACTAAAAATGGCTAAAAAGATGGAAAATCAGTTTTTAAGTGCATCATCAAGCTCAGTGAAGTGTAAAGTCATAGCAAAAAAATGTAAAGAAACAGTGAGGACCAAAGAAGAAATTTCTCAAGATTAAGACGTTGAGAGATGAACTTCCATAGAATTCTGTCAAGTCAACATGCCCTATTAAGAGGTAGGCTATTTAGTGATAAAACTCAAAAAGGGGGTGAGCAAAGTTAGATATCTATTTTTTCTCATTTCTTGAAAAATGTTCAATAATTTGAAAATAGGAAGTGAATTCATGCATTATTTAAAATCATAAGCTAAATCATATCCATTGAGTGTGAAATGTCATTGATAGAATTCATATACAGAGAAGCATAATATTTAACTTTAAAATTTTAGTGTTCTGAGAGACCCAGTTTATTCTGTTTATAATAATTTATTCACCATTAATTGGTAAATCTCCAGGGATGGATTAGGACATAATATATGAGTTTTAAAAGTAAACTTATAAGCTTCCCTAATTAGAGTAAAACTCTATTCCTAGAAGCTATACTGCATTTAGAGTACAAAAATGTTAAACATCTTAAAGGACTAAACTGTATTTTGTAGTAAGAAATTTTTGCCCTTTCAAAGTCCTGCTACTATTTGAATCTATGAATCCAGCCAACAAATAGAATACATAACAACAAATCATTGAATTTCCTGTTGCCATGAATGCATTGAATATAAAAGGCGCAATGATTTTGTTGACTGAATTAACAAGTTGTCTAGAAAAGATGTAGTGGCCTAAAATCTCATCATTCCCTGGCCAACCTAGTGATAAACTTCTTTAGCTGGACTAGACCTCTTATGAAAGCATACCATTTCATCACTGGGCATATGTCTAAACCCTACCATCTTTGTAGGCCCTGACAGAGCTGATAGTCCATTGGTATAGCTTTTAAAAACCAAAGGCAAATGAATCATGATAATGAAACTCCAGAATAAGACTTTAGGGGAGGTTAGGGATAAATCATCGGCAAAAGTGCTAGCTTCACAGGACCAATAAATTCATAACCATAGATCAAAGACAACAGAAATTTGCAAGCAAGTGGTCTCAGTGGTATGAACCACATAGAGCATTCACCTTTTAAACAAAAATCTTGTAAAAGAATTGGGGGGAGAGGGTGGTGATTTCAGCAGATAAAGGAAGAGGAATCAAGGGACTAGCAAATAAAAAAAAACCTCAAAACTAGTACATAGTGAAGTTCAAATGGAATAAATAGAAATACATATAAGAATACATATATTTATATTTAAATGACAGGAAATGACAACTTATTTTCATGTGCTGTAGTCCAGCTCCTATTTGGAATGCTTTGAGCAAAATAAGGTAATGTTTTGGGTTCTTTCCAAGCTCTGGTTCCAAAGATAATAAAAAAGGATTTAGTATGTGTGTCAGCTTGGGATAAATAGAGCAAACTCGTCCATCTATTGTTTAATTTGTCCTACAAAGCACAGCTGGCTTTTTATTGAGCATCAAGGACGTTCAAAAAAAGATGTTCCAAGAAACAAGTAAAACAAATGAATTGAAGAGTCAGTTGAGGCTACAGCCAAGTAAATTCTGAGCCTCTTATAGGGCTAACATAAGATACAGCACCTGTGACCTCATAATCCAAAGAGGAGAAGGCCATGAAATCTAGGTGGCCTATTCAGCTGAAGTTATCCATGGATAGCTAGACCATTAATGTGTGCTTATTAGCCTAAATCACTGAAACTCACAGAAAGCACACACTATTTTTAGTAGCATCTCCTGCACTAACCATCTGTCCTTTTATTAATAATAAGCTTTACTTCACACTATCTTTACATTTCCCAGGGAGATTATGGCCATATACCAGGTGTTGACTTCCTCTACCTAATCACTGTCAGGATTTTGGTCCAGCTTTTCCACACTGGTCTAAGAAATGCTATTTTACCAGAACAAGTGTTCTAGTGACTTTCAATTTGATTCCTCACAGTTATTGCATACCTTATAATGTGCAGAGTTGTATAGCAGGGAAAGCTCTGCTTAGAAAAAAGACAAGTATACAATGACTTATGTGTAGTCAGAATTTGATTGTAGGATCTAAAAACAGTTGCTAAGAGTTGATGAAATGCCTTCAGATATCAGATATAAACTCTTGAAGGGCAGGGACAACGACTTTTAAGTGACGAATGAAAGATCATCACTTATGTGTGCATGTGAGAAAACCTCAGCTTTCTTCAACTCATTAAAAATTTACTGTGTGCCTATAATGGGACCTTGCCCTCAAGAACCTTAGTCTTCTTGGGGAGACAATAGAGAGATTTTTTTCTATTTCAAGTGTTAACTACTATATAATCAAACAGTAGGTTATATGATATAGTGGCAGAGTCTAGCATCGTGCCTTGCACAGAGTAGGCATTTAATAAATGAATGAATGACTGAAAAGAAGGGCCTTTGATATCTTGGGGAAGCCTTCCTGTGACAGTTTGGATTTTAAGGACCTTAATAACATTCAGAAAAGTGGTACAGCTAGAAGACTTTCCAGGAAGAAGGTTATGAACATTAGATTGTGAGCTCCTTGAGAGGAGGGACTGTCTTTTGCCTGTTATTGTATCCCCAAAGCTTAGCACAGTGCCTGGCACATGGTAGGAGCCTAATACATGTTTCCTTCCTTCCTTCCTAAGTGGTTAAATAACTTGCCCAGTGTCACAGAGACAGTATGTGCCACAGGTGAGATTTCAATCTAGGTCTTCTCAACTCCAGTTTAGAACTGAAAAGGACCTCCCTGGTCATGTAGTCCAAACCTCTCATATAGATAAGGAAAAAAGGCCAAGGGTCAAGCAGGTAATAGGCAATAAATAATCAAGCTAAAAGATTAGGTCTCCAAATCCCATGCTTCTTCTCTTGAGGTACCAAACTCATACCCCAGTTGTTTGCCACCAAACCAGTTTAAAATGTAATTGGGAAATATTTTAAAAATAAATAAAAATACAGTACACCATAGATAATTGTTAATTGTTAATTTGTGGTTTTTTAAGTCAATATTTTACCAGCAGGGATGTTTATATTTGAGTCTGTCCACACTGCTCCTTGAACTGGAGAAGGAAATGGCAAACCACTTCAATATCTTTGCCAAGAAAACCCTAAAAGGGGTCATGGAGAGTTGGAAATGATTAAAATGACTCAGCAACAAAAACACTGCTTCTTACTGAGTTGCCTCTCTTGGCTTTCTCTCACAGATATATAATGAAAGTGAATAATACACATCTACATTTACATAACATTTTTACAAAGTGCTATCCCATCTTAACTCCTTGGCATAAAGTGGGTGGGGGGGGGGAGATAGATTATCTTTTTTTTTAATAAATAAGGACACCGAATCCCAGAAACATTACAACTAAGGTCACTTGGCTGGCTAGTCAATAGTAGAAATGGGACCAGGACGCCAGATCTCTTGCCCTCCCTACCATCCCATGCCCTTTTCACTATTTACTTCATGAATGAGACGATGCTGGTAGGAAAATTGAGATTATTGGATAAAGGTGTTACTAAGATAGAAACCCCAATTATAAAAGTGAAACTATATATATATATATGTATGTATGTATATATATATATATTTCCATACAACTAACAAAATGAGCTCAACTATCTTTTTTCTTATTCATCATATGGACTGCAATACATAGAAATTATACATTAATATATTTATTATACTATAATATGTGATGATATATAAATATAATATAAATATACTGTTTATAATATATGTACACACACACACATATAGCACTGTTTCCTCCATTTCCTGAGCAAAACAAACACTCTCCCTAAACCAGACACCTTGATACCTATAAAATCTGTCTCTGTGAGACAATGAAAACCTCAGTACTCAAGTATTAATACAATGTCTAACATATGTAGTGGGTGTTTGGTAGAAGCTGTCCTAAAAGTCTTTAAGCTATTAAAGCTTCTTTGTTTGCTGAACTGATCAATGAGTAAAGAATGTGAAAGATTTCAAACTAAGAACATGTATTACTTTTGTTAAGAAGCAAAAACTCAATGAACTTCAATATCTCCCCATTGTAGAACTGAATTGGGGTCAGAAGACCTGGTTTTGAATTCTGGCCCTGCCACCTCCTAGCCATGTAGCCTTGGGCAAGATTCTTTACCTCTCTGGGTCTGTTTCCTCATCTATAGAATAATCACTAAGGTGTGTTTGAATTCTAAATATATGATCTTTTGTGTCCAGCACTAAATTTCAATATTTCTTGATCATAAGAATTCTTTCCATTTTCAGTATATCTTCAAATTTTTCCTTCTTTAGCATGTAAGTTCTTTCTAGAGCACACTCTCTATAGTATCCTCTAATGTACAAATGTTCAAAACCTATAATCAACATAAAATGGGAACAGGGGAAGGGAGAGTCCCTAAATTATAATTTCTGAATACCTACTGCATAAATAGCATTAGACTATGGTAGAAACAGGATTTATGTATAGCAAGAAATATTATGGCTCTGTCTTTATGTGATTCACAGTTATAATTGGGAGAAAAGACATAACCACAACCACACAGAAAAAGTGGGAAAATAAATTATGGTTATATATCAATATATTCCTAAGTGCTATGTAACCAGGGAAGCTAGAGTAGAACTGGTCATTCTTATTCTTCTTATTAAATAGTTCTCTAGAAGTCCTTAAGATGGAGAAATGAGCCAAACCAACCAAGTGTAATGAATATATACATGGCCACATTTTAAGATTTTGCCACATAGAAAAAAATTTGTCAGCTATAAGCGGAATAAAAATTACACACTTCTCCTTTAAAATTTTCCTCTAGAGTTGTACCATAATGGTTCACTGCAGTGTGGAACTGATCTGAATGTTGCCAATGGGGTCTTCTAGTGTCACGTTGCCCACAGTGTCAAGACCAACCTAGCTAGGTTTATAGAAATTCAAAATTATAACCAGAAGATATGGCCACCAGATGATGGTTCATTTATTCACTTGTGGGGGAAAAGGAAAGAGTTACAACAACTCAAAGGCATCTACTAAGGTATGGAAGTGTTAGGGGTCTATCCTGCATGGAAGGGGAATACTAACCACACTAATCCAATCATAGATCCTTAATGTACAATCTACTGTAAGTGGAGTTGGTAGCAAGTGAAAAATTCATGGGGGAAATCATCTTTTTTTCACTTTTAGCTGAGAGAAAAAAAATCTGGAGAATTATATCCATACATCACAATATTTGAAATTTAAAATTTATAAACAGGATAACAACATGGAAGGAATTTCTTGCTTTACATTGCTTTCAGCTTCTGTAGGAAATGGTGATAATCAGCCATTACGACTTTCTCCTCGTTCTCTATTTTCAGTGCCAACTGCTGTTTGAATAGGTCAGTTAAAATAACTGCTTTCGTTGCCTTCTCATCTTTTCACCTTCCTCTGGTTTGGGGATGATTTTGGCCTTTGCCATAAGTAGTTGACAGTAAAAAGGAATACATGTGGTTGATTGAAAAAGGGCTCCTGTTTAAGTGAAATACTATTATAATTGCGAGCTTGTTTCAAAAGTAGAGGCAGTATATCTTGAACCCATAGGTCTACCCAGCTCCCTCCTTTGGCTCTTTAGGGAGCTGATATTAGATCAAAGGTTGGTAGTATAATCCCAGTCACTCCAAGCCCCCAGTTAGAAAAATTCCTAACATTTAGACAGAGGTTTGGTTCTCTGCTATAAATTATGTCTATCTTTAATTAACCTCTGGCCTCTTTGTAGTTGAGGCAAAGCGTTAATTAGGGATTGGTAGAAATATTGGGTAAAGAAGCAGCATGGTATGTCACAGTATCTGTCAATAGGCACTGAGAGAGGAAGCTTTTTATAAAGCAAACCTTTTCTTCTAACTTCAAAACTTGAGGAAGTAGGTAAAACAGTCTGTATCAACCCTAGCCTTCAGCTCTGAGATGCTAATGGGGAAAATGGTTCTCCTCAATATCTTTTTATCTACCATCTCTTAGTCCAACTTCCTCCTTCACTTTTCATTGGCTTGCCCTAGGGCTGCTGGTAATTCCATTTCAACCATAGATACCCCACACTCTTTGGTTCCAGATACTAGACATTTCTAATGTCAAGCATTCTAATGACTTCTGGCCTGAACCTGTCTTCTATTTTAGAGGAGATGCCCAGGGGTGACCAAGTTTCTTCATATAATCTGAACACTAATTCCTCTCAATGGCACTCTAGACCATCTGAAGACTGTTTATACCTAATCTATAATGTTTGATTGCTTGAGGCTTGTTCTCAGAGGATAAATATGTCAGGATGTAGCATCTTATTACTTAAATTAGGGAGTAGAGCAATCAATGGCCCCCCCATATTAACATAAATATCCAATAACTTCCTGACTGCTAGGAGTAGTCAATTTCACCTTTTTTATCTTGTTTAGTGCTCACCATGTCAGTTCAGTAATGGAGATAGCACTTGGTTTGGTACCATAATTCCTGAATCTCAGCTCTGCTACTTACTACATGTGGCCTTCTTTTCCTTTCTGAGCCTCATTTTTCTCATATGTAAAAACAAAGTATTTAGATAAGATGACCATTCTATGATTCTGTGATCTCCCATCTATGCACCTTCCATCTCTCTCCTGGAGGAGAATATTCATGATATGTGGGCTAGAGAAAGAAAGCCCTTGATCAAGCTCATTTCTTAGTCTCTAACATTATTCTCTGAAAGCTTTTTCATGATCTTTCCCTATGGCCAGGTTTGCACTCAAGTAACACAGTATCATTATATATCAATGCTGATTTATCTTGACAAGTTCTTAATAAAATTTGCCCATCTTTTCATCTTCAGTAATAGATGTTGGCATCAGTATTTGCATGGTAGTCTTTGCTTTTGCTCATCATGAGTACTGAAAGACAAGATAAAAGAATGCTCCATGAAATGATGTTTCTTTTTTGCTTTGGGGAGCGTGATGAACCCAATTGGGATGATTCTTTTATTTGCCTTTCTAAGGAGAACCTATCAGCCAGCCTTTCATTTGGCTGCAACCTCATTCTGTCTTCTGGATTTATTTAAAGCAAGAAGGTTTGTATTGTGATGTTTCAGTTCCTTGAATAGCATAGTGATTCAATGACCATTGTACATATACTGGACATTTAGAGTACCGATATTTAATATTTATAGAATAAAGACCCTGTGATACTTAGTATTCTATAGAAAATACTATAGAGGACCCCCTTTTCACCACTAAGCGACCCTCATTACATAAGCAAAGATCACAGTACAATACTGGGGGAGATCTTATAATTTTCTTTGTTTTATGGTTTTTGTGGCCAAATAATGTATCACTAAGTGGTCAACTTATTGGTGAGGAGTCTCTACAGTCAGTCTGGTCCTTTGACAGTAAACAGTCAGGGCCATACCTGAAGCCTATCTAGCTTGATTAAATCTTCCAGAGGTCAAGCTCTTCTAGAAAAGCCCAGGTGAGACCTGAGAGGCTTGTGATAAGGTCTTGGAGAAGGATTTTTGCAAAGGACTATATTATTTACACATGCAAATTGGATGTTCATCAAAATATGTGCTATTAACTGAACAATAATAAAATGAACTAATGGTTGTGGCTTATGAAATATGCATACAATTCATTTTTTGAAAAAATAACACATGCATCTAATAGCTATACAGCATTTGTTCTTGTCTTTATTTGTATCTATCTATCAACCAGCTTTTAGTATTTAAAGTGTCTGTGACTTGACAAGATGGGGCTGAAGAATCGTTGCTAATGGAAGCTTCCCTTTAGGTTCACAGGCTCATAGAGATAGAGGCAGAAAGGACCTTAGAGGTCAGAAGTCCCACCCCTTCATATTACAGATGAGGAAAGTGAGCCCCAGATAAGGTAAATGCCTTGGACAGGGTCACATAACTAGTAAGTGTCTGAGGTAGGATTTCCACTCAGGCCTTCTTCATTTCAGGTCCAGTATCCTATCCACTATACTAGCGGGGTCAAACTCTATTGGAAATGGAGGTCATTAATCTGTACGTAAGTATCCCTGTGGGCTACATATTGCCTTATTTTTAAAATGCAATATCTATTTTTATTGTATTTTTTAAATACTTCCCAATTACGTTTTAATCTGGTTGGGGTTCACCTGGGGAGTGTCGCGGCAGCCTACTTGACCCCTCTGCAAAGTACTACATAGCTAAGGACACCACCCTACACCAACACAGATTGCAACTTCTCTACAAGTTAGCAAATGGTCCTCAAGAGTTTCTGCAGTTAAAAAAAATGAAGATCATGGTACTTTTCTGTGACAAAATATCTTAGAGAGAGCTACGTGGGGTCACCAAGAGGATAAATGACTTGTCCAGGATGATAGATTAAATATGAGTCACAGGCCGGGCTTGAAACCAGGTCTTCCTGATGTCATAGACGGCTCCTGTCCACCATGCTACTGTGCCTCTCATCAAGAATAAAAACATGAATCTATACTGAGAGACTAATGTGCAGATAATATAGTTAATTACGGGGAAAGTATTTTAGAAAATGTAATTTCTACAACATTACAGAGGCCTGGTCTTGTTTCCCACCAAATTTGTATTATACTATGTAGAAAGAACTAAATTTGAAATGGTAATCCATTGAAATACAATTAAATTTACCAAATCAAAACTTTTCATCAAGTTACTTCTCTAAAATTTATTTTATCCAATGTATTTACTTTCTTTTCTTTTATAGTAATGTTATAGCTAGAAATAATACCTTTTAAAATGACAGCTTTTTACCTATTACTGAATGGAAAATGAAGCCATCACAAATATGTAAACTACAATACTACTCCCATAATAAAATACATATTACTTTTATTGGGGTAGAGTCCTGATTCTCATGGGAACTACAATCCTGGAAAAAAAAATTACTACTAATATTTTCCCAACAAAAACTATTGCAACTGTAAAAAAAAACCTATTATCAGGTAGATTTATCTTTGTACAGAAACCCATATTGTTATCCTAAATCAAGTTGATAGTGGCTGATGAGTAACTATACTTTTAATAGTATAAATATATGAGTATGCATGTGCATATAAATAGTACATATATCTCTCCTGCTGAGGGTTTTTTTTCCTCTTAGTTCCTTTAGTAAAATAACATCAACAAAGATATTTTCAAGGTCTTTTCCTTTCTATTTTATGATATGGTTTGCTGAAGGAAACACTGAGCAACTTATTATTATAGAAGCTTTCCTTGGTCCTGAACTATAAGAAAATTAATTATGAAGTATAGAGAGAGATAAGCTTCAGCCAAGCAAAATCAAATTATAAACTAAATAATTAAGTCCAGTCGAAGCTAATGCTGAGTAGTAAGTACATTTAATGAAGTTGGCTGATGATGTAGAGGCTAAAGCTGTGGGGACCAACATACTTTCCTTTTCATAGCAATGGACTCTGTCAGTGCATTAGGGCCCATTCTTCCCTGCCATTTTTCCCCAAGAAACTTGCTTCCTGATCAACCAGGGGATGAGCACAATTCAAGAGGAACAAATTGGCCACTCTGGTCACAATGCTTCTCTCGAAAGGCTACAATGATTCTCTCTCAGGCTGAACTGGAAGAACTTCTCTCATCTTCCTCTACCTGCTTAACTTGACCTTTGGATACTCAGAGACAGGAAATTATCTACTAGTTCAGGGATTCTTAAATAGGTGCTTATTATTTTTTTAATATTTTGATATGGCATTTTGATATAAGTAATTTTCATTATAATCCTATGTATCTTATTTTATGAATTTAAAAACATTATTTTGAGGAGTCCATAGTCTTCATGACACACAAAGGATAAGAACCCTTGGACTAGAGCTTGACAAAGGTTAATAGAGTAGAAAGAGCACCGCATCAGCGGTCAGAGGACTTGAATTCTATTTCCTCTGAGCATGACCTTGGACAAGTCACTTGACCTCTGTAGAATGCTATTTCCACACTGCAAAATGATGAATTTGGACTAAATATTCTCTAAGGTCACCACTAGCTCTAAATTCTATGATCTAGAAATTACCATTAGTCTTTATGTATATGTAGTATCTTAAAAGAACTGTGTGTGGCCCAGATTTTTCAGGTTTTGCTAACAATTAAGGGTAGAAGTGACAGCTTTAAATATAAAGGAAAGATTTTTTGGAATCTATATGTCTTCAAATCTAGAGAAGAGAAAGATATGAGGCAAATGAGGCAAAAATTATCCCCTTTTTACAGTTGAGGAAACTGAGGCAGACAGATAAATGACTTGCTGAGAGTCACATAGCTACTAAGTGTCTGAGCTTGGATGTGAACTCAAGTTTTCCTGACTCCAGGCCCAGACTCCATCTACCACGCCACCTAGTTGCCTAGAGTGAACAGAAAGACACTCATTGCCACCTGAATAAAAGACAGCACAATTTTAAAGCAACTCTCTCAAGTGATATGTCAATGCAAGAAAAATCAGAAAATGCTAAGCATAATCACCTTTTCACACCTACGGCTGATGTGATTCTACTGCTATTACCAAGAATAGCCATGAATCATCCTTCTTCCTTGTTTCCTAGTAACTAATTTCATTTTCTGATCTCAGCTTTCACTATTTTGTTTAAAGTGGGGTTATGAAATCCATGGGTGGTTCAGTCATTATTCCACTCATTGTGAGCACCATGATTTAAATGTTTTCTTTATTGGATGTCCAAGTCAACAAAAAGAGCATATATTTTGACTGTTTTGTACCAGCTCTCATAGGTTTTATTAAATTGGTGTTATGGAGAAGTTTGTATTTTATAATAGAAATGGTATCTGAAAATGTTTGAGAGCCCAAGCCTACAGACAGTGCAAGAAAGACATTTACTTTATCAAAGTTCTTCCTATTTTCTCTTAAGAAAACATTAATTAAATAGGAATTAAAATAACCACAAACAAACCTTGGAAGTTGTTTGCATTGGGGAAAACAGGATGACCATTCAGAGGCAGGCAAAGCAATGAGTTCATTCTTATGCTTACCTAAGGCCCAACATTAAAACTTGGACTTAGATGAAAGCGTAACTTACACTCACTGGAGTTCTTTGTCTCCAGAGCCAGTTTCACCTTTCTGAAATCTCTGCAGACTATCATATGATAGTAATCTTCCTAAGGCACAGTGATAACTATGTGGGTGCTCTTCTGCTCAAAAATCTTCTATGAGTTCCCACTGAATATGCAATAAAATATAAATTCATAAGTAATCTGACATTGAAAGATTTTCATTTCTAATTCCAAGCTACCTCTTCTGCTTTATCCTACATCATTCTTTTAAACATACCCTATACTCCAGCCAAAATACATCTTTCAAGTGGGTGTGCTTGGCCACGCTTATATTCCCTGCTATGAGGGAATGCAAGCTGGTGAATCTCTTGAGCTCAGCAGTTCTGAGCTGCAATGGCCTGAACTATAAGAAATCCACCTGAGGTCTGGCATCCATACAGTAAGTCCCTGGGAGAGGGTCCACCAGGCTGCCTGAAGAGGGTGGTGGACCAGCCCACATCAGAAATGGAGCAGGTCAAAGCCTCTGCTTTGATTGGGCCTGGAAGTGGCAGCTATACTTCCAGACTAGAGTAGAGAGAGAGACAGTCTCAAAACAAATATAAAAACCCCACATCATAAGCATTCCTACCTCTGTTAATGAGATTCTTTCTGCCCTGAATGCCTTCCTGCACCGCTATGGTTAATCGCCCCCTATCCAGTCAAATCCTATCTGGTCTGGGTTAAACACCACCCTCTTCATGAAGCATTCCCTACTTAACTAGAAGTGCACTTTATTCTTCCCTACCACTTGTATTCTGCCTTATATTATGGTAATTTGTATGTGAAACCAAGCAGTGGATAGAAAACTTACTCGGTTCACCATGACTTGAAACTATCTTAGTGCAAGACCCTGCTAAAAAAAAAAAAACAACTAGGGCATTAACAAGATTCTGTTTGTTTTTACTTCTAACTGAAACTTAGACAATAGGTATAGGGGGAAGAGTTTGGAGTGGGGAGGCACAGCGAGATGTAGAGTAGAGGCAAAGTATAAGAAATCCATACTCAAAGATGGAAGGAGAATCTTCAGATGAGAGTATTTGCAGCCTTTCAGAGATTTTTTTTCTTTTTTACATATTTGCAGGAGTCTGTTAATCAGAGACAGACATAGGGATGGGACTTGTCGATTTCATTGGTATGGTAAACTCTTAGACAAGGAAGTCCTTTCAGAATCAGTCAGCACTTTCTTTGAAACCCATAGGCTCAGAAACTTGCCTAAGATATTGAGAATTGATCGGATTGCCCAGTGTCATTCAGCCAGTGTCAGAGTTATGACTTGAATTTAGGTCTTTCTAGCTCCAAGGTTCACTCTCTAACCACTTGTCACATTGCCTCCGAATTCCCAGGGAAAACTCAAGGGAACAGCTGACCTTCATGAACATGTGACAGCTTTGAGAACTGTTATCTTCTACAATTCTGAAATTACCTGCCTCAACATGTAATATTTGGTGCTCTTCCCCAAGGAAGATAGTCTAAGATTGAGAGAGAAGAATTAAAACCGTGCCATGTTAAGGAAGAGATGAAGGAACTGGGAATACCAGCTAATAGGAGAGATCTTGGTTGGGAGGGGCAGGGTATGATAGCAGTCTTCAAATATTTAGAAGGCTATCATGTGGGGAAAAAAAAGATTAGACTTAATTTACTTGGCCAGAGAGGGAAGGATCAATGTGTGGGCGTTACAGAGAGGGAAATGCCAGTTTTATGTAAAAACATTCTATGAGTCAGACAAAGTAGGTAGTGTTGGAAAAGTAGCTTCCAACACTTGAAAATAAATTTTTAAAAGGACATAGTCTAAAACCAATGGCAACATGGTATAGCAGGTAGTGTATTGAACTTTTAGGGTCAGGAAGTTCTGGATTCATACCCCACTTCAGACACTTACTGGGTAAATAACTGAATCACTATGTACCTCCATTTCCTCATCTATAAATGTGGGGATTGGACCTGATAACCTCCAAGATTCTTTTCAGCTCTAAATCTATGATTCTATGATTATGAAAAATCCATTACCTTCATAGGGTTGTCTCAGTCCTTAGAGAAAGAGGTTACTATTCATCAGCTCTGTCCTGATAGAAACTTTGATGAATGAGTGATCTTTCAGATGCGTCTACTCCATCCAACTGTAGATAGCTATTGGTCCATGACTCCTCATCCCATGTGGCTCCTGTCCATGTCTTTATACAACTTTTCCATTAAGGACCTGCCTAGCCGATCCATTGTGGTAGGACTTCCTTTAAGTAGACAAATATTGCTATCTTTTCATAGACATCAAATTTAAAATGGAAATGGGTATACTTAGGGAGTCATGGACTAATGCATTGCCAGAATCCCCTGTGCCCTCTTGACTTCTCTAACAATTACAAGCTGAAATGAGCATCCATTTTTTACAAACCCTACCTTCTGAAATGAATCACACCTAGATATGTCTCAAAAGATGAATAATAGCACACTGTTTTTAATGAACAATAACTAAAGAGATCCCCAATGTCCCTTATTAATCCATTCCATCCCTCACTGCCAGAGCATGTTCTTCCTTTAGTAATTTCAGTCCACTCTCCTGGGATGGAGGCTGCAGAACAGTTAATCACTTTCCTTTGCATTGTAATTCACTTGAGAACCATTATTAGAATATTTTTTCCATATAACATAAACATTCTTCACTCCTTTGTGCTTTCCTCATAGCCTTAAGTTTTCAATCCTTTAATTGGTATTGGTGCTCATGCACGGAAAATAGCTAATCACACCTATATTTGTTGGTGTCGCAAAAGATCTTAGTATAGTCTCTAAACTTTTTAAAACTTTTATAATTTTAATAAGTTTTAGTAGCTCAAAACTTTACTAAGACTTTAGGGGTACCCCAAATATACAGAAGGCATTATGTATATGCATGTGTGTATATATATATACATATATATGCAAACATATATGTGTATATACATATATACAACTTAGGTAGCTGTATATATACACACAACTATACACACACCCAAATATATACACATGCATGCAACTGTACATGTACAAATATATGTACACGTTTGCATACATATGTCTATAAAGGCATACACATAGACATACATGTGTCTGCATATACGTAAGTGCAAATGTGCATATATAAGAATATATTCACCATACTTATACATGAATATGTCTATAAATATACACATGTAATATGTAAAATAGCTTTTTCTTCCAAGTTCTTCTCTCACTTAAGCCTCTGAATCTCAGACTATTCCAAGGACTCAATAATTTTTAGAAACTTTTTGGTTTAAAAAAAAAAGTATATCTTTAAGGTAGGAAAAAAAATCTGTTCCATTTCCAGAATTACACTGAATTTGATATACCTTGCTTACTCTTCTCATCTAGCCTAACCTTACCACATTTAATATTAACATATAGCATTTAAATATCCTAGAATTTTATGGCTCTGTAATTTTTTCTTTTGGAGGGGAGAAGGCAAGGCAATTGGGGTTAAGTGACTTGCGCAAGGTCACACAGCAAGTAAGTGTCGATTGTCTGAGGCCGTATTTGAACTCAGTTCCTCCTGACTCCAGGGCTGGTGCTCTATTCACCATACCACCTAGCTGCCCCTATCCTAGAATTTTAGAGTGAACAAACTAATGGAAGAATAGAACTATATGAACAAATTAGCCTTTACAAATTATGTGAATGGATGCATCCATATTGAGTTCTTTAAATATGTCCATTTCAGGTGCCTACTGAGGACATGTAGATATGTAAATCTAAGACATACTGGAATAGTAATTAAATTGCTCAGAACATCATGAAATATTCTCAGTGACTCACTTCAGTATCCCAGAAGGGAGGAAAAAGGGATAATGTAGCTTTGTAAAATTTTAAAAAAATAAGGAAGGGGCAGCTAGATGGCGCAGTGAGTAGAGCACCAGTCCTGAAGTCAGGAGGACCTGGGTTCAAATCCAGTTTAGAAACTTGACACATGTACTAGCTATGTGACCTTGGCCAAGTCACTTAACCCCAATTGTCCTGCCAAAAAAAAAAAAAAAGGAAAAACAACCCAAGTAAAATGAATTATAATGAAAAGCTTGTGGAAAAAAAAATACTTCTCAGGGATTACTTTTTAACTGGAAATATATGTTGTGTCATAGTCCTGCATTCCTTTTTAAACACAGTACCCTTGATGGTACTGAGAGAAATTAAAGTTATGAACACACTGTAGCTAAAGATTAAAGTGTGCAGCATACACACGCATACATGCCCACATGTACACCCCATATGTAAATACTTACGAAACAAAGAAAAAAATACCTAGCTTGATAACATAGTAGATAAAGGCAGGACTTTGAGACAAAAAGAACTGAATTCAAATTCTGCTTTAAATACTATCTCTCTGACCCTGGATAAGTTACTTAATCTCTCTGTGTCTCAGTTTCCTCATCTTTAAAATATGAATAATAATATTATGTGCCTCACAGGGTTGTAGCAAAGATCAAGTGAGTTAACATATGGAAAGCACTTTGCAAACTTTAAAATGGTACAAAACACTTGTTATTATTGTATGATGAAGTTATTGATTTTCATCAGTCCGAGGATTGATCCTGTTTACCCTTATTATGGAATACAGAAGAGGATAGAGATAAAATAAATAAATATAAATACAGAGAAGTTAATATACCTGCTGTCTTCTACTGAATCAGACCCTGGTAGTGTGACATGATTGGATTTGAATTATTCTTAACTCACCAAATGTCAGGCAAACAACAAAAATGGCAAAATGGCTATTACAATTCTTTCCAAAGGTCAGTAATTGGGGATTCTCTGTGCCTACTTTACAGGACTGTACATTAAATTTATACCTGAAAATACTATCTAAGAGAATTTCACCATTGGCAGCCTCAAACACAGAATCCAAGGGCATTCAGCTGAATTTGACTTGGGAGTTTGCTTGCCCAACCACTGACCAGTGTCAGTCATAGTTGACAGGTGTCCCTTTTTTCCAGCCTCCCTCCCCACCCACTAACTTTTGGCCAAGACTTCAAGATTACAACCACAGACTTTTCTTGGACAATATGGGCTGGCTTTGTAGGTGGCTAGGAGAAGGGAAGGGAGTTCTGGCTATCCTACTATCCCACTATCCTACCATCCATTCAACCCACAAATGCATTCTGGGACCACATGATACAGAAAGCTGCCCTTACATCTTGCAACATACCATTCTTCTCTGCCATCCTGCCCCACAAGAAATCTTACTATGTTCCTAAACATACTTAGTAGAAATAAACATGGTATTTTTTACAAGAAAAATTCTCTCAGATCTTGAGAAGGTGATCATCACAGATACTGTCAAAATCCAATATCCAACATAACTTGTGGAGGTGGTTGTATTTTTTTCAAAGAAAATGGAGAATATCTGGTGTCAATTTAAAGCAAGAATTAAGGAAAACTACCCATGTAAGCTAACAAAGTATTGAATAGTAATTTTTGTGTGTTCTTTCATCAGTTCTCTTGAGGGCCCAGGTATTCAGTTGGGAATTTTTGAGTGTGAATCAATTTTTCCTTTTACAGATACCTTTATATCAAAGACTACTTTCAGGTCTCAAAAACTATTATTCTAAACTGTACAGTCTCCTGGTACCTGAAATGTTCTATTTTTAAAGCTGTCAGCAATGTTTTCCCTTTTTTGCCATCCAAATATTCTAGTTCTCAATCTCCAGTCCTCTGATCCTGTTTCATAAGACGAGATAACAAAGCAGTGTTATAAACACAAAAGACTCTAGCAATGATCCATCTATAAGCCCCAACTCTCTAGTTACAAAAAATAGAAAAATTCCAAGAAAGGACTTCTTGACACTATACTGTTCATATGCTAACCATGATTCCAAGCTAAGAAATGTGTGGATTTATTTCCTTTCAGTGTTGCTAAGGGAAGGTTTTCAGGTTGTCAGCGGAACACTCGGAAAAGCATTACAAGCCAAAAGAGCCATCCATCGAATAAAGCAAGCTGGCAGCCGCACTGCATTTTAATCATATGCTTGTCCAGTAACTCATTTTCTTCAAAAGATAAATTTGTCAGTGCCAGCTTGATACTTGAGGTAATTTCATTTTTGCAATCTGTGTTTCCCCATCCTTGGCTCTAATCTTAAAAACCACTATGCCTCTGGCTATAAGTAATTTGATGATTCTTGGGTCATAATATTAAACACGGTGCTTCTCTATTTTTAAAGTGTGGCTGATTTTAGAAAATGTATTAGTGAACATTGGAACACTGGTTTATTCACCGGCAGCTGACATGCTGACAATTCAAGGCAATAATGAGGATAAGAATGATTACATTAAAATTCATGCAGAGAGGACCAAAAACAAACAAAAACTACCCTCTTCACAATATTTTTATAATGACAGACCCAAGACATTTTTTAAACAACGCTATCAAAGGAATGCCATCATATCCCACTTCTCCTGAATTTGATCTTTTTAAAACAAACAACGAAAGGCATGAAACCCTATCTCTGAAATGAGAGGTAAGAAAATTTTTTAATGATTTAACATGTTGACAATTTGACTAAGACAAAACAAACCCATGAATCTGAATCTCAAATATATTCGAGTTCTACCCTCCCCACACACCATCTGCTGCTGGTTTTAGAAATACAAAGTTACAGGTGGAGTGGGTATCAGTTTTGCTTTTAAATACATTCGTTTTAAAAAAAATTGCTTGCAGCTCATTTCTGAAGGCTTGTGGCCTGATCTTATACTGAGCAAACATTAGCTGTCAAAATACACCATAATTTGTGGAGGTGGTCTTATCTTATTCAAAGAAAGTGAAGAGTATCTGATGTCAATTTAAAGCAAGAATTAAAGAAAATGCCTTTGTAAGCTAACAAGGTACTAAGTAGTAATGTTTTTGTATGCCTTCATTAGGACATTTGAAGGCTCAGGTATTCAGATGAAAATCTTTGCATAAAACTTTGGTTCAGATACCTATTTATCCGATTTCCTCCAGGCTTTTATTTTGTAACCTAAATGCCATCATATTATAGATTTAGTCATTCCTGATCAACACTTTTTGCCAAAGGGAAGTCATTCGAGAAGTATTTATTAAGTATTTATTCTGTGCCAGGTACTAGAGCAATAGATATCCAAACTAAAAGCAAAATCAGACCCTGGCCTCAGGAAGATTACATGCTAATGACTATATTTGTTTTGATTGCATATAACCAACAGTAAATAAGGATAATGATGACCATCATATACATTATATATATATATATATATATGTATACACACACACACACACACACACACACACACACACACAGACCTGTGTATAACATTT
This sequence comes from Phalanger gymnotis, assembly GCA_028646595.1. Classification (NCBI taxonomy): domain Eukaryota; kingdom Metazoa; phylum Chordata; class Mammalia; order Diprotodontia; family Phalangeridae; genus Phalanger; species Phalanger gymnotis. The sequence continues at coordinate 256,722,686 of CM053623.1, forward strand.
TGTAAAATGAATAAGAATTAAGGTCCCAATATCAAGTCTAACAAGTCAACCTGGATGGTCAAAAATGATCAAGAAAAATAATGCTTGAGAGAAGCAGAAGACAAATAATCAAGAGCAAGGTGGAATGAGCCTTAAAATGTTCTTTGATTCTCAGAAAACTCAAGCTCTCTAACTACAGAATGATAGGATATCTCCATCAAATTTCATATTTCTGACCAAAAAATTCAATATCGATGACATGTGGAAATGGGCAAATATCTAGAAATAAAATGTAGAGGGTAGGGAGGAACTGGAAAGACATGTAGGGGAAGTAGGTGCAGAAAAAGGAGAAGGAAAAGAAGAAGGAGGAGGAAAAGGAGGAAGAAGAAAGAGGAAGAAGAGAGGAGAAAGGGAGGAAGAGGAAAAAAAAGAAAAAGAGGAAGGGAAGTATGTTCTGTTCATATTAGTCCATATGGCAAGGTTTACAGGAAAGAAATGACCTTATAAGATTAAGGCCCTATTTAACCTGGGGAAGGGGTAAGGGTGTGCGGTATCCTAGAAATGACTATGGCTAGTTAAGATTTGGACCTTTCTTTGCAGTTTTCAAGAGTTCTGTGACACAACGATTTCTCCAAAGTTAGATTTGGAGCCCTCTAATTTTACAATGTCCAGGCAGTTAATACTTCTTGCCAGAAACTATCAAAATATATCTCATTTTAAAATGAATTCTATTTTCCTATATGAATACTATTGTGGGAAGTTGTGTTTCTGACCATTTATTCAGACATGAAAAAATATGCATTCAAAGCAAAGATACAACAGTAAAACTCTATATTTTTGTATTAAAATTGTGGACTATGACCTATGAAGTGTACATATACTGCATACATTTATTATACTGAAAGCTCCTAAGTAAAACAATATGAAGCTTCTCTAGGGCAGTGACTATTTTTTTTCTTTTGCCTGTATGCCTAGGGCTTAGCACAGTGTCTGATATTTAGTAACCTCATAATAATTTTTATTCTCATATAGCACACAATTTTTACATATCTAACCTATAAAATGTCTATTAATAGACTAGCTATAATAAGTAGTAATAATTTAATTAATATGTTTTCCTCAGAATTTAAAATCAAGGACTCAGGAATAAATCAAATGGCCCAGTTATTTTTTTAATTTCGTCTAATGTATGTGAAAAGAGGAAAAAAAAAACTCATCTAAACAAAAACAGTTAAAACTGCTTTATTTGAAATGGTAAAAAAAAAAAAAACTGGAAACAATCTGTATGTCCAACAAGTGGAGAATAGATAATAAAATATATAAAAATATTGGAATACTGGGACACCATGAAAAATGGCAAATGTAAAGATTACAACAAAACATGCAAAGACTTGTATGAGGCAATGATGAATCGGTACAAGCAGAACAAAAGAATATACATTTCTCTAATTAAGTAAAAACAAATCACTCCAAAGAGTTTGTCCTAACTATACCCATGAGAAAAATCAAGTGGATGAAGAATGGCTATTGCCATAGTAATAGTCATAGTGATGATGATACTAATAAATCTGTTCAAGGGTGATTCAAAATCAGTCCACTGAGATTAGACCAGCCTCAAGAATACCATAAAAAGGATTCTATCTACTTTTCAACAGGATGGCAGTAGTGACATTTCTCCCAGGGAAAAGTATTATTTTAAGGAGCTAAATAACCATTCTTCCCCTTTATCACTCTTTGAACACTGTTCACTTTCAGATCAAATATAGGGCACCAGAAAACAACAAACAATGGAGCTTGGACACTCTACGTTTCATCAGAAAGCACAGAAATAATTACCAGGTTGTTAGCAAACCCAAGCTTTATTAAAAAGAACCTTTTAAAAATCTCTCCCAATTATTCATGGAAGTATAGGACAGTAACCTGACTGTACAGGACCTGCTGACTCCTCTGTATTGGGATACTGGCCAGAGGATGAAGAGCAGTGAGAATTGAGAAATGCATACCAATTAGGCTAAGAAGGGAAATGTACAGACCAACTAATTATAAATATTTTGCCTTGAAATTCAAATTTCAAAGGAAGCTTGGATTCAAGCATTTGCAAAAATCTAAAAAATCAAGTTCAGAAATTCCACAGAGCCTTTTCAATGTGTGTTTTGATTGGCCCTTTAACTATTTAGCATACTGATCTTTTAACTACTTAATTTATCTTTCTTGAAATCCGTAGTCACTCAAGAGATCAGTCTGATTATCTTCACAATAAAAAAAAGTAGAGAAAGAGTACATATGCCCAAATGACCTGCAATTGGGTAGACAGTCCACTAAGTTAAGCCATCAGTGAATATCTAATATATTCCTTAAACTACTACATCAAAGTTCCCAGACGCAAGTTTTTCACCTCCAAAATGGTGGCATATCTCAATCAAAGTGAATGTTTCAAACAAAAATAATCTCAATGATCAGTTGTCATTAGAAAAAAGATGTATGCAGAAATGGAAATAAATCTACAAATAAAATGTCAGGCTTTAGGATAGCTTTATTTTCCATCAAAAAGACAAAAAAAAATCCTTTCACGTTAAACCATATGGTAGTTTAATTTGGTGGAAAGAAATGACAGATATGGAAGCTTATCCCATCTCTGTCACATATTACTTTGTGTCCTTGAGAAAATCACTTCGCTTCTCCATGTCTTAGTCTCCTCATCTACAAAATCACGGTATTTGATTACATGAAACTGTTAGATCTTTTACAGCTCTAAAGATATCATCCCATAATTCTATGGGCCTGGAAACATACTATCTCAAGTCCAGAGTCTAGCTGGATTCAGAGGCTCATCACCAGAAAGTCGGCCTGCAGGTAATGAATTTATTTTTATACCTCTTTTCACAATCTACTAAATTTTGAATGGTTGGCAATCTGCACCAGGGGAGGGAACACACACACACACACACACACACACACACACACACCTATGACATAATCTATTCTAAAAAAAAGACATGAAAACTGCATGAAAACTAATTTGTCAGGCAATAGCGTCATACTTTAAGCTGAGATTGTGGAAAGACTGAATTTTGTAAACTCTAACACAGAATATGATCAAATATTAACTTATCTTGTCAGAGGGATATCTCATCTTTGACGATTCTTTTAGCCATTTCTCTGATTATTATGACTTACAAAGTTTGAAATAGTAAAATTTAAAGTGATCAATTGTGTTATACAATGTGTGTTATACATGCTACCAGAGAAATGTCTGAAGGCAAAAAGGGCAAGGGGGCATAAATAGCATTTTAAAAAATTAGTTTACCTGTGTTACCCACTGGCTTCTATAAAAACTCATGTATCTACCAGTCTTAATTCTTAATATTTTTTTCTATCATCAATTGGACTAAAGTGTATTTCCTAAATTTGTTTTTAGAGTAGTAAATCTCTAAGTAGTTCATATTGAGATTGTTCAAAATCAGGACTCTGTTGCTTCATTTCAGTCAGAAATAGTATTTTTAAAATTCAGAGAAAATGCTATTCAATCTTTAAAAGTACATTTCTTACTCATTTTGTTGCTCTCAAAAACTGTCAAAATGTAAAGGTCTTCCAAAAATAAGGTGAAAGGGGAATGCTATAAAGGCACTATGGAAACTGAATGCAAATCATTTTTTACAGTGTTTAAAGGTCACCAATAAATATATTCTGGCAGATATATATAAATATATCTGGCAGATAGGCATTTTACGGACAAACTTTGCTCGTTACTGGGATATCTGTGTCTTCAGCTACCAGCAACTCAATGAATTATCTGATTGGGCTTATCATACTGAAGAGATATCCACTCACCATGGAAGAATTTTTCTCTCTCCAAACTCAACAGACTATAGTGACTTGTTAAAAAAAAAAAAAGTAAAGCATTGCTATTTCTCCTGGGGACATGAATAAGAAGAAAAAGAGAGTGTTGTGTATGTGAATGTGTTTGTGTGTGTGCATGTGTGTATAGGTTATATGATGAACATATGTATGTTTTTATGTATTTGTGTGCTATTATATTTACATACACATGTAAAATCTGTTATCCTTCTAAACTCATGAAATGATTAATATTCCATGCACTTGGAAAAAGGAATTAGTATTTACCTATTTTGAATTCAGTGTTCATATTTGTAATTGTACATACTATATCTGTCTTAGAGAGGAAGCACTGATTATTAGGTAGAGAACTGGCATGGAGACCAGGAAAGAGGTAGATTCAAGTCCCTCTTCTCACTGCTTTTGTGACCCCGAACAAGTCTTTTAACCTCTGATGGCTTTAGGTAACTCTTTAAGACAGGGGTTCTTGAAATTTTGTCTTTTAATATTTTGATAACTGTATGTCAATATACAGAAACTGGTTTCCTTTATAATCATACGCATTTATTGTGTGTATTTAAAAACATTATTCTGAGAAGAGGTCCACAGGCTTCACCAGTCTGCCAAAGGGGTCCAGGACACAAAAAAGGTTAAGAACCCTTGCCTGGAAACAATCACTTCCAGAGAAGGTGCCAACCTGCATAGGCAAAGGGAGCTTCCTATGTCAAGAAAATCACAAGTGCAATCCCTAGTCCTACATGTATATTCTATATTCTGCATGTGATAGAAAGATATACTAATCATACCCTTCGGGAAAAGTTCATGGTTGCTCTCAGCCCAGGGTACTGCTAGGATTTCAAAGCACTTTTGTAGGCTTATCCAAGAGGAGTTTGATCCAATTTTGAATGGTTTCAGAGGATCCATTACCTCACTGCTTAGAAAAATGTGTAATTGTTCTTTATCAGCCTCTTGCTCCATATGCCCTTTTGACTACTTAAAAGCACTATGATCCCAGCAATCCCATATTTCAGTCCTTCTGAGGACCTGTGACCTCACAGGCCAGTCTATGTAAGATTTAGATCGGAACAAAGACTTAGAGATCAGTGATGTCAGTCTTCCCTCGGCTAATCAACAAATGTATACCAAGCACCTACTATGCGCTTATGGGATACAAAGACCAAAATGAAACAATTCCCATTCACAGAAAGCTTACATTCTGTTGCAGAGTATAATCCTTCTACACTGTAACAAATAGCCTTCTGAAATTATGGCTGCTGAGAAACCAGCATTCTCTGTATGCAGCAAGGCTGATGATTGATCTGCAGTCTGTTGCAAGGCCCCTCACTGAAGCTATTTCAAGCTCGATAGGACCTTCCAAAGCCTGCATCCTGCTGGCATAGCCTTTGAGTTACTCCCACCATGACAAGCCACTGGAATAAGAGCTCATCTATAGGATGGCAAAAAACAAAGCTGACACCTTCCTTTACTGCAGGAGCTTGTAAAGTGTTTATGCCATAGAACCTGACAGAATTGCTGATTTCTCTCTCAGCTTTATTTGGTTTTTTCATACGAAATAACTGTATGATACAAATCTATTCTTCAGTCCAGGTTCAAGTAGACCCTGTAGGAAAAAGCAGGGGCATTTTCATAGCTAACTAAAATTTAAAATAGAGTGATTGGAATAGAACCCTCTCAGAAATATATGTGATACCTAAGAGAGGATCAATCTTCTGGCTGCTGGATATTACATGTGTGTGTATTCTAAACCCACTCATATTTTACATTTTTTTTTCTATATGTGATTTCATTAAATTTCTTAGTACTTAATATTGTTATAGTTTATTTTCACTCTCTCTTCTCCTTCTCTTCTTCTTCTTTTTCTTATTTACTTAGCTATTTTATGTGCCAAATTTTCACCTCTGACTGAAATTTTAAAACTAGAAAGAAATCAATGCCAAATTAAATTCAAAATCAAATAAACCAGGTCTTAAATTTAAATATACTTAGACGCAAAACAAAACTTAAAGGCAATGTAGGTTTGTCAGTTGCCTTTAATAATTTCAATAGAGAGTGCCAAAGAAATCATTTATTTGTCTTTGGACACAGATGTATGAAATCCTCAATTTCAAGTGAGATATACTCCAAATGTTCATTTGGTAATTCATCGTTTTGAAATTAGGAACACAGCTTCTCAGAAAAATAATATCATACATGGTGGTTAGGATACCAGGCTAATTCACTGAAAGACAATTTAGCTCACATTATAGATGAAATACTATCAATTTATGAAAAAGAAAATAGCCAGGCAAATAACAAATAACTGTGAACAACTAAGCTATTCTGAGCATTATAAATATTCACCTTAATTACAAAGGACCTATGAAGGAAGATGCTGTCTACCACCATAGAAAGAGCTGATAAATAGAATTTTGCATAGAATAAAAAAGTAAAAATAAATTAAATCATTTTTTAGAAAAGATGGCACACAGAAGGAACTCAATCCGTCTGTGATCTGATTCACATAGAATATTATGGCACTGGTTCTTTCCTTGATCTGGATGTTACTGTTTTGTTGCATTCATCTTTTAAGCAAGAATGCCACAGCATTGGTACATGTTGGACTCATCAACTAAAACATTCAGGTTGCTTCCATATTGAATTTTGTTAAGTTACAACTCCTCCAGTGTGTACTTGCACAATTACTATTTTAATCCAAGTGCAAGACTTTATTCAGTAGAATAAAAGCTCCTTGGTTGCTTTTTTAACTTCTTAGTATAGTCAGTACTTTATGTATAGCCTCGCACATAATCGCAGGTGCTTAATAAAGGTAGAATGGAACTGAATTTCTATTAAATTTCATTTTATCACTTTGGAGGTCATCATTCAAAGCCTCTGAGAATTTGCTGAAGGTTGTTCCTGTCATCCAGTATAACAGATGTGTACCTATATCTCCTCCTAGCTATGTGCCACCTGCTAATTTGACAAGAATGTCTAATTCTTTGGTTAAAATATTGAACAGGTCAGAGTCAAGAACAGAGCCCCAGTCACATGACATCAACAAGCTTCCTCCAAGTTGACAGCATTAATCAGCTTTTAGGCCATTAATCAGCTTTTAGGGAATATGGTTTTTCATCTATCCTTGAATCTATCTAACTATACTGAACACTTACATTCCACCTCTTCTCTATTGTACTGCTCATAACTTAAATAATTATACTTTGAGCAATATCTTTTTCTTTTTTTTATAAATTTTATTTAATATATTTAGTTTTCAGCATTGATTTTCACAAGAGTTTGAATTACAAATTTTCTCCCCATGTCTACCCTCCCCCCCCCACTCCAAGATGGCTTATATTCCGTCTGCCCTGTTCCCCAGTCTGCCCTCGCATCTGTCACCCCACTACCCTCCCATCCCCTTTTCCCTTCCTTTCTTGTAGGG
>CM053623.1:256730440-256754668 GCA_028646595.1 Phalanger gymnotis
AGGCTGCATGGAAAACCAAGAATAGAGTACAGAACTGGGAGTCAGAAAGCCCTGGATTAAAATCTCTCCTCTGATACTTACTAGCTGTATAACTTTGGGCCAATTACTTAACCTCTCCAAGTCTCAATTTCCTTGTGTATAGTGTAAAATGGTTAGACTAGGTAACCTCTGAGGTACCTTTCAGCTTTAAATCTATTATCCCATAATTTTTTTAGAAACTCCCTTTTCTCTCCCTAAGAAATGAAAATCTTCTAGCAATAGAGTAGTGGCAGTATAAAAATTGCACAACAGCCAGAAACACTCTCTAATTTCAAGATTTTACTTTTATAATCTAAGGCCTACTGCAGATTTAACTTGGTCTCTGGAAAGCAATTTCCTGGATGTTTATATGTATTTAGCATATAATTTGAATGTCTTGGTGATCAAGCATTGCTAGCCTTTCAACTTTCACAAATGAGCCACAAGCCGTGCCTATAGAACATCAAGAAGGAAGGCCAGCTAAGAAATTTTTTAAAAAGGCAATTAATCAATCTGGTTGTTTGGTTTGTCAGATAAATTATTTAAGCAATATTTTCCTACTGCATAAACTAGGTTGTGTCAAGTAAACATAGTACTAAATAATACCTCTGGGCTGTGAATTCTACAAAGGTAAATGAGTATCTCTCCTCGCAAAATAGACCAGAAAGATTTCTATGTCCCCATTTCTAATACCCACAAAAATATAAAATTCTAAGACACAATATAAGATAAAAGAAATAACCAAACCAACCTCATGTTGGTGGTCCTAAGAAAAAGAAATGGAGCAATGTATTCTGGATTGTCTTTGAGGAAGAGGAATTCATTTATCATTTTTATAGCATGAAATGTTATTTAATATTGTGTCTACTTGACCACAGTTCATTCAATCTACTCTGTACAATTGGGGGAAATTGAATCTACTTAATGCACAGATATTCAAACCTGCACATTTGGGAGATTACTCAGGCAGTTGTATGAGGAATAGATTGGGAAAGAGGGTGGCAGGGAGAGCAGTTAGAAGGGCCTTCTAACAGTACAAATGAGATATAACTAAGGTTTAGACCAGAAAGGTTGGACAAGGGAGTAGAAATGAGGTGAAAGACACAATAGCATTGCAAAGGTAGAATCTAGGGCAGTTCGGACTCCTGGGTTAAGGCACCACAAATGCACCCAGCCAGATAATGAGGTGATAGGTGAGGAGGTAACAGAGTGACTTTGAATATCAGGACATAGGGGCGGAGATACCGTCCTCCCTGCTGCACTGCCATCCTTTCAATCTTCGCTAATCTAATTGGCTGCCATAGCTAACTCTGCTGTTCCCAATCTTTTCTCAAATCCCCAATGCTTCTGCCAAGTCAAGGCATGTAGGTGGAGCAGTGGATAGAGTCATGGAGTAGAATTTGGAGTCAGGAAGACACTGAGTAGCTGTGTGACCCTGGACAAGTCACTTAAACTCTGCTTTAATTTCCTCAACTGTAAAATGGGGATAATAATAGAACCTAATTCACAGGGTTATTGTGAGGATCAAATGAGGAAATATTTGTGAAGTGTTTAGCACAGTGCCTGGCACATAGGAGGTACTTAACAAATGTTCATTTCCTTTCCCTTCCTGTTCCCCTAAGCCCTCTCAGGAAACTGATGTGAGGCCATCCATCATAAGCTCCCATATCTCCTCCATTCCATACCTCAAATCTCCTCTACATCATCACTTATCCCTTCACTTTGGCTGAAGCCTTTGGGGAAAAAGTGATCCTTCTCTTTGGCAAGGTGAGTTTCTCTGCTTAGATGCTTGTTCTTGTCCCTTTGATCTCCTCCAGAAGCTTCTCCCATGAATCAGTGATTCTCATTCTCATGTCTACTGGCTCCTTTCCACTTACCTACTGACAATCCAAGGTTTCTTCCACCTTCAAAAACTCTTCTGTTTATATTTCTATCTCCTCAAGATTTTGATACCTATTTCTTTTTCCTTTCAATACTAAACTCCTCGAAAGAGTACTTTGTTTTTAAGGTTCTAATTTCTCTCTATTTCCAATTGACGTCTCAACCTTTAACAATCACTGTTCTGACTTCATCACTCACAGGTTACTAATAATCTCTCACCTGCTAAATCCAAAGACCTTCGCACAGCCCTCATCTTTCTTGTCCACTCTGCAGCACTTGACACTGATAACCATGCCCTCTTTGTTGTCTGCCCCTTTTCCTTTCATTACCCTTCATTCTTATGGTACTCAGATACTCAGGACCAGTTTTGTGCATGCCTAGAATTAATACAATTCTCAAAGCCTTCAGAAGCTGGAGATGTTCTCATTTTAGAGAAAGCAGGCTACTGTCAATAGTGACATCAGCTAAACACATGCTTACACTGCAGAGCTATTAAAATGTACATAATTAAAAGAGAAAATATGGATGTTTTTAACCTAGGGAACTAGCAAAAAAAAGTTAAATGGACTGAAAAAATAAATGACTCATAAATTAGAATTTTTTAAAATAGGAAATCTGATGAGCAAGTAATTATGCTGATACCTGAATTAATAAACACTTAAAAATTTGTTTCTACTCACAAAATAGCTCACTCACTCATTCATGGGGGTGAGGATCCCCTCCACTAACAATTATCATAACTCTTCCTTGACTTAGTCAGTGTTCTTCATGAGTTATTGTTCTACCACATCTGTCCCTTGATCGTTAGTCTGCTCAGACTTCTGCCAACAAGCATTTCCAAACTTAGCTAGTCTGGTCCTCCGATGGCAGATAAGACTGCATTGCTGGTTCTATACTCAAAGGCTTTCCAATTTGATAGAACCTGTCAGACCTGGTGGTCCACCATGACCTTTGAGGATGCAGAGTCAAACTCTGATATTGGAAGTATTAGAGCAAAGCTTTAGCGAAGGATGAACACACACATGCATATGCACATGCACACACAGAGATATCCCTTTTTTATATTCTTAATGCTTTTCAGAATAGCAAACCTTTATATCTCAGAAAAATGCATCAACAACTAAATACCATCTTCTCATATGTTTTATATATGATGAAAGCATAAGACCAAACTGAAAAAGTGAATGTCCATTTTCAAATAAACTGTATTGACCTGGTATCAAACACTATTTAGGGTACTACATAAACACCACATGCGGTAACTAATAACTATCGGTAAAAGTACAGTAATTATACTTTGAACCATGCAGGGTTTCAGATTGGTGATGTGATCATTCCACTGAAAGAAAAATAATCTTCTCTCAATGCAGCTGCTTTTTCTTCTCTGCAATTTCATGGAAGCCACATAAGCAAAATCTCCTTAATTCATAACTCACAATCAACGGGATTAGGTACAAAACGTCCCTTACAGCCTCAAAAGGCAATAGTCTATCATCAAGTCTGACATAAAACAAAAAATTCACAATTATAGAGTTCACAGAGAATGACAAACACTTTGGAATTGAGATCCGAAGGCCCAAAGAATGTGGTTGTTATATGAAAGGCTTCTTTGTTAGATGAGACAACTATAACACACTCGAGAGTTATCACGATGTTTGTAACATACTAGGCATTTAATGCTTATTAGTTGATTGACTACTCATATACTGAAAAGTTTGATTTGACAGGGAATGATCAATAAACTTGCACACAAAAATAGTTATAACAAGTGTTTCCTAAAGTGAATTAGTTTACCATTCAGAAAATAATCTGGGGACCTCACTCACCATATTAAAAAGATTGGGAAGATCTTGGACTCAGAGCCAAAGGAACCAAATTCAGATCTTAGTTCTGTCACTTACTACCCATGTGACCTTGCTGAGTCTCTGAGCCTTGGTTTTCTGATAGGTAAAATAAAACGGTTGGGCTAAATGTCCTCTACAGTATGTTCCAGCTCTAAATGTACAAGCCTATCGTCTCCATTTTTTTGGCACGTACTTGTCAGTCAGTCAGTTGTAACTGATTCTTTGTGACTCCATTTGGTGTTTTCTTGGCAAAGATACTAGAGTGGTTTGTCATTTCCTTCTTGAACTCATTTACAGAGAAAGAAACTGAGGTAAATAGTGTTAAATGACTTGCTCAGGGTCATGAAGATGAGTCTTCCTGACTCCAGGCCAAGGCACTCTATCCATTGCACCACCTGGTTGCCTGGCATTTCCTATAAGCAAAATTTATTGGGAATGTAAGGGTACATTGGGAATGTATGTGCAGCTAGATGGCACAGTGGATAGAGTACCAGCCCTCAAGTTCAAATCTAGTCTCAGACAGTTACTAGCTATGTGATCCTGGGCAATTCACTTACATCTGTTTGCCTCAGTTTTTCAACTGTAAAATGAGCTGGAGAAGGAAATGACAAACCATTCCAGTATCTTCACCAGGAAAACCCTGAAAAAGACCACAGAGTCAGACATGACTAAAAACAATTGAAGAAGAAGAAAAGGGAAAAGCCACTGCTTTTCCTGGAATACACCAGTAAATTGTAATTAAATGTTTTTTTAAAAGGTAATTACAATATCCTAATAAACTGCCTATTTCATCTGACTTGCTAGACCCCCAGTCTACTCTCCAATAAGAGGCACAATACTGACCAACACAGTAGCATATTTGTGTAGTGGACAGAGGACTAGCTTTGGAGTCAGGAGGCCTGAGATCAAGTGCTGTCTATGACAGACATTGGCTACATGACCACAAGTAAGTCCCTTAGCCTATAAGGGACAACAAAAATAGAGAGTTGGCACCTGTGTTCAAAATCATGACTGACACATCTTGGCTATGGAATCAGAGGTTAGCAAGACACAACCTCTCAGTGCTTTGGACAACCCTGGCACACTCTGTAGTTGTTGATCTGCAGTGGTAGAAGCATTTCCTCACTGGCCATTTTTTATACCAGCAGAATCATCTATCTGGTCTGCAGATTTTGCTAGCTCCTTAAATTGACCTAGAGAACAGAAGTTAAAGGGACACATCAAGTCAGACACCCATCTTCATTATACAGGCTAAGAGGAAGTAAGTTATGGAAAATCCAGTCTTAGGAGGTAATTTGAGCCTCAAGAACAAACTAATGAATTCAGAATTTCAAGAAAAAGAAGATAGAGAAAATTAATTCAAATTCATCAAAATAACAATCTTAGGAAACTGCAATTTGGAACCATATTCTTGGAGTCCACAGAGGAAACTATATCATATAATAAGGTGCTTCTGGTCCTTTTGTTAATTATACCTCTTTGACAACACTGATGTTGATGAGCCTAGGTCATATCAAATTATATAATGCACTGGATCTTATTATGGTAAGATTATATCCAGGCTTTCTGGGTCCAAAAAATGTCTCGGCCACCCCTTGATGGCCATCATTCTACAGCAGGCCTCTTTTCATTCAGTTAGAAAGTCATGATAAAATGGAAAGCACCAGAGTGGGGCAACCAGGCCCGGAGCCCACATGATATGAGAACTGGTGAAAGAAAACAAGGATATTTAGCCTCAAATGGAGAAGACTCAGGGGGTCATCCAGTATTTAAAAGGCCATCAGCTGGGAAAGGGATCAAATTTGTCTTGCTTAGAGCCAGGAGCAACTCATAGAAGTTGCAAAAAGATAAATTTTGCTTTGGGGTCAGAAAAAAAAATACTGTCAGAGTTCCCTCAGAATGAAATTAATTGTCTGAAAGGTCTGTGATGGCCCCTCATTTGGAGGTCTTCGAGCAAAGGCTAGATAACTACACCTCAAGTATGTTGTTGAAGGAGGTATTTTTCAAATGGCTTGGAATGGAGGTTCCTTCACCTGAAATTCTGTGTGTGATTCCCAAGATATGAGACACAAAGTCTATTCAAAGGCCCAGACTCAAAGCTTTCTAGTTTGACAGGCCCTGTAAGAGTATAAGCTCCACTGTCAAGTCAACAAGCATTTAAAAAGTACCTACCATGTGCCAGTATGTTAAATACTAGGGATAAAAGAATGGCAAAAAATAACCCCTGCTTTCAAGGGGCTCCCAGTCTAATTAGGATAAGCAACATAAAAATAAAAATGTGCAAGCAAGATAGGGACAAGAGAAACTGGAAATAATCTTAGAAGGAAGACTATAACATTAAAGGGCACTGGGAAAGGCTTCTTGTAGAAGGCGGGATTTTAGTTGAGTTGTGTGTGTGCATGTGTGTGTGTGTGTGTGTGTATCTGAGGAACTTGCCACTGCTACAGCCCTTGAGAATCCAGGGTCACCTCCAAGTCCTCATGAGGCACCAAAGTAGACCTTGAGCAGAAAGCCTCATAGTGGGCTTAAGAAGGCTAGACTTAGTGACCAAGAGGGATCTGAACGTGAGAAGTAGAATAAAAAATATTGCTACAGACATATCAAATGAAAAGGAAGTGGTTTTAGTGAATTAGCCACAATTGGAATCAACAGCTAGACAACCCACAAAATACATTAACAGGGCTACTAAAGGATCATGAAGAAACAATTCAGATCATCGAGTAGGTCCTCTATGAGAATTTATGGAAAGTCATGAACAAGAATCACAAAGAAAAAAAAGGCACGGAAGAGTTTGATTTGCAAAAGTAGAAAGAATGCTCAGATAAAATTTCATAGAATGGTACTTGCAGGCAGAATTATTTTAAAAACATCTATAGGAAAGTGGCAAGAGAAAGTCTGGCACACTGGCTAGAGAAGAAGTCTCAGACTTAGGTAGAGGTGAACTGAATTAAGTCTTCTTTCTAACACAAATTATCTGTGTCATCATAGGCAAGTCAATAAACATTTTCAGTGACTTAGGCAACTCCACAAGATTAAGTGGCAGAGCTGTTACTGATCTGCATTGGTATAGGAATGTTCTTCACCTAGAAAATTTACAGCAAGAAGTTATAGGTTCAGACCACACACACACAAAAGGAAAGTAGCAAACTGGACTGGATTTTTTTAAGGAAATATAATTAATGGAAAAAGAAAACAACATATAAAATACATCAAAATGGTAGAAAGGCAGTAGGAATTTGTCTGAACAAAGAATTTTACATACATGGAAGTGAAATACAAGTGGCAAAGTTATAAAGACTGGTAGCTAGTTTGAACCAGTTCCTCCGGGTTACAAACAAAGAGTACAAACAAAGGAGGAAGAAGAGTCTACTTGGAAAAAAATGCTAACAAGGCTGAAATAAAATAGCTGCCTTACTAAAAGGCAAAACCATCACTTACCGCAATCTGAAACAAAATAGGGGGAAATACGGTCTTGTTATTTTATTCTATGGGGAGGAAAAATTAATTTAATTCTATATTGTCTTTAATTTCTTTGCAAAATGAGTCATTAGAAATGATAACAGAAGAAAAAGAATGTTACATTTTGGAAACCAAGATGGAGTAGGCATCCCTTGAAAAATGAATATTTAAATACCTAGATGGATTCAAATCTGTGGGCCCCATCCACATCAGTGTAGCTAGGTAAGCCATTTTTTCCTGGAAACTTTAATAATCTGATGGATTGTTATCTATCTGACAATTTATAAATGTGCTATTGTATAGAGTGGAGAAGTGCAATAGATGACCTTTTAAGAATCCTTCCAGAGTCGTGTTTTCTAATATAATATACAAGATATTGTGAACAATAAGCTTAATTTTTACATAGAAGGGATGAGCATTTCTATTAAGATAAGGGAATGAAAAGTAAGTAACCTGAGAAAACTAATCAATATTTAAATATTAGACTTTTACCAATCAATATTGGTCAAATCAATACTGGTTAAATATTGACAAGATTTAAAATCCATAGTCCATCTCTTTATAACTATAACAATAATACAAAATTAAGTTCTATGATGTTTAGTGAAACTGCCAATAGCTAGATGTGAGATTTATTTAAAAGATGTTTTGAAAGCTGCAAGCAAAGGTATCTGTTGATTCAAAATAGAGGAAATCATTCAAGTGCCATAAAAAGTACCCAGAGATAGCCTATCAGGGTCTAAATTCCATCTAAAAATGTTTAGGGATGCTAAAAACCCATTTAGAAAAGTGCTTTAGATTGAGAATTGCAATAACCAAGAGTGTTTTTATTGTGATTCTCTGCATTAGAGTGCTGCAAATATTCTGGCCCATCTTGCTAAATATAAGATGACTAATACTCCCTGCCAGGCTCCAACAGGCCACAGCAGGGAATGAAAAATCTTCAGCAAGCCCAGCCAGGTTGTTTAGTTATTGTTTACATGATGCAGGCTGCTTCCTGGTTAGTGATTTTTTTTAATGACACATCAAACTCTTGATCTGAGCCATTTTGACTTAAGCTAGGTAATCAGGCTCTTTCACAAAAAGTGAATAGAGCTCCCTAATCTTTCTTTTTGTCTTTTTGCACAAGGGAACATCATGAAGTAATGTCCACTTGATTCCCATTGATGATGTATGTTGGTCCGACAATGGAGAAAAAGTTGTGTGAAAGGGAGAGAGTAGCAATGCTTGTTAACTGAAAAAAGTAAAAATAAAATAAAAGTTACATTAAAAATCAGAGACTACAAGAATGAAGTGCCTCAAACAACAAGAATTTTTTTCTACAAAGCTATGCATCAAAACACTGATGGCTCAGAAGGACCTTGTGAATCAATAAAAAAACATCAAATAGCCTTCATCGTATTTTTAGCATAGTTTATTCTATTTTAAATTGAATAATATAGTTATGGTATATATAATCAACAGAATATTAAACTGAAAAATTAGTTGTTGCTCAGTCATGTCAGACTCTTTGTGACCCCATTTGGAGTTTTCTTGGCAAATATACTGGAATAGTTTGACATTTCCTTCTCCAGCTCATTATGGATGAGGAACTAAGGCAAACAGGGTTAAGGCCTTAGCGTCACAGATAAATCTTCCTGACTTCAGGCTCAGTACTCTATCCTCTGCCCTACCTACCTATACTGAAGACTACATCAGTTATTTAGGAGAAAGAGAAACCCCCTGAAGCTGCTAGAATCCTTGTACGTACCTTTTGTCCTTGCAATTTTATGATGGGAGATACTAGAAAGGATCTTGATGAGTCTGAATCTGAGACGTTGAGGAGAGTTAAAAATAGCCCTCTGAAATGGCTTTAATTTCAAGGGAAGTTTTGCATGCGCACAGTGCCCAATACCATACTGTATACTCAGAAGGCAATCAGTTATTCTCCTTGATAGAGAGATGAAATCCATTGACATTAAGTGAAAACAACTAATTTCAATATGTATTAGTAATGGTAGGATGAGATGTCTCACTGTGGCATTTTGCTAGCCATGTGATTATAGAGTACTTAAATAATTTTGCCTAGAGGCATTCCAGCAATGTTCAGTTCAAGAAACATGTGCTTAGAGTTGTCTGTGTGCTCCAATAGGCTCAGTGAAGGATAAGGAGTATGAATGTAATGCTAGACTTAAACGACCTTACACAATTTAGTTGGGGAATGAAAATGAGGAAACATTTCTATGAGGAAAATATAGAGCAAATGGGTCAAAACCAAGTTTGCCTAAATAGTAAGTGCCTTACAATTCCAGAGAACAGAGAGGTCACAACAATCTGGGGATGTTAACAAAGAAACAAGGGTAGTTAACTGAATCTTGAAGGTTGGTCAGGATTTAGATCAGGAAGGAAGAGAAAAGAAGGCAATCCAAGTGGAAGAAAAATCAAGAATAAAGTCCCACAAGTGGGAATGGAACATAGTATATTAATGAAGTAATGAATCCAGCCTCACTGTATAAGAGGGATCAGAATGCTGAAGGATTGAGAGAGTTATTTGAATAGTACAGACCTGTACAACTTGGCAGTAGGGCAGGGCCAAAATTAAAATAGACTGAACTTCTTTAGGCCACAGGTAGGTTAGACTAGATACATACAGACTGATGATAGTTGGTTCCTGCAGGTCATATGACAAACTGGAGAGTGCACAGTGACAACCCTACATTTTTCGCAGGTTGCTCAAATCCTTTGGAGGGCTGCAAGCAGCCCATGGGCAGTATGCTGTGCAGGCCTGGAATAGTCATAGGGGAAGAGAAGAGACTGTCAGTTACAAAGGATGGTGAAGCAAAACCATTCCAGCATCAGTACTTGAGGAGTAGAGAAACTACATGGCATAGTAGATAAAATTTTAGACTTAGAGTCAAGAAGATCTGACTTTGATTCAGACACTAGCTTTGTAAAACTGGTCAAGTTGCTGAACCTATTTCAGCCTCAGTTTTTCATCTGTAAACTAAGAATGGTAGTGGCACCCGCCTTACAGGGCTGTGAGCATAACATGAAGAGAACATGTGAAGGGCTTTGCTAACCTTAAAGCACTAAATAAATGCTACTTATTATTATTACTATTAATCAGTGCTCCTGCTGAAATTACTTAAGTCGTGGAGTAACAGATTACTGTCATGTTTTAGGAAAACTAATCTGAAGGTCTTTTGTAACATGGTTTATTTCAGTAAATGTAAGCACTTTGAAGACAAGAACTTTTAAGAAATATTTTTCTTATTTGCATTTGCAGTACTTAGCACCTTGCAGGAATATTTAATAAAGGTCTGTTGAACTCAGAGCTGAGAGAAGCTAGAAACCTATAGCCTATATTGATCACAGTAATCCAGGAAAGATATGATGTGGACCACTGTAAAGTCATGACAATGCTTATATAAAGGGGCCAGTTGTGGAGCTGTTTCAAAGTACTAAATGATAGAACTTGGCAACTAATTTGATATAGGAGTGAAGGAAAGTAAAAAACCAAAAAAAGACGGTAGGGGTGATGAGTTTCGAAGCAAAGAGAACAGTGATTTAATTGACATAATTTATGAAATTGGGAAAGGGGGGAAGTTTCAGCTATGCTGAAATAAAGTTAATTTGGAACATTGAATGATTTCATTTGGAAATATTTGACTGGAACTAATGTAAGAGGTCAGGAAATACTGTTTTGGAACTCATGGTAGAGCACTTCGAATCAAAAGTGAAATGGGAGACAATGCAAAGAACCGCATTTGGGAGAACGATCACAGTTATTAATATCCAGAGGAGGAAATAAATCCAGCCAAGGAAACAGAGCCACAGTCACAGAAATGGCAGAAACAAGGAACCACTGCCTTGGAGCTGCCAGGAACCTCAGCAGTCATGTAGTTCAACCTCTTCATTTTACAAACGAGCAAGGTGAGGCCCACAAGGGCAGACTATTTACCCAATGTGACATAAGTCAAAAGTACCAGAAGCCAGGTCCTCTGACCTCAAAGCCAGAGCTCTTTTCAATGAACCACTCACTCTAACACTATGTCACGTAGGTTAAAGAAAGAGGAAATTTCAAGGAGTGTGTTCAAAGACACTTAATGCTTCTGAGAGGTCAAAAAGAATGACAAATAAGAAGCAGCTATGAATTTCAGCAGGGGGCGCTCATGAAGTTAAAGGCTAAGAAAATTATTGAAACCATAATAAATTAACATCCTTTAAACATCACATCCTTTGTGGGGAAAGTTCAGAGTGTAATTTCTCATGAGAAAATTGACAATGAATGTTTCAAAAAAGATTTTGGACTCTATTGGTGTCAAAAAACGATGGCCTCTTTAACCAGCTGGAATGCATAAGAGTAATTTTTTTAAATCTGTGATTGAAAAATAAGGCACATGGCTAAGGTAGAAATACAAAAGATGAATAAAAAGTTAAAATATAACTTGGCCGATGGGCAGATAATTCTTTCCTCTCTCAAGTTATCTTTCCTTCTCTGAGAACTGCATTTCTACTTCATCTCCCAAATCCTAAGATCTAGAGCTAAAAGAGACCTTAGGATCATTTAATCTGACATTTTACAACCTTTCAAATGAGGAAACCAAGACCCAGATTCATTAGGTCAAATGGTTACAAGCAGGTTCCACTTGACATGAATAAAAACCGAATGGATTGAGAGAAGTCAAGACACCTCTTCCTTTTAAAAAGTAGACAAAGAAGCTAACAAATGTAATGAGATGAGATGAAGTATCTAATTTTCACTACAGAAAGGAAACAATTTCACTTTGAGATTTCACGAGGTGGCATAATGGTAATGAACATCTAGTTTTTTACAAAGAGCTTTTATGTATAGTATCTCATTTGATCCCTTATGCACTCCATACTCCACCCAAAGGATGTAACCTCGAAGGCATCCAACCCCTTGTTTCTTACAGATGAGGAAGCTGAAGATCTCCCTGATTCGAAAGCCCACTTTCTTTCTGCTATGCCACAAGGCCAATTAACTATTTTTTACCTGCAAGAATAAGTCTTCCTCGTATCAAATGCATAAATCACCACATTTCTTTGTTTGTTTATTTGTTTGTTTTTTGCAAGGGGGAAGGCAGGGTAATTGGGGTTAATTGACTTGGCCAAGGTCACACAGCTAGAACTCAGGTCCTCCTGACACCAGGGCTGGTGCTCTACTCACTGAACCACCTAGCTGCCCCAATCACTGCATTTCTAAAAGAAATTAATGGCAGAAATAGAACAACAATAATCACCTTAATAAAAATCAACAACTAAAAATATGTAGTTCTTTGAGGTTTGGCAGAGCACTTTTCTCATCCCACTTCTTTGAAATTGGCATTATTCCCATTTTACAACAGGGAACCTTGAAACTATGAGTGGTTAAGTGAAGGGGGTAGCATTGTGTTGGGAGTAGTGCACACTGGACCTGGAGTCGGAGAAAATTAATTTGAACCCTGGTATGTTATCTGTTACATTGAACAGCTCACTTACCCTCCCTAGTAATAACTACTTATGGACAAAATAGCCATTAAGGTGCCCACCGGTTCTCCATTTAAGTCTGTAATATCATGACCTGCTTATGGTCACAAATCTAATGTGTGTAAATACTTGAGGCAGGATTCAAATTCAGGTCATCTGGATCCAAGCCCAGCACTTTCCACCATGCCAAGCCGACCCCTGAAAGCTGCATGGCATAGGATTTTATCACTTGTTAATAGCAACAAAATGAAAGTGTTTTCTTCTAATTCTCAACCAAGCACTTGAAAACATTCCCTAACAGTTTCTTAGTATTCCCTAACTGTTTCTTAGTATTCAGATCACTCATATAAAGATGCACAACGTATTCTTGTAGGTGTGTTTTTATATGGCTATGACAGCTAATTCTATTTACATTAGTGCAAAAGCCTTCTAGATTCAAGAAACTAAGGGGCCTTTGAAAGGAGAGAAAAGCATGGAGTGAACAAAATGAGCATCCTTACAATTAGTTAGCCAGAAATATGCTTCTAAGCTGACATCTAGAGATGCCTGTATTTTTTTTAATGCTGCCTACCTAGAAGACAACACAGCATGCAAGGAGGCAGTTCCTAGGTTAAGTATGGCCTTTATTAAGGTACCAGGAAAAAACAGGGAAGCCCACAGATGAATTACAAATGCAAAATAAATACTGCCAGAAATTTCCCATGAATTATATACTAGCTTCCATTTAATTTCCTGATTTATTACAAATCCATCCAATAGTTTTCTCTTTCTGTGAAATAATGGAGCCTTCTTAAAACCATTATTGACCTCTGAGTGCTGAAAGGATAAATCCTGTGAAAGAATGGTTTCTGTCTCTCGATTTACAGTTTTTCCATAAAAAAAATGCAATGTTTTAAATAACTGTGATCCTAACAACTAAACTCTGTATCACCCAAACTGATTTTTCTCATTTAATGACTACCAAATGTAATTTACTTTTTTCATTAATGGATTGTCAAATTCTATAGCAGATGCCACGTGGCTTGATTAAATTCAGTTTATCCAGGCCATAAAGTGCAATGATGTAGAATAATCCATAAATGCTTAATTGTCTGCTCCCTACTTAGTAAGTGTAAATTGTCCACCCAATGTGTCCATCTGATCAAATCCTCAAAAGTCAATTCAGAAAATGTAATCATTTACAGAAGCATATACTCTGCATTGGAAAAATAGATATGGTTTCTTTCACCTTCCACCCTAGCAAGAATATTATTAATTCTTCTAAATTTGCCATATTGGCAAAAATAAGATTCTTCTTTTCTCCAATTCTGACTGTTTAAATACAACTTCACTGTATGATCAGTGTTATATTCAGTGTTTACATGAGCCTATCTGCTTACATCACCTTCCCCTTGATAATATATGTGTTTATATATAGGTACAGACATATGTATAGGCATATATGTCTACACACATGTATAAGACTTGCCATTCTAGGAATATGACCTATATTCAGAATAGCCTAAATCTGGACTGATATAGCATATGTGTAACCCAAATACCAAAGCCAATTGGTATAGAACTCTCTTCTCATTGATGGAGATCGCTCTTCCATAACTGCGTGACAGGCTGAGTTGGAGAGAGCAAGGAAGAGAAGAGATCTATGCTCTCGAGTATCTGGAAGTTCTTTGGTCTCTTTGGAGGCTTCTGGACTCTAGCCTCTCTTCAAGGCCATCAATATTTTTTAATTCTACACTAGGCATATCAGAGAATGAGAACTGAGAAAAATCCATTGTACCAGGCAAATCAGAGGTCATTGATGACTTAGGAGGAAGCAGCATCAATATTCCTGGCTGGAAGAAAATGTGTCTTGACATTTTAGAGAATGGGCAGATCATTTCCAGCTGAAAGTATCTGAGAAGACTTCACAGAGAAAATAACATGTGAGTTGATCATTAAAAGATGACAAGATTTCAATAGGCAGCCAAAAGGGGAAGGCAAACAGGTTTGGAACAGTTGTCCTCCAAAACAAAATATCAAGTTTTAGGCTCCTAACATTTCCTTAGAGTACAGAACATTGAGCGCAGCCTCATTTTTTTTTTAAACCTACATTGAATTGGAAGGAAATTGTATCCTCTTTCCAAGGTTCAATTATGGTTGAGTTGTGAAAGTCCAAAACAATGAGAAATTTTCCAGTTAATCTTAAGAATACCAACTTGCTTTGATTTAATAACATAAAAAAAAACAAAAAAAATTAATCCTGGGTAAAAAACATTGTTCTATACAGAGAGAGATAAAAAAAAAAAACTATTTCCTATAACCCGTATATAAGGGTTTTGGCAAAATTTGTATGTATCTGGCACTTCTCTCTTTGAACTGAAAATGTAGTATGTGTAATTTAAGAGCATATTATTTTGCAGGTTCTAGGATTGCCACTTTGACATAACATTAAAAAGTGGTGGCTACAAGAGCATTTAAATGAAGAAACAGTGACCACATCGAGCATGCTGCCTACCTTATTTTTATAGCATTAAGTAAAATGAAAGGGTTGCCAAGGTAACCGTTTCTGAAGATCAGTTTGTCAGAATTGGGTAGGAAAACAGTACTCAGTGGAAGAAGCCTCAGGCTAAGGGAAAAATATCTGATATATGCAGATCTAAATTGTACTATTTCATTTAAAGCAACTCAATTTACACTAATCAGCAGCGTTGGCCACTACACTCAACCTGAAATTTCCTTTATTTAAAGGCAGTTTCTCTTGATCACATTAATATGTCAATAAAATGGGTCATTTTATCTTGCTCTAATTTCCATTAACATTGAAGTATTTTTTATCCATACAGGTTATTATATGTGTTTGATTCAACTAGAGTTTTAATTCACTCTTCATCATAGTTTTGAGTTCTGAAATATCCTTTTTCTTCTTAGCCCAGAAAAATAGATCTGACTTGTGATTATTCTACTCCCTTTAGTGCCATCCCTCTTGTAAGCATCCTGGGACCCAGGATAGAAAATGGTTTTGAAGGTCAATACTTTCAAGTTTCATAATGCATGAAAACCTGTGACCAATTTGGCTTTTGGTGAACCTTATTCTATTAAACACTTCCAATCAATTTTCCTATACTCACTGTTTTCTCATTGTCCACATAGCCAAACCAGTGGATGGTCTCCCTCTTTTGGTCTCCCAACTGGCTCTCTGTGGTCACCCTCTTTGTCTCAAGGTCTAGTGATTCTTGCGTTATCCCTACTAATAGTAACATGCTTATTGTTTTTTGGTCCCTTTTTAGATTTTCCAATGTTTGAGTTCCACCTAATTTCTTTGAATAAAATCAACCTGATCTTCTCTAAATACTCAACACATAAACTGCTTTTCCTTAAGATGTCTGTGATTTATTTTTTAATTTTATAAAAATTAGACAATTTATGGAAAAGACCAAGAGCTGCAGATGGAACAGCTTTTGGAAAGCTCAGATTCAAAAGCTCCCCTTTTTTTGGCAGATGAAAACTGCACATGTTGTGTGGAGGTGACTCTCCGGTGGGGACAGGAAGATGATTTCTCTATAAATGAGCACCATTTGTAACCTAGCCAAAAGAAATGTGCATGCACCATGCACTGAATACACGTGCCAAAACTGGAAATGCCTGATGGTATGGTTCAACAATGGAAACAATGACAAAAAAAACCCTTTACAAATTCACTGTCAAGGCCTTTAAGCCAGAAATTAAACATGCCTCAAAATATACATACATATGTACATATGTATGTATATATGTATATATGGGTATATATGTATATACTCCCTTGGGAAATATAGTTCACGCTTTAACATTTGTCTTAAAAAAAAACCCTGATTCTCTTTAAAAGCAGTATACACATATACCAAGCAGTGCCAAATTAAATATGCCCTACTATATTCAGTCTGAAAGATGCCCAGATATAATCCACTCCTACTCAATAATATAATATAAAATTCAAAAGGAAGGCATACATTTCACATAACACAGTATGTTATGTAACGTACTAATGCACTAGTCTCTTTATCATTTCATATGTACATTTTATGCTACAAAAGGTCAAAAAAGGAAATTCCCAATTCATTCAATTAAAGAGATTCCCTGAAAACCACCCGAGGCTCCTGGAGCTCAGAATTCTAATACTAATTGAGAGTGGTGTGTTTGCTGGAAGTCCTTCATACCCCTGGATATTCTGCTCAGCAGCGATGAAGTCCCTTGCCATTTCACAAGGATAATACAAAATGAGATCCAAACGATTTGTCAGTGGACTAGACTGAACTCAGCCTTACAATTGGATTTAAAAAACCACAACCAAATTGAAAAAGTCAGGAAATCTGATAATGCTGTGCATGTCCAGAGGAGCAGAGTATCTGTACTACTTTTATGTCCTGGTTTTGAATTGCTTTTTGATTATCCTTTGCCCATATTTCAGTGTGACGAGCTTTGTGGCATAACGTCCTCTCTTTGTAGTTCTCCTGTATTCCCATAACAGTTTTCTCATGCCTTCTGGTGGCCGTTGTTACATTCTGTTTTCTATGAGCTATTTTTGTGCTGCAGAAAATCTCCCTGACTAGACTATTAGCTCCTCGAGGGCAGAGAACATTCTTTGTTTATTTTTCTATCCTCTTCCATGCATAATAAGAAATTTAATAAAGGCTGAAAAAATGTATGAATAAAAGAATGGCAACTTCGAATGGGCAAGGCTTTTGGCAAAATAAGGGAGGGACCTATACACAGAAAAAAAAATCTTTCCTAATTCAAGATTGGTTTTATAGCTAGGTGGCACAGTGGATAGAGCACCAGGCCAGGAGTCAGAAGATCTGAGCTCAGATTTGGCCTCAGACACATACTAGCCGTGTGACTCTGGGCAAATTATTTAACCTCTTTCTCACTCAGTTTCCTCATCTGGAAAATGAGCTGGAGAAGGAAATGGTGAACCACTTTATAACTTTGCCAAGAAAACCCCAAATGGGGTCATGAAGAGTTGGACATGACTAAAACTGAATGACAACAATGCAGTACATAGAGCACTGGGCCTGGAGTCATGAAGACCTGTGTTCAAATCCAGCCCCTGACAGTAAATGTGTGGTTCTAGGCAAGTCACTTCTTTCTGACTCAGTTTCCTCATCTGGAAAATGGAGATGATGATGTCAGCCACCTAGCAAGGCTGTTGGGAGGATGAAATGAGATAATGTGTGTAAATACTTTGAAACCTTAAAGTCCCAGCTGCTATCATTATTATCATTATTTTATTATTATGATGTTATTATCACATAGCTCCTGTGAGGAAGGAAATAGCTTAATGATGGGGCATTGCTAACAAGGAAGAAAGGCTCACTTCCACTTTTCCACCTAAAGGAGAACATGGAGGAGACTTCATCTTGATTTCAATAGCCCTGGCCCCCTTTTCAGAACCATCCATTTAGCCAAAGGGGTAATCCAAGTAATGTACAGGAGAATTCAAAAGAGAAAGCCTGAACTCAAAGACAACAGAAGCTCCACAGGGAAGAAAAGAAGCAAGGTCAAAAGTATTTTATCTAAACTTATTTATGCCCCAAATAGATTACCTTGTTTATATTACTTCCAAGGAACAAAGAAGTCTTTTTTTCTCTTCAGATTTAGTCCTAGGGATATAGGGAGACTAACCAGGTATTTAATTAGATTAAGCAAACATTTAATAACCTACTGTGTGGAAGGCACTCTGTTTGGCATTGATGATGTAAGGATAAGAAAATATTTTAGCAAAGATGTAAGATGCATGTGACCACAATTATAGGATCCGAGGACCACTGAGCAAGAGCCGGAAAGGAAACTGACAATTAATGCATGGGAAAGGTTAAAAAAAAAGATGGCTCTGAATGCATAAGTGACTTTCCTAAATGAAGAATATGATAAAAATCAAATAGAGGTAGCTTTGCCTAGTGGTTAGAGTGATAAAGATCTAAAATCACAACCTGCCTATGTAACATGCTAGCTTTGGGGCTGTGGTCAAATCACTTGACCTCACAGTGCCCTAAGACATCTTCTTAAAAGGTGGGTGGAGTTTCAGTATTGGGAGTTACCTATAATGCTGAAATTTAGACTAAAAAATATTTTTAAATCCAGTAGACATGTCCTGATTTGGAAATATCTGTAAAAATCTTTTTCTTTCTGTCTCTTATTTTCACTTAATTTCCTCCTCCACAGAACTTCCTCCCCCCGCCTTCTTTTTTCAGGTATCTCCTATTTAACTTGCTGTACTGTTATCACCTCCTTCTGGGCAAACCTAGCTAAAATGAATAAACAGAGTATGAAGTATTTCAAATTGCGTATGTGCGTATGTGTGTATGTGTGTGTGTGTGTGTATGTGTGTGTATGTGTGTATGTATGTATGTTTCTGATCAAGGCCTTAATGAATTCCAGCTACAGTTAGGAATCGTTTTCCCTGTCCACTCCCTTCTTCAAACTTACACCAGCCTCAAAAAAAGTAACTCATGGTAAGTGTTCATCCCAAGGTGTATCCAGGTGGTGGCATCTGCCACTAAGATTTAGTCCCTGGAATTCCCTCTGGCTTATGTCATAAATCTTTTAAAGAAGCTCCGTGTGACCTAATACTTACAGAGACCTTTTAAATTTCCTAGGATGTGGCAAATTTACATCCGATTTTCTCCTTCTCTCCGAAACTGGTACTATGCATAAGACCTGGGATTATTATCTGTAAATGATAAGTTTTATGAGGTACAAGGCCTCCTGAGAAAGCTCACCCTTTAAGATGAAACTTCATTATATGGCAATGTGGGGCTTTTGATCTAAAACTCTAAGGGCAAAAGGAAAATCTGAATTCATTTAAATGAATTCAGAGAAATACCATGATGAATCCTCTGAGGAGAAATTACTTTATCGCAGAGCCAACCTTGCTATAACAAGCCACCAAACAACATTTTCCATAAATCATTCAAGGGAGCATTGGCTTACATTACACCCTCCAATGGCAACACTCCCACTAAGATTCTCCTGGGTACAAAAGAAAATATTTATCTCCTGTGACTAGCTTCTATTTGTTTTTACTCTTTACTTGTTAAGGTAAGAGAAATAGATGCTTTGGTAAATTCATCTTCTTTGGATCCTCAGTCTTTTCAATGTGCCTTTATCCCCTCCCCAGGAATGATCATTTGCCCCTTCTTTCAGGACTCTGCAAACCATATGTTCTCTGGTCCTTTACTTGTAGCCAATCTCTTCTGCCTACATCAGGAGCTCTTAACCTGAAGTCTGTGATCGTGTCCTATATATACATTCTTCCTGATGGATCAGCTCTTCATGTTTTCCTTTTAACTCAGTATCACAGTCCAGAAAATTGGTATTTCTTAATCTACTCAATTATTCTCATGTGCATAGTTACACCAACCTCCTACCTGATGATGGATCTTTAGGTGGTTCTACAATGTTTTTTTGTACTTGATGAAATCAAAGCAAAGCTATCCACACTCAAGAAGAATGGCCTATCTATAAGAAACACTTTACCAGTTTGAATTCTATATTAAATATGATCCATGACAGTGGCAAAGAGCTTTGGTAAACTTGGGTCCCCGTGCTCTCTGCTTTGTTTGATATTTATGACCAAAGGGACACCACAGTTATTCAAGTCTTTCCTGATTTTCATATATGCCAGAGAACACCTTTTCAAGGTTGTATTTAGTTCAAATAAATTTTTCAAAAATAACAAACTGTGGAGGGGTGTAATATTATTTGTACCTTTCCTTAACTTTGGCTTTAGAGATATGATCTGCTGTGGAATATTAAATTTAACCAACAAAACTTTATTGTCTTTGTACCAGCTACTCTTCTAGGTGCTGGAGATATAAGTGCAAAACAAAACCCAGTCCCTATCCCAAGAAGCCTGTGCTCCAAAAGGGGACAAAACAAATATATGTATGAGTAAATCCAGGATAAATATAAATACAAATAAACACCAAGTGATTAAATTAAGATTTTGGAGGAGGGAGGACACTAGCACTTGAGAGGATTGGAAAAATTTTAAGCAAAAGATGATCCTTGAGAGGAGAGATGGAGTTAAGGAGGGAGCACATTTCAGGCAAGGGGGATAGCCAGTTGAAAGTTATGGTCACTGATGATGAAGTGTGTGTGAGGAACTGAAGGAAAGTCAGTTTGATAGATCACAGAATGTGAAAGTGTGAACAATATGCATGAAGCTAAAAAGAGTTGAGCAAAGATTGTAAAGAGCTTTAGAAACTTAAAAAAATGCAGTTTATGTTTTATTCTAGAGATATTCAAGAGACAGTCACTGTAATTGAGCAGTGGAACAACAGGGTCAGATCTGCTCCATGGGAAAATCACTTTGGCACCAAGGTACAGAATGGACTAGAGCAGGAAGAATGTGAGGCAGAGGGACCAGTTCAGAGGGTGTTGGAATAATCTATTCTAAGCAGTAAGACTAAGCTAGGATAGTAACTGCATGAAGAGAATGAAGAGGTCAGAGGTGAGATGTTTTGATGATGGAAATATCAAGATTTGGCAACAGATTAGATATGTGTAGTCAGGCAGACTGAGTCAAATAATGTTGGGTAATGCCTTAATTAAGAACCTGGGAGAGTAGAAGGATGGTGGCTTCAGTAGGAAAAGGGAAGTTAGAAGAGGGGAGGGCTCTTAAGAGGAAGAGGAAGAATTACTTATATTTTCTTAAAGGTGGTATTACCAACTGTCACAATTTTTTTTAATACTCTGCCTTCTAAGATATCTTAAGAATTGAGCTCCAAAGTCCTCAGAATTGTGCTGATTTATATATGCAGATTTTAACCTAAAGGAAATATGCCATAAAAGGAATTCAGTTAAAGGGGTTTTCACTGGAAAAGCTGTTGGGATATTAGGTGAATAAAACAGGTTGCTGGGAGAGGATGGGTCTGGGTGGAATGAGAAATAAAGCAATTTCACACTAAAGATAACTCTGGGCTAAAAGTTGATTTTAACAGAAATAGAATGTGTTCAACCTAGCTGCCAAGTTAAATTATTATAGATTTAACTAGGTTGAGAAGAGTGTTGGGGGCATAACTGGCACTCTAGAAGTGCCAGTCAAAATCCTGTCAAGAAGTGCTTTATATGATTCATACATGGCATATATGATTTATACAACCAACATAGGAACCTAACACCAATGATGACTAGCTCAGAAGTGAGGGGAAAGAAAACTGAGACCGTGGACAATGAGGGGGAAAAATAGTAGTGAGAGCATGACATAATGGAAAATAAGACATAAGCCACTTAACGAAGGGGTCAAGTTTTCCTTTTGTCCTTGAATATTCGACGCCTAACATAGTACCTTACACATGATAGGAATATTCATTGATATAAGAAGCTACCAAATGAGGAAACTCCCTCTACTAATACAGGTCAGAAGCTTCTCTTCAACTTACATCAATCAACATTTATTAAGCATCTACTGTGTGCCAAGCACTGCATATTAGAGAGTTCCTTGAGAAATGCAGGGACTTGCTTAAAGTCATGTAGCTAGTATGTGTCAAAGGCAAAATTTCAACCAAAGTCTCCAGGGCTTCAAGACCAGCTCTCTTCTCCATATTGCACTCCCTTGTTGGAGCAAATCACATTAGGCTGTTGGGCATCTGAGTACTGCACTTGCATCTAGAAGATACTGGAACACCCAGGGCACTAGCCACTGGATGTTGGACTTATAACCGGCCAAGGATAAGAATCACCCAGGATAAGAACTCGCAGGTGGAACTGCAACCTGAATCAATAAAGGGAGTACTCATGTTGATGAAATCATGGATCCAACAGAAAATGTCATTTCATCATATCATTACTGATTTTCTTTGTCATACTTCAAGCAGAGAAACAAGAATTATTTAATAACAAGTATTTAATATTAAAGATACTCCACTACCTCATTTCTAACTCTTTAAAGCCTAGTTTCCTTCTTGAGCTGGCTCACACGCCACCTTTTGTCCCTCTTCGTGCTGAAGCCTTCTCCTCTAAGCTACATTCCGCTGTGTCTTACATGTACTTATTCATGGACTGAATAGAATGGAAGCTCCTTGATGGCAGGGGCTTCTTTAAGACTTTCTTTGTATCTCCAATGTTTTAGCACAGTGCCAGATACACAGTAAAGGCTTAATACATATTTGTTGATTGAGTAATCCAATTTCAAAACACAGACCACTATTTAGAAAAGGGAGACAATTGTACTATAACGCAAAGAGTTGAAAGTCCTGGGTATTCACATTTCACAAGCTGCGTTCCTATAGCCAAGTTATTTAACCACGCTGAGTCTCTGTTTCCTCATCTGTAAGACAGAGATGAGAATACTTGTGCTACAAACCTTACAGAATTGTTGGGAGCAAAGAACTTTGCAAATTTTAAAGTGGTAGAGAAATGTAACTCTTCATTATCTGATGTGACAGGCCACCTAATTATCTAGTCCACTGAATAGCTTGGTGAGATGTAGTGATTTTACCACTTTTTGTCAACTAGGAAGAAATACTGCCTTTCCTTCTTTCTTTAAAATCAGCTCCCCAATCATATATCTATAAAAAGATACAAAAATAAAATGAAAATTTCACCTATTGTTTATAATGTGATAATTGAATATTCATCTGTGAAAGCTCATGCTGGGCAATCTTTCTTAAAATAAGCTTAGAATTTGACTAGGAAAAAAATGACAGTTATAAAATATCACATTGGGAGGGGGCAACACGCTGCTGGGCTCCCTCCATCTAGGCTCATGATATTACTGTTAAGCAGAAGAAATAAGGCTATCTTGTAAGTAAAGCCACATTATTGGTGAAGCATTAGAACAACCACCATGGCCCATCCCCCAGATGGTTTCAGTAGCCTTTGAAAAGTGCAATAAGATGCAAAAGTCTTGGGTTCTAGTTATATCACTAATGAGTAAAACATCTGATTTAAAAAAAAAACCTATCCTCATTATAAATTATAAAAGTTACCAGTTACTTACCACCCAAGACTCATCTTTGAAAAGGGCTTTATGTCATTGAGAAGAGTATAACCTTATCAAGTTGATAGGTTACTGGAAAGATTACCTTTCAAATTAATGATTGACTTTAAAGACTCATCTTATTTAACCTGCTCATGCTTCCATTTCCTTTGCTATTAAATCAAATCACCTTGGCTTTCACCATCTCAAAGCAAAACTCCAAAGATAAATGGAGCATTGGGGATACTGTGCTTTAAGTCACAGAAGGTGGCTTATAGAAATGCAATGCTCGAAAACCACGACTGAGCAATGGACTTGCAAATGCACCCTCCTCTTAATTACACATTAAGTGCAAAAACAACAAGTATTCTTAATTTGTAACATCAAATATTATATAATAACATGTTTTATTTTTCTGGTACACTTACTTCATTCTTTCAATGCAACATGAATATCCACATAGGCCAATTCTAGCAGTGGACAAATGACAGTATTTTGACTGTCAGACCAACAGTCCCTCACTTATTCAACAGTGAAGCACTTGGTATAAAATACCGTGTTGCACACTGGCTGTGACAGGAGTCTTGCCTTTTTTGGAGCCTACATGCCTAATTCTAG
>CM053623.1:256755168-256798149 GCA_028646595.1 Phalanger gymnotis
CCATCTTACAACGCTTTGCACACATTAGTTTCTTAATAAATACTTATCGAGGTAAATTGAAGTAATAAAGGTAGCACAATGTGTTACCATACAATGTATCTCCAATATAACCCAAACATAACTCACTACGTTTCCTTTGAACCTACCCTTCTTCTTATTTTCCTTGTTTATACGCCACCATTATTTTGGCCCACATCTTTGACTTTTTTCTCCTTCATCTCTTATGCTCAATCATTTGCCCAACATCTTCCATAACTGTCCTGTTAAACCACAACCCTGCTAGTGTAGGCCCTCATCACCATTCACCTGGACTTTTGCAGTAGCTTCCAATGGTTCCCTGTCTTCACTCCCTCCTCTCTTCAGTCCATCTCCACACAACTACCAAACCGATATTCCTAAAACACGAGTCTTACCATGTTCTTCTGTTTGGAAAGCTTGCCTCTAGGAGAAAATACAATCCCTTCTTAATGGTATTGAAGCACAGTCTGGCTCCAGTCTCTATCCAAGCAGATTACACATTGTTTTCCCTTGCTCCATCTATACTCAGTTGCCTCTCTCTTTTCATTCTTTCCTAATTCCTCCATAGTTTAGCTTCCAACTTCATTATTCAACTGCATCTTCTCCCCTCAGTTACCATTGACCCCTTACTTGCCAAATTTAATGGCCTTTTCTCACACCTCGTCTTTCTTAAGCTCTCTGCAACACTTGAGCATCTTCTTTTGGATACTCCCTAACGTCCAGGTTTTTGTAACGCTACTCCCTCTTGATTCTTGTCAGGCTGCTATTTCTCAGCTTTCTTTGCTGGATCTTCATTAGGCATGTCCACTAACTCTTTATGTCCCCGTGGACTCTGCTGGGTCTTCTTCTCTTTTCATTGTGTACTATTTCACTTGTTGACTTAATCAGATCCCAAGGCTTCAATTATTATCCTTGTGCTGAAGATTCCGGGATTTAAATTTATATTCCCAGATGTTTATCTACCTCTAGTCATTCACTTGGGTTACAATCATGTATCTCCAACTGCCTATTTGAACATTTTGAACAGGATGCCCCTTAAGTATCCCAAACTAAACATGTCCAAAATGGGACTTGTCACCTTCCTCCTCTACCCCTTAAAAAAACTCATCTCTTCTTTGCGGCTTCTTTTTATCTGTCAAAGGCCTAGCCTTCCTCTTCGTCATTCAGTCTTGTAAGCTAAGGGCTACCCTCAATTACTCATGATCATTCACCCCACATATTCCATGGCCAAGTCTACCTTTATGAAACTCTAATAGATGTATTCTTCCTTCCACTAATGACCACAACCTAATTCAGGCCCTCATCATCTCTAGCTAAGACTACTGCCGTAGTGTTCCAACTGGCCTCTCTATCTCAAGTCTCCCCCCACTGCAATCCATCCTCCACTTAGCTGACAAGGTGGTTTTTCTAAAGAACATATCTGACTATGTCACCCCACGCTTGATGAGCTCCTGGGATTCCAAAAGCAAATATAATTCTCCATTTAGCATTTCAAGCTCTTCATAATCTGTCTCCTTCCCTACTTTGTAGTCTTCTTATGCAGGGCTCGCTTCCACATACCAATTTCACTGACCAAATTTGGTCTACTGATGCTCCCTGCATATTGCCATAGGCCTTGGGCTCCTTGCCCCATCTCCTGATGCCATAATTTTGTACCGGCAGCTCCGCATGCCTGGAACGCTCTGCCCACCCTCCTCACCTCCACTTCTGAGCTTCCCAGTTCTGTTTACTATAGGAAGCCATTCTCAGTCTCCTCAGCAGCTGGTGCCTTCCTCTTGGAGACTGCTTTCCCTCTACTATGCATATACCTGTATTTACCTAATTATTTACACATTATTTCTCCCCATTATTCTGTAAGCTCCTTGACTGCCAGGAATGTTTTTACCTTTTAAAACAAAATTCTCCATAGCTTAGCGTGGTGCCTGGCATGTAGTAAACTCTCAATAATGCTTGTTGATTCACTGACCCTGGTATTTTATGTTCTAGCAAAATGGACTTTTTGGTTGTACCCTATATATGATATTCCAACCCTGGGTTCTAGGCCTTTACCTAGGCTGTGCCCCATGCCTGAAATATTTTCCCTCTTCACTTTCCTCTTGGAATCTCTCCCTCCCTAAAAGGCTCAGATCAATTTCTTTGCCATCAAGAGGCCTTTCCTGATTCCCCCACTTGTTAGTGTTTCACTGCCTCCTTCCCCCACTCCCCATCACTGTGCATTTTGTATAGATCCTATGTGTACTTATCTGTGAATATGTTTTGTTCTTCTAGCATAATGCAAACTGCTTTGTATTTGTATCCCTAACACCTAATACAGTGCTTGGAAGAAAGTAGGTGCTTAATAAATGGTTGTTGATTGCTGGAATTATTTAGTTATAGATTAACTCAAGGGTGGCTCTCTAGGTGCTCAATCTCAGCCCTTTGACTGAATCCAAACTTTGCAGAACAAATCACCTTCATAAAAGGATTTGTTCTGTAAAACTTTTACTTAATCAAAAGGCCACACCCAAGGACCTAGAAGGCCACACGTGACCTCGAGGCCACAGGTTCCTCACCCCTAGCAGAGGCCCTACCTGTCCTATATGTTAGGAATAAGAACATCCGACAGGTTCATAAAAGAGGTACCCACTTAATAATTGTGTCTTATTGAATCCTAGTATGGGTAGCTTTTTTTTCTTCTGACCATCTGCTCCATAGCACGTTTCAGAGTTGAGCAGCCTCTCATTAATTTTGAACATTAGAGTGTACTATAAAAATCATGGCTTATTATAGGGCAACCCATGATGCCTTAGGAGCTCTTGGGCTGGTAACTCCTTGCTACCCTGTTGTTATTTTCCTTTGTTTTCTTTGGCTACTTCAGCTTGTAATTTCTTTGGTTGGTATGAGTAATCCAGTCAATGATGCAGATGACAACTTCTTCATGCCTTTTCCTCCTGGGTGATGCCTATCCATGATTTCCAAGAAATATTCTATGGAGGATTCACCCAATATGCTGTGGGCTTTTCTTGGAATCACCTAAAACTGGGGGAAGGGATGGGGAAGACAACATTATACTACTCAGAATGTCCATCTATACTGAATAAAAACCTGATGCTTGATGCTTTCCATAATCTAGCTCTAACCCACCTTTTCAGCCACATATCATACTATTATCCTTTGTGACCTCTACATTCTAGCCAAACAGGATTCCTCTCCATCCTTTTCTCATTCTTCCTTCTTGTTTATTGAACCCCTCCCATATCTGAAATAGACTCTTTCATTGGGGCTATTTCTCTCTGTTGAACTCTCTCCCATCCTTCAATGCAAGTGCCCCCTATAAGCCTGAGTAACCTGGTAAAATAACTCTCCATCTCTTCTTGGTTTTTTCACCCCTTAGATTTTTGCCTTCACTCTTTTGCACTATTACCTATATGGGAAGACTTGTCTGAGTAGATGTCATCCAAAGGAACCATATGCATCATGATACAACTAAAGTCAACATTGAGAGCCTATCATACATAGCTCAAATACAATGACAATGTTAGTTTTATTCTATCAAATTTGAAGGACAAAGGAGCTTGTCAATCAGGCAGTAAACATTTATTAAGTGCCTATTTAATGTGAGGTATTGTACTGAGTACTAAGGAGTTGCAGTCATGCTTTTAGATGGCTTTGCTTAATTGCTCTAAAAGAATGTATTTTGTGCGAATGTTGTTATGTATGTTTAGGAGGACTTGTCAAAACAAAATCTATCCTTTTTGGTCCTCCAGCCAACAAAAAAAAATAGTTATGTAATACTTTCAGTTATTCAGCAGTAATGTTACAGGCATTTAGAGTCTAGTCCAAACATCTGGAGATTAGAGTGTTCTGAAGGGAATAGAATTTAGCCCAATACCTCAGAGCTCAGCACAGTGCCTGGCATATAGCAGGCACTTAATAAATGCTTATTGATTAAGCAAATGACTAATGTGGTCCCCCCTCTTCCCAACAATTTGGTTCGTGTTCCAATTTGGAACTTAGGCTGCTTTGAAAGCAGTGATGGTAGTATTGCCTAGAGGAGAAGTGATGAATTTCATTGGCCAATAAAATCCTGGAGTACATTCAAGCTATTACAGTTTTTATTCACCCAAATCCATTTCGGGGATATACCTATTAAGTGGGCTGGAGCTCAACCTAAATAAATATTTGACAGAGATGTTATGAAAGGGATTCCTGCTCAGGTATGGGTTGTACTAGTTAACCTCTGATGTTCATTTTAGCTCTGCTAATGTATTATCCTCCATGTCTACTTGGGGTAGCCAGTCAAGGTCCCTAGATAATATGAATCAATCTTTACTCTTCGGTCTTCATTGTTCTAGAATCTCTGAAGACCACCATATTTCTGTTCTCTTTATCATTTAAAAAGGTATAATTTCTAAGATTATCCCTTCCTTCTGACTCCTCATGGAGACTGGATGATAATGGATATGCAGCATGATTAGTTTCCAGTCCTACATAATAGCCAGTAGTAGTATTTATTGTGAACACCTTCTTTAATTATGTGTACCACAGATGACTAGGGCCAGCTAGATGGCTTGGTGGATAGAGTGCTAGGCCTGGAGTCAGGAAGACCTGAGTTCAAATGCAGCCTCAGACTTATCCTGGGAAAGTCACTTAACCCTATTTGCCTGTTTCTTAGCTGTAAAATGAGCTGGAGAAGGAAATGGCAAACCACTCTAGTATCTTTGCCAAGAAAACCCCAAAATGGTCTCTTTGTAAAAGTCTGACATGACTGATCGACAACAACTCTCTAGTTGATATATTGCCTTGGTTGAAGGAAATGTATCTTCAGTCCAGCCTTTTGTGGTACCCACAGAAGAAACATAGGCATTTCGTTCTTGTTGTTGCTATATTTGGAAATGTTGCTCAAACTAGATGGTCAGACCCCTTGAAGGTTGTACCATGCAGTAGATTAGGTTTTGCTATGTTGACATTTTTAGAGATGTCCAAGTTCTCAAAAAATGTATCACTAAATTGTAATTACAGGGTAGAGCTGTGCAAGATTGGCACTGTTACTTATTACCAATGGAAACTAATTAAGAACGTTAGAAAAAAAGACTTCATGGAAGTGTTAGGCTAACTCTGACAAAGCAGGAAAATTGTAGTTTGGCCTACAAAGAACATAGATATTTCTTTTAAACTAATTTTGAATGAAAAAAATTTTGACAAATTGTGTGTTTTTAAGGTTGCCTTATCTTTTTACCCTAAGTGAACTCAGCTTTAGAAATTCAAGTGACATTTAAAGGATGTGACTTCCATTTAGTTCTTCCTTAGTTAAACTAAATCCAGGGGCATTTGGGG
This sequence comes from Phalanger gymnotis, assembly GCA_028646595.1. Taxonomy (NCBI): domain Eukaryota; kingdom Metazoa; phylum Chordata; class Mammalia; order Diprotodontia; family Phalangeridae; genus Phalanger; species Phalanger gymnotis. The sequence goes on from CM053623.1 coordinate 256,760,503, forward strand.
ATGTGATTGAACCAGCTAGAGGAACACTTGTTATGTTTTTAGTATGAATATTTTTATCTTGAAAATTAGCAAATGTTACAAATCAAGTCTTCATTTGTTATTTTGTTGATTGGCTAGACTTTAAAAAGCGGTGAGCAAAACATCTCTAATGCAGAATAAATTTAAAAGTGTGTCTTGCATACTTTTTTTTGGAAAGCTGGTTGTTAAATGTGTATAAGCATCCCCCTGGTTGAATCTATATTTTATTATATTAGAGGCAGGTGGTAAAGTAGAAAAGGGCTATAGCAGAGAGACCTAAGCTCATGCTATCTTTGTTTATTAGCCATGTGATCATAGGCAAGTCACTTAACCTTGGCGGATACCAGTTTTCTCATCTCTAAAATGGGAATAACACTTGTACTCTCAATTTCACAAGGTTATTATGAAGGAAACACTTTGTAAAGTATGCAGTTTTACATAAGTTTGAACTATCATTATCACCAGGCTGACCATATTGGTTGATGGTGATACCTCGCATTTAGACAGCATAGAAAGATGTGCAAAGTACTTTACATACATTATGTCATTCGCATCACAATGGCTCTGTGAGACAGGGATAGCATTATCCCCATTTTATAACTCAAGAAACCGAGGCTGTGAGGTTGAGAGATGACCAAGTTCCATCTATATTCCTAGAATTGTCTTAGTAGATTAGTTGCCATTTTATAGTGTATATATATAATATATATATGTATATATTATATATATACACATATGCATGTATATGTATATGAACACACAATGCATTCCTATGAATATATACACATATGAATATATGTATATATTTACGGATACACATATATAAATGGATTATAGATGCTTTTATTTACCACAAAGACATGTCCCAGTATATCACCCTTGATTGCACTGAAATCTCCCTTATAAGAGGAAAACTTACAATTAAGCAAAACTGATTTACAAAATGACCATATCTAACTATGTACTATTCAGTATTTTTAGTCCTCTACCACTCTACCAAGATGAAGGAGATGTTTTATCATATGACACCCATATCTAATGATTGTAATTAATTTGACTGGCTGCCTTTTAGCATTCTTTTCATTTGTGTGACAATAGTCCCTGTATATATTATTCTTCTGGTTTCTGCTAACTTTGTTCCAAATCAGTTCAAATCAACATTCTCATCTGCTTCTGAATTCCTCATAGTCGTTATATCTTAACGACACAATGATATTCCATCTTATTCATATAGCACAACCTGAGTAGTTGCTGTTTTAGCTAAATGCAATGCCTCAAATAAATATTTTTCATGCATTGGAAAGCAACAAACCTACCACCAGCTGTTTGTTGAGGTTTAGGTTTATAAGGCTAGAGTAAGGACTGGACTGATAATTTATTTCATTGATAATAGGTTAGTGATTTAGATAACTATTAATAGCCATTAGGGTCACAGATAGTCCTATCTTTAAAGAAGTTCTTTATTTTTGAAAGTATTTTCATGTCATTCCTTTGAAAAGGGAATGTGTTTCTATCTGGTTATCACAGTTTATTTTGTTTTAGGTCAAGGCTTCTTTGCATCAATCAAAATATGAACCCAATTTTATTGAATCAACTCTCAAAGAAAGCACCCAAAACATCTATGTTTAAAAGTAAGATTATTTATTTAAAGCTAGAAGATTTCTTAAAGGACACTTAGTCCTGCCCCTTCATTTTACAGATGAAGAAACTAGACCAAACAAATCAAGTGACTTCCTCAAGATCACATGATTGATCAATCATCAAGTATTTCCTAAGTATTGATTATATACCAGACACTGTGCTAGACATTGAGAATGCAGAGAGAAAATTAACACATTCCTTGACTTCAAGGAGCTTATATTCTCAAGGAAGAACCATACATACACACACACATATATATACATACATGTATATATGCACATATATACATTTATGTATACATGCTCTCCTCCCTCCCCTTTTTCCATGCCTCCTTCATTGTGTGTGTATGTATGTGATTAAATTTAAACTTCATTATGAACCCTTTTCTCCAGCACTTTAAGGGTAGACAATCAACAAAGCAAGAAATCAAGTCCTAATCTGTACTGTTTGCCAATTCCCAAGGTGTAATCCTCACACTGAAGATTTAACCATCAGCTCTTGGCAGCCAGCGTAAGCTTGTTCTGGTCTACCACTGGGGAAAGGCATTTGCAGTTGGGTGACCAGGAAAAGTTTTATGTAGAAGGTGGTGTTTGAGATGGGTCTTGAATAAGCTCTAATATTGAATGATCAAGTTTGTAATGAGGAAGATTTGTTTGTTAGTTGTCCATAGGATGGTTTGGCGAGGGACATGGAGAGGCTAGATCATTGTTTCTTATTCTGGGTCTACGGAATTCTTAAAGGGGTTCCAAGAGTTATGTGAGGAAAAATTATAGTCCATACGTGGAGAGAATACCTACTGAAAATCCACAGAGGCCAGAGATGACTTGGTGCTTGTGAGGAGCAATGCAGAGGCCATTTTGGTAGTGGAGTAGATTGAGTGTTAGACTTGGGTGTCAAAGAGACTTGAGTTTGAATCCTGCCATAAGTATTAAGTTTAAACAAAAGCTGTGAGATCCTTGAGAAATCACTCTATCAGCCTGTTTCCTCGTCTATAAAATGGGGGTAATAAAATTTACTTTATAAGACTGTTGTAAGAACCAAATGAGAAAACATAAGCCAATTACTTTGCAAACCTTAAAGAAATATATAACTACTAGCTGTTATTATTTATCTTAATTATAATTATAGTGTAATATTGCCTGGATTGTAAAGCATGTAGGAAAGAGTCATTTGTAATAAGGTCATAAAGGTGCAGTGGGGTGTATATGTGATCCTAGGGGTAACAGGAGGTCATTCGAGTTTATTAAGTAAAGTAGTAAGGGGCAAACCTAGAATTAAAATTCAGCACTTAAGACTCCAGATCCAGCTTTAGTTTTGTTTTTACCTTCCTAGGCCTGCCCTATATTTTTGGTATAATTCAAGTTGAATTTAAAAGAAGAAATGTTCTTAAAGCAGTCCTTTTGGAAATAGGAACCTGGCAGAATTGCAGGTTGGTAATTGCTTAGAAATACCTTTGGGAATTACTCTTTATTGGGAGCTAGAGAAAGAGAGGGTGTGAGAATGAGTACGAACGTGTGTGCCCGTGTGTGTGTGTGTGTGTGTGTGTGTATAAGAGAGAGAGAGAGAGAGAGAGAGAGAGAGAGAGAGAGAGAGAGAGAGAGAGTATTCTAAGTATGTATTTGAAAGGTTCCTACCATAACCATTTAGCATTTGTTCAAAATAGAGGGGACTTGAGGTCTCTGAGTATTTAAAAGTTCTGCATGTGGTTGATAATTCTGCCCCTTTGCAACCAGTCACAGTTTTTCTGAAAAAATCTTTGGATTCTCCTCCTACAAATAGATTCACTCCATATGCATCTTGCTTAGTGCTACCAAGTACCTCATCTTTTTGTTGTTCATTTTAATTCAATAAGAATCCAGTAACCTCATTTTAGGTACAAGGCACTGTGGTAGGTGCCAAGGTGAAGATTGGCCAATGCTAAATAAAACTAGGTCTCTATCCTCGATGAGTTTATAGTTTATATCACAGTCAAGTTTCAGGAGGTGGAGATGTGGATGGAATCCATTCCAGCAATAAATAAAATCGTAACAAAAGGGTAAAGGATTTCCAGCAAAGATGGTGAAATCAAAGATTACGGCTGAGTCCAGCTCCATTAAGAACAGCCCACAGTAAAGATGAAAAAGAGTGGCAGGTGTAGCAGTGATCAATAAAACCAAAGAAAAATCCCAAGTAAGCTCCTATATCTAGTCCAGAATTGTATGAGAGAATGGTAAGAAACCCATAGGGTTTCTGGTCTGGGGCTTAAGAGGCCTGAAACTAATGTGAGCTCTGATATATGTTTGCACTAGGGAATCCATCAAAGGGAGATGGGCAGAGGTATACAGGCATATAGTACCCCAATGGGAACCTCAAGGTGGCCTGAAGCCATTTTGATCTCCAATATCTGTTTGAGATCTCAGCATGAGAATGAAAAAAACAGGGCATACCAGTACCTGATATTAAATTATCCGACAAAGAAATATTCATCAAAACTATTTGCTACAGTTTAAAAAAAATAGAAAAATTTATAAGTAGAGCAGATTAGGCAAAGAGGACTAATAAGTAATTAGACATAGTAAGGTAATCCTTAGTAAAACCCAAGAATGCCAATAAGGAGGAGTACTTATTTGACAAACACTGTTGGGAAAATTGGACAACATTTTCTTAGAAATTAGGGTTAGAACAACAATTTGTACTATATACCATAAAAGTTTCAAATTGATACATGGCCAAAATAGGTAAGGAGATACCTTTCCCAATCATGAATATTGGGAGAGTTCTTGACCAAATAAAGGTTAGAAAGGATCATAAAAGACAAAATAACTCCTATTACATAAAATTGAAAAGGTTTTGACAAGCAGAATTAATGAAGTTGGAATTAAAAGGGAAACAGTTACCTGGAGGAAAAATCTTTGCAACACATTTCTCTGCTAAAAGGTCTGATAGCCAATGGATGTGAAATGTAAAAGAGTAATTTCTTAATAAGTAAATGGGCAAAAGAATAGGAAATCTTCAAAAAAGGAAATGCAAGACTTTACCAACCACACAAAAATGCTCCAAATAAATATGAAAAAAATGAAAATTAAGACAACTCTGAGGTTTCACTTTACACCCCTCTGATTAGGAACAATGATGAAAAAGGAAAATGCATATTGTCGAAGAGGCTTTGGGAGGACAGGTACCTTGTTACACTATTGATAAAGCTGTGATTTTATCATACCATTTTCAAAAGCACTTTAAGATTATATCCCCAAAGTCATAGATATGTGAAGTTAGTTACTGCTAGTAGGCACATTACGAAAGGGTCCAAGATCGAGGGGGGAAATAGTCATAGAAACATTTTTATTGTACTAAAGAACTATATATAAAAAGGGTATGAATTGGAGAATGGTTGAAAAAAAATGTGATATACATATGTACTGGAATATTTGACCATAAGAAATGAAAAATGGTATAAACTCAGAGAAACCTTGGAAGACTTGTACGAAATGATGAAAAGTCAAACAAGCAGGACCAGAAGAACAGTTCATTCAGTGACTACCACAATGTAAATGATTACAACTTTTGAAAGACTCAAGGATTTTGATCAAGGCATTGAGCAATGATTACTTCAGAAGTCTGATGACAAAACAACTGTTTCACCTCACACAAGATGTGCTGGGCTAGAGGCACACAGTGAGACATATTTTCAGATGTTGCAAATATGTTGAAAATTTTTGCTTGACTCTATTTGTTACAAGGGTGGACATTCATGGGGAACGCAAGGGAGCGGGGTTTAGTAGGTAGTGACGGTGATACAAAGAAAAAAAGAAGAAAAGAAAGAAAAGAGTAAATGAAAAAAAATCAAAGAATATAGAGAACAGAAAGATATTAAGAAGAAGACATAGGGAAACAGGCTAGTTTCATTAATTTTATGTTAAATTTGATATATGCTTAAAACAACAAATGTAATTCAATCTCAAGTGTCCTCTGTCTCTCTCTCTCTCTGTCTCTCTCTCTCTTTCTCTCTCTCTCTCCCTCTCCTTTGTACATTTGAATATTTGTGTTTGTTCATGTTTAAGTCCAATGATAAATCAAGGTAGAGATTGAACTTCCTCTACCACTGCAGGTCAGCTTAATTCATAATAAAAAAGAAAATTTAAAAAAAATAGGAAAATAGTGGTTGTACTGGTTCATTTTGTGGTAGACCATAATTGTTATGTGGAAAAGAGTGGAATGAATTAGACCTGGATAGATAGGTTAGAACTAGATCATGGAATGCCCTTGACAGTGGCTGTGGAGTTTGGACTTGTTACAGTAGGCAACAAGGAGCTATGGAGAGTTTTTCAGTAGTGAAATAAGCTCTAATATTGAATGATCAAGTTTGTAATGAGGAAGATTTGTTTGTTAGTTGTTCAAAGGATGGTTTGGAGAGGGACATGCAGAGGCTAGATCAGTGTTTCTTAGGCTGGGTCTATGGAATTCTTAAAAAAAATTTGATAACTATTTCGATATAATTAATTTCCTTTATAAGCCTCTATATTTTCTCTTGCACATATCTAGCAGCATTATTCTGAGAAGGGGTCCATAGTCTTCACTAGACTATCCACAGGGGTCCATTACACAGAGAAGATTAAGATTCCTTGCACTAAAAGCAGAGAACCCTCTTGAGGGCTCTTGCATTAGGCCAGGCGATAGATAAAGTAGCTATGGACAAGATGGTGGTAGTGGGAATGGAAAACCTAGGAAAAAATAAGTGATAACGTGATACCATATATAACCCGAAACACGCCTACCCGATGTATGGCTCTTTAGAAATCTGTGGCCTGAATGAACTTAGCCTTTATCTCAAGCCTTTGAACCAGAACTCAAATCCAATTTAGATACGTTTTTTTTAGTTTGGAGTGTGTGTGTGTGTGTGTGTGTGTGTGTGTGTGTGTGTGTGTGTGTGTTGGGTTTTTTGGATATCATTTGGTCTGTTAAATTTTAAAAACAGAAGAGAAAACAGGTGAATGTACAAGTATAATGGATGAGCCACTGTTTGGTGAGAGAAATGATGTCATCCACTTGTTTCTAAACTGGGTGGTTTTTTTTTTTTAAGGTGGGAGAAGTATGTAGACTGGCTCCTTTTGAAAATAATGCATGTAAATACATACTGCAACACAACTGGAGGCATCTTTCTGAAAGTGCATTGATTAGGGTAATTTTAACCGGAAGAATATATTTCACATATGGAATTTTGATGATTTTGCCCGTGTGTGTGTGTGTGTGTGTGCGCGCGCGTGTGTGTCTTCCTGAAGGGATTCTTTCCTGTTGCTGTCCTGAAAGGCTTAAGATAATAGAAAGCGATAGTGTTTATTTTCCTACTGCACCATTTGGGAAGTATTGGAACTTTTGCCTCTGAGCAGTCCGAGGTACAAAAATGCTAATTTATTACCAGACTGCAGCATTGTGATTTGCATTCTAAATCAGACTGCAGAATTCCCAGAACAAGTGGCTGTCCCTCCTATGCCTCAGCCAAAATTTCCCCGGTCTCCTGCCTTTCCCCCACCACCTTAACAAAAATCATTCCCAGAGACTCCTTTTTGAAGTAAGTAATTCCAGTAAACTAGTTTGAAATCTAAAAGACACCAATAGATTTGTTTTCACCGTTTCCCTATCCCCTTACATATAGGAATCCCGAGCCACTGCGGTGAAATAATTGCTTTAAACACTGTGCCTTTGAGGCTTAAAGATATATGCTCATCTCCTTCAAATATCTTGCCCCTGCTTATTTTTAAATCTGCAAAGGTGTGAGCTTACAAATACCCTTTCAATAATAGCCTTTTAAGATCAGACCTCAGATAAGTGTAACTGCATCCTTGCCAGGAGCTTTTAAATCAAATTAAGTAGATACTTAGAGAAGAGGAAAATGAAAAACATTTCTGTAACATATCTGAGTGAGAAACAACTACTGCAGCATAAAAAACCCACAGGCGTCTGGGCTTTCCCACTTTGGTAGCAAATAGGGGGAATTATGGGTTGGTGGTCTGCTTCATGTTAGGACACCCCTCCGTCTGTTCCCAGTGCAACCTGGTTCCAATTTAAAGCCCAGATTTCAATACAAACCTCGATTTCTTTTCGCCGTTTTACATGCAAAGCGAGGCTTATGAATCCCAGAGCCTCTGCTACTAAGACTGACACCAAATTCTCCCCTCCCCCGCCAACACACCCCCAAATTCCGCGGCTATTTGTTTGAATACCTGCTTACAGTGCTGCACAATGGGGCAGCTTTGAGAACAAAAATTGATAATCTTCACGGAAGAGTAATTTGAATGAAATTACACTTGACAGCCTGTCTCCCAGCAAACAAGGGGAGTGAGGGAGCCTCAGCTAAGCTCTGAGGACTTGCCTTCCCCACTGCTTTTTGGAGCTTCCCAGGAAAAGAGGAGGAACGAACGGCGGACAGTCACAGTTTCTCCAACGTCTAATAGAACCTTCCGATTAAATTCTTTGCACCATTGTAGAGTGAAGAAAGGCAGTCATGGAAGAGAATATGGAAGAAGGACAGACACAAAAAGGTAGTGGATTGAAAACAGTTTATTTGCAACTACGCGGTTGTTTTGCAGTTTCCTTGTTTGCTTTTAGGGGCATGCCAATAACGCTAATGCCTATCTCCCTGAAGGCAGATTTTCTTTCTGGATTTTTGCTCTCAGACCACTTGTATTAATGCCTCGCACAAATGCCATGATTATTGGTGAATATTGAGGATAAGAGGAATGCAAAGGTACAGAATCTTTACTTAGAGAGAATTCTGATCAGCATTTAACGAGCACTAGGGGCTCTTTTGGACCAGTCTTTGTTAACCTTCATTTATTTCATGTTTTCACGCTTGTCGAGCTGGGTCAAGGGAGCCCTGGTGTGACCTAGGATAGAGCCCCTCTCTCAATATTTGTTGCTAGTGCAAGCTAGAACCTTGACAATGTATCCATTATTTTCACCTTTGAAAAGGGTGTCCTATGGAACAAAGGCTAACTATATATATATATATGTATATATATATATATGTATATATATATATGATGGTGTGTGTGTGCATGTATGTGTGTGTTTGTGTATGTGTGTGCTGTCTTCCTTTTATTTTTCCTTTAGTTCTTTTTCTTTTTTTTTTAATTTCCCTTCTCTGTCTGTGGAAGGTGGTTGGCTTTGGCATCCATTGAATGAAGGGTTGTAAATTTCCCAGTGATATCAATCTGCTTTTCTCTGCAAAGCCCAACAAATTGAACTTCTATAAAAGAGAGACCCAACTGTTGACATGTTTTCTTTCTTTTCCTTTCTTAAATCATATTTACTAAGTCATATTTGTGTAGACATAATACCCACGTTTCATCTTAAGTAACCCACTCTAGGATCTTTTTATGTGTCAAGTGGCTTCACTGGAAAGAACCTTAGCTTTCACCTCCACTGCTGTCTTTCCTTGCTGACAGTACTCAGTCTTATGTAATGATTTAGAAAATGCCTGTGAACCAAATAAGCCAGGTGACACTTTGAAGAATCGGGGTTGAAAGGCAGCAATGAAAAAGGAATTAAGGATTAGTAATCAAAGTGGGTATAAATTGCATGTAAATCCTTCTCTCCCCCTCCCCCATTCTAGATTGTTATCAGATTGGAGGTGCTACAGCAGGTAATATAGTATCAACGTCTTTGCTTGCTCCAAGTACTGGGACATGCATGCTCTCTTATTATTACTGACACATTTCACTTTTCTGGGCTTTCTTCTCCGGACTTGATTTTAGCTGTACCAAACAGATTCAGACAGGTCAGAGTCAGAAAACATTGGTACCAAGCCTATCTCAAATTTGTATACACACCATAATGATGGATGCATTCTACTCCACATTTTAGTCATGGACAGCTTCATTGGCACTTCACTCATACTAACAGCAACACAGTAAAAGAACATTATATGGCCCCATTACATTTTTCACTAAAAGATTCCACTACCTTTACCAAATAGTCTACATTAGTGTGCTTTAAATGTACAAATTACAGCAAATAGTTTGAAAAGCTACAACTGGCCAACATTGGTAGGGTTTTAGTCTTTTAAAAATGAATCAGATATTATGATTTTATGTTGGTTGTGGTATAAGCATTTTTCAAAATGAGGTGTCTGCCTTAGAGATTGAGAATGTGATAGCTGAGCCAGAGAGATTTATTTATCTCATTGATGGTATTATTTGGACAGTCATCTTGCTTTAAGAATATTCATTTTCCTATTTTAAAATTATGAAAATGTTACCAACAAGTACCAAGTAAAAAGAGTGAACAGGTTGGTATACAGTGCATGCTAGCAAAGCTGAGTTAAGTATTTGGAAGGGCCAATAAACAAGATAGATGTTGTAATTAATCATTGTCATTATCCCAGGGTATGGGGGAAAATGTCTGATTTTTTTCAGTTGAAGATGATGTGTTAGGATCTTCTTTTTTTTTCCTCTTTTAAAGCAGTGTTGCCATCACAAACAAGTGGCAAAACATATGCTAAACCTGGAAAAAAAGATATTTAATTGAAAAGTATGTTCAATTATAATGGCTAGATTTACAGATTTTTTTTTAAAGAAAAGATTTGTTCTCAGCTTTCTCATCCCTATGTATTTCTTCTCACCTACCTGTTTCTAAGTCTGTACATGAGCTGATTGCTAAAGAGGGCTACTAGAATTTAGGTATGAGATATACTTATGAGGCTGCTGCAGGTAAGAAACCTGATGATTTTTCAGCTTAGAAGGGACTTCTGAAAAACTGGTGAAATCTTTACTGATTTCCAAGTAGCTTAGATAAAAAGGCATAGCACAGGGGCTTTTAACCTAGGGTCTTTGATCTTTTGGGGGATAATATTTTGATAACTATATTTCAGAATAAATGGTTTCCCCGCAGTCCTGTGTAGTATGTTATATACACTTAAAAATATTATTCTGAGAAGGAATCCATAGGTTTCACACAGCACCAGAAAGATGAGAGCCCCTTGCTTTTAGATTGGTGTGCTGATTTAAAGGAAGAGGCAATCCAAAAGTGCCTTGTAGAAGCATCATATAAATGCTATATTGACGATAATGATGATTATGAGGAGGAAGAGGAGGATAATGGTGGTAGTGGTGGTGGTGACTGTGATGATGATATCTCTATACCGGTGCAGATTTTTCCCCCTTAGCTAGTCATTCCATCACATTCTTTGGGTTTGACTGTGAGAATCTCTACAGTTCTCTTTCCTTTGGACCCCTTTTCATGCATCTTGATTTGTGCTGCTTTCCCCCTCATTTTTAATTCCTAAACATCTCAGGAAGCATAAAAAAAAAATATTTCCTCCTGCTTACCTCACCAAGTATTTGCAGCCGTAGAATGTGATAGCAGCCATGATAGGAACCAGTAGCTCCAGCCCTCATCCTTAAAACAAATAATTTTGAATGTGTTTATTTCATATTTTTCTTTAGAATCCTGAGAAGCTATTTTCCCCATTGCATTTTTCAGTATATGAAGTTGATAACTAATGAAGAGGGAAGATTTTTTTGTTTTTTTTCCACATAGGGATGACACATAATGGTCACCTCACGATCACTGCTTCCGAACTACCGGTTTCATGGCTGTTCACTTTTAAGTCAACAAACATTTACTAAATGCCCATTGTGTTTGAAGCACTGTGGTGCTAGGCATCAGGGGAAGAGATTAAATTTAGATAATTCCACAAATATTTATTACTATGTGCCAGGCTCTGTGCTCAGCACTGGAGTTTACAAAGGTAAAGATGAAATTCCCCGTCCTCAAGGAGCTTATATTCTTCAAGACAAGATATGGGTTCTGCTCTTATGAAGCTTAGAGTCACTGAGGATGAGATATAAACACAGGTATATACATATATATATAATATATATATACACATATGTGTGTATATATATGATACATTTATTAAAATATATCAAAGTTTTACTGAGATACAAAGGATAAGGCAAAAGCTGATGGAGGAATCAAATAAGACTTCATGGATAAGGGTGCATCATAAGTAGCTAACAATGTATTTCTTGTCTGCCCCCCCCCCCAAAGCTACCATTAGTTGTTCTGTTTTCTTTAAGCATTTTGTTGTCTTATTCTGATTACTTCATTTGGACCGCCTAAGAACCTGATTTAGGTTCCTTCATTTTCAGACTTAAGTGAAACTTCCACATATTTTATCATTCCAGAACTCATTATTATGCAGCTTATCTTCTTTCTTTTCATTTCTGAAATGCCTCTAATCAATAACTAGGTGTTTTTATAATTATCACCTGAAAAATGTTACCATCCAGGACTGGGAAACTGCTGAGGTTTAGTTTAACCTGCAGAGTGCCAAGTTACTCGGTTAGATGACCAGCCATTGCCCATAAAGAATTGTTAATGCATTGCTTGTGACACCAAATTCTGCAGTATGTACACTTACAATATTTGCAAATATTTGCCAGTCACTAGAATCCAAGATGCTTGCTGTGCCCCACCCTCCCCCAGCTTCACTGTAGGCACATTTAGATAGCCTATCTTCTTGAGTAATTGGAGTAATAAAAGACCCAGAAGGAGCTGACGGATGTGGCTTCACTTTATAGGCAACTTTAGCCATTGTCTACCTAGCTTAATTTCTGGAGGAAGGGAGAGCTAGAGTGAGTGGCCAAGGGGAGGAATGGGTAATTCCCCCAACAATAAAAAGTGAAGTGTTAATGAGATTAGGAACCTTTCACTTCTTGCCTAATACGTTAGTTCAAACATGGCCTTAGGTGGTTATACTGTATTTCCGGCTTGGTGATCTATGAAAAGGGAGCTGAGAATGTTAGCCTATTTCCCAGTGGACAAATGTCACCTGGATAACTACTTTCACAATTGAGTTCTTCATTGGGCATCTGAGCAGTAGGGTGTTAGGACTGGAATAGATAAACATCTGGGGATCCATTTAGACTCACAGAAAGCTGTGCTGAGTTTTCACTGCTGTGCTTTTTTTTATGACCATCATTTAGACTTGCTTAACATGGAATGGTCTCTACTAGTTTAATAAATTAATTTAGTTTCTTGTTTTGATTCTGTGTAGTTGTGAGACATCTGTCAGTGGAGAGAGATGAGATAATTTTTCTAAAAAAATTGAGCAAGGTATTTCTCAGAACTTCCTATATTCTAGTTACCATAGTTTTGGTGCTTGAAATAAGACTTTTTAGAGTCTTGTTATTTGGTATTTTCATAGCACCTGTTTTTAGGTTTTTTTTTTAAATCTGGAATCCTGTTCACCTCAGAATTCTTAAATATTCAACAAAATACAATTATCTTTATAAAACTGTAGAATAGCAGAACTGAGAGGGACTTGAGAGGTCACCCATCCAAGCTATACCTGAACAAAGATTACTTCTGCAGTATCTCTGGTAAGTGGTCATCTACCTTCTGCTTGTGAACCTCTAGTAATGAGGAACTCACTAGCAGCCAAGGCAGACCATTTTTCTTTTGGGCAGATTGATTATTTCTAAGATTATACTTCCATTGATTGAACCAAACTCTGCCTTCCTGCAATCACAGATATTTGTTTTTCCCTCTGGGGCCAAGTAGAATAAATTAAATCATGACCCTTCACAGATTTGAAGGAAGTTACCATCCCTGCCATAGATTGTCTTTTATCTAGAGAAGAAATTCTAAGTCCTTCAGACTAATTTTACATGGCATAACGTCAAGTCCCCTCCATTTCCTGTTGTCCATCTTGTCAAGATTCTTCCTAAAATATTGTAGCTAGAACTGAACTCTTTAATTATAGGGGATATAGGAATAATTGTCTTACTGAATTTAGAGTACTCAGGATCATAGATTGAGAGCAGTAAGGGACCTTAGGTTCACCTAGTCCATTTGTCCCCTCATTTTCTAGATAATGAGAGAAACTATTATTGATGACCAATGATTTGGGGAGATGTAGAGTTTTCCCCCTTTATCTAAAGTTCTCCTTTCAGTACAGCCTCTGAAGCAAAGGACTGATGATAGCAGATAGAATTAGCATTCTCCTCAGTCTGGGTATTGCTACCCTACCCAACCTTACTCGGAATTTAAACTAAGGAGAAACTATATGTAGCCCATTATATTTTATTCAGGCTTGGGTGGGGGATATCGATTCTTTGTCTAGATTTCCCCAGGTTGGGGGTGATTTGGAAGTAAATGACATGATGAAAGTCACATTCCCCCCAGCTCCTCATTAGAATAGGTCTACCTTTCATTATAACATTCATTTTTTCATTACTTGTTAACCAATCAGAGTTAATTGCCGCCCTCAGGAACACAACCCTTCCAAGGGCATTGAGTGGGTTCCATGAGGGGTCTTTGGAGTTTGAGAGTGTCATTGACCATTTTATTAATAACATGCTAGCATTATTAATGAAATGATTAATTACCCAGAAACTATGTCTCTCAAACTTGTTAAACATCACAATAAGGAAAATGTGACCCAGAGATATGGAATGACTTGTCCACAAAGAGTGAATGGCAGAATCTGGATTTGAACTTGTTTGCTCTAATACCATATCCTTTGCTCTTGCTTCTGTACCACTTCAAATCCTTTCTTTTGAAAACATGTTAATAGACTCTTCATTAACACAAGTTAATTAAAGCTTTTTCTAAATATCTTATTGAAAGAACAATAACTGAGAAAAAGTGTTTATTAGATTTTGGTAACTTGAGTAAACATTTCAGAGAGCCTCCAAAATAGATGGTTTTCACCAATAATAGATTAGTCTATAGAAAGAAGGATATGGTTTATGATTTTTTTTTTTGAGGAAGGTATGGTATTGGAAAAAATTCATGTAGCTTCTATGTAAACAATCAAAATCCACATAATTAAACACAATATCATGATATGGTTAAAAGAACAAAGATCTTAAATTCTGAAGACCTTACTTTGAATCCTGGTTTTGCCACCTAATAGCTGTATGGCTATCTCCTTACCCTTGGTTTTCTCATCTATGAAATGAGGGGATTAGACTAGAATCTAGTCACTAGATTATCTTCAAGATCCCATCCAGCCTGTAATTGATGAAATCTTTAGTCCTTACCCTGCTTTTAATACTGACAAATATAGACTCAGGCTACTTGGCTTATCTTGGGAAATCCAATTGGAAAGCATCCACAATAACAGGTGGCCCAGCTGTGGATTAGCTCCTGTTATAAAAAAAAAACAAAAACAAACAAAAACAACTCACGTTTTCCCACAATGGTCACTATTCATGTTGTGAACATTGTCTTAAATATCCTAATCTGCAATAAACTCCCGTTCCTTCTACCTTGAGGAAAAACGAAGGGGAGGAGGATTGGGCTAGGCTTTTTTCTCTAGGATTTTAAGGAGGAAATTAGGATTTTGTCCTAGGTCGAAATGATTAGACAATGAAAGGTTTGCATCTAGATTTCATTGGACAAAATTCTAGGAGAATGAAACTGGGGTAGAAGGTAAGGATGTTGTTTCTAGGCTCTTGGGTAATGTATGTTTTCTTAGCTTGGGGTAGAGGGTATTGGCCTTTCGTGGTATGTGCTTTTACTAACATTGCTTTAGTGAATCAAGCCCTAGGAAAGAGAACAAATTCTACACTGATGACACTGAGTGTGAGTCACTTAACTTCCATGGAAACTAGTTTCCTCATCCATCAGAGAGGAAATAATGATCCTTTCAGTTTTTGTGATTCAATGAAGTTGAGTAATTAAGATGAAGTCCATAAAACATTTTGATCTTCCCAAGGAAAGGTGATGGAGAACTCTTCTTACTGCTTAGAAATATGGAGTTAAAAAGGGAAAAAATAGACTCTCCTCTCCTCTTATTAATTTTTTTATACAGTCATGCATTGATACCTGTCCAATATTTCTTATACTCAGGGGCCATGAAGAATTAAGTCAGGTAAAACTTTTTACTGACTTCTAATCATCTTTTCTTTTCTGGAGTTTCCACTATCAGTCTTTACTGTGTTCAAATTTTTGGCAAGATTCATGCCTTGTATTTTCTTCTAGCAATAACAAAAAGGTAATCATTGCTCCCTTTTTTAAATGGCATTGATTCTCTTTGGAAGAGGTACACTACTTGATCAATGAATAGTTATGTCTTAATAAGTATTAAGTTAAGTATAAGAATTTAGCAACTGATTTTTAGTTGGTTTTTCTTATAGCACTGGAAGTGGTTGGACACACACACTGTAATAAAAAACCCATCTGCCTTTCCTCGAAGTGGAAGTCTGCAAAATAAGTATTTTCCTATACGTCATATATTGTGGGTCTATATTTTTCACTACAACATATTTTTGCCTTTTGAGATAAGTAGAACAGAAGCTGGTAATTCCTCACAGAACATATTCTGAAAACAGTACTCAGTTAATTTGTAAAGACAATGGTGTTCCTAAAGCAGAGGTCTGTGTTAGTCTTCTGCTAAAGAACCTTCACTGGTTCCCAACTATCTCTTGGATAAAATCCCAATTTTTGTAGCATTTAAAGCCCTTTACAATTTTGGTCTAGTTTACTTTTTCCAGGCTGATTTTGCATAACTCTCCTTCATGAACTGTATTCCATCCAGACTGGACATCCAGACTGCTGTTCTCCATAGATGAGACTTTATTACTCTGCCTTCTTACAGAATGTTCCACCTGCCTAGAAAACAAGCACTTTCTCCTCAAATTTTCCTCCTAGAATCCTAACTTCCTGCAAGGTTGAGGTCAAATACCACTTCCCACCTTTCTTGATGGTTTTTAGATGCTAGTGTTTTCTGCCCCAGGAAATTATTTTGTATATGTTTTCATGTATTTCTGTGTTCATGTTGTTCTCCCCACTCCTTCTACTGCCCAATTCCCATTTCTCTTCCTATCATCAGAACTTAACAAAATGTCTAAAATATAGTTGGTGCCTGATAATTGTTTGTTGATTAGTGTTGGATTTTTTTAATTGATTAATTTTTGAGAGGTAACTTTCCCAGTGATTTTCTTTTGCCGCTTGTGAAAGTTCATATAGTCAGAGTGTTGACCTGACCTTCTATTTGTTAGCTTTTCCTCTAGAAGAGACCAGACATAAGTTTTGCATGCTTTATAAATGACAGAGCATCAGAAATTTGTGTCTTTTTGAAGTTCAATTGTCCGTATTACCGTCTTCTTAATAAAGGTCCTGGGTTGAAGGTCAAGGAAGACCTCCTAAAAAAAAGTAGCCTGTTAACAAGCTCTTAGGAGTTTGCTAGCTAACTTCCATATTGAGCATGAATCATTCACCCATTTCCTTGCAAGAAAGGTTGTGGACATCAGAGGAAAAAGGGAATGGGGTCCTAGGTTTCAGCTGCTCGGTGACATACTTGGGGAGAGCCAATGGAGCATCACAATTACATATGTCATTATCCCATGAATGAAATCTAGTTAGAGTTTTAAACTCAAAAAGGTTAGATTTTTGGTTATGATTATACATACATCCGACTTACTTTGCTTAGTTTGTGGTGGTAATGGTTTTCTCCAAGATTTTAGGTCCAATTGGCTTATAAAATCATAAATTATAAACCTATATGATTGTGATTATTGTGTGGAAGGAAAAAAATAAACTAGTTGTTAGAAAAGGAAAATTCCCTGCATGTGACAATTTCAGGAATGTTAAAAAAAAATCACTTCAGATGTTTGTAACACAGATGAACAATCTGTCATTGTTTCTTTTGTCCTGACTTGGCATAAGTGTAATGGGTTATTTATTAAGTGTGCATGTCCTTTAAATCTGATAGGATAAGACATCAATTTGTAAGTTGTAAAGTGCTTTATATAAGGTCAATTATTATAAACTGAGACAAACCTAATTATACTATTGCCACAAAATACTCTTGGGGATTAAAGTATAAATCATACACGTAGATGATGGAAAAGAACAGCTATGAGTCTGTAATATATCGTTGTGCTACAATGTGGGATTACAGAAAGGAAGTCAGTTTGAAAATTAATTTCCACTTGTACTTCCAGAGTTTAATAAAGTTTGGACTGTGTAAAGCTGAGACTTAAACCCAGTAAGGTATCTTTTCTTTATGATATATGCATACATACCCCCACACACACCCACCTACCTCCAACCCCCCCCACACTATGATCCATCAATGTTTTCTGCTTTTGCCTTGAGGCAAAAGGTTACTTATAAAGAAAAGTTTAATTGATTTTATACAGTGAAAGGAGATAAATTCCTCTTTCCATTTGAGAAGGAAGAAAATAAGCATTTCTTAAGTGTCTATTCCACACCAGCCACTATGCAAAGCTCTTTACAAATACTATCTGTCTGATCCTCACAACTATCCTGAGAAGTAGGTGGTATGATGCATTTTGTGGCTGAGGAAACTAAAGCAAACAGAACAGGGTCATAAAACCAATAGATGCCTGGGGCTGAGCTTGAATTCAGATCTTCCTGACTTCAGGCCCGGTTCTCTTACTGTGTTACTAGCTGGTGAGGTCAGGGAACCATACCTTAAGGTTTTAGGGGTTTAGGGGTGCTCGAGACCCCAAAATACCTACATGCCGGGTCCTGCTGAATGAATTTGACCCAAGCCTTCTTACAGCCAAAGAGAAAAACAAAGTTTATTAAAGATTGGCCATATTGGGTAGTGTCTTAAGAAATCTCACCATTTGCGTTGCTTCCTATTGACAAACGGCCAGATGTAATGTGTTGATCTAGATTGAATCTGAGGGCCTTCATGGAGGCAAGATGGGACTTATATACAGAAGGACTGTGGGAGGGATCTAAAGGTGGTTTTGAGGCTATGGGAGGAGGGGTTTAGGGAGGTTCTTGAGGAGGAGTCTAAGGAGGATCTTGATGGGACTGGGGTAACTAGAGGTCAGACACCAGGAATGGGATTAAGGTTGGCAAATAGCTGAAGGCTACCTGAAGTAGCCAGACAGTGGAGGGCTAGGCTAGTTTAAGGGTAACAGATTTGGGTATAGATATTTTCATAGGATTAAGGGTGGGAAGTAGCTGGACAAATGGAGGGCTAGGCTAGGTGGTAACAAGAGATTTGGGCCTAGTGCTAATGAAAAGCTTATGGTCTCAGGCAAATGTCTAATCAAATAGGAAGATTCAAGGAGAGTTCAAGGGGGCTCCCAGAGCCTGTACCCCATCACAGTTGCCTCTAAAAGAAGAGAATTATTTGCCTTCTTTGTTGCGATATTTGAGGTAATCATTCCATAGTTCTTTCTCCCCTGTGGAGTGGGAGGGTGAAATGGGGTAGGAGTGGGTAGCAATCTGACCAAGCTGTTAATACTGAGAATCAAAGAATTGTCAGTAGGATTGTGGAAAGAGCAGGGAAAATTATTTAAAATATGTTTATTTAAAATGATTATATTCAAGAACAGATGACTAAATATAAACAGAGATAGGGAGACTCCTTTTGGATATGGTTTAAAATGCATTTTTGTATATAGACGTGTATCTAAAACTTTAACAGTATCTAAGCAACTGGTTGACATTTTAAGAAAATATTGAAATTAGAATTTAGCTAATTTTAAACCTATGAAATCAAGATATTTTTTGAAAAATATAGTCATGCCTGTTGAACACAGGTTATGTTTAGTAAAGTTCGATGTCTTTTTCAAATGTGCCTTCTTAAACGCTAAACAAACAAACCAAACCAAAAAAACCAAAAACGCTAATCAGCAACCTATTTTTTTAATCAATCTTTATTTTTTTCCCTCTAAATCAGGATTCCAGCCATTCTTTAACATGTTAACATTTCTCCAGAATTTGCAAAAAGCATCAATAAACAAATGCATTTTTGAAATATGTTCAATCTTTGTGTGGAAACATTTGTAATGGAGAGAAATTTTGATTCAGTCATAGATGAATGTTGAAAGACTATATTCCTGTTCTGCATTCTAAAATATCTTGGTAAAATGAAATTTCTTTATACAAGCCTTTGTGATCCATTGTGATCTCAAACAGACAAGGAAACAGTTGAGACAACTGCATTCAGCTCCAGAAGAATGAAGACTACATTTCAGTGCTTAGCACAATATTCTAGACACAGCAGGCACCTCCCACATACTTGAATTTTCAAATTTGAGTTCATTTGTGACTCCCCTAGCCAGCTGATTTTCATTAAAGATCTGGCCCTTTCTCCTTTGTCTTATTTTCCACATCAGCGAAGGCAATAATTTGCCAATCATGGATTTATCCAGCATGGAGCAGACTTGTTGAAGTCACTCTGCGAGATAAAGAACTGTCTGGATTACTTTATTCATTCATCAGCCCTACTTGTGAATGGTGACACTTGGCATTAATTCTTATCACTTGAGCATATTATATAGACATTTCTTCCATTTCAAAAGCATTAGATGTACAACTTTCATTTTATATTTTCTAAAGTGTAAAGTACCCTTCTGGTGTTAAGACATCATTCGTTCCACACAGAGCCATTGACTTGTGTTGAAGTTGGTGTGCTGTCCCATTGATCTTTGGATCAGTGTTATTCTCTTGTTAACCTAATAGACAATCGAGTGTTGGCAACATTTGTAATGTTGCTTTTAAAGTGGTTGAAAATTGCTTTCTTCTTAAAGGATAATAGACAAAGCAACAAATCATGGTATAGAATGAAGACAATGAGTGTGCTAACTCGTATTTCCAGAGCTGGTAATCACCAATTTTGACATTGTGGGCAAGCTACTCTAGATGTATCTGGGCTTAAAAGAATAAAACGTGTTCTAAAAAAATCAGCCTTTTATAGGCAGAAACACCTATGGGTGGAGAGTTTTCACTGTAAACTTTCCACTGTTGTTCTTCAATACAATAATTGTAAGTGAAAATATTTTAAATAATTTCCCTTAAGATATCAGGTAGCCAGCCATTGTTGTGAAGGTAGCCAGAGGTTGGAGATGAGGCGGGTGCCTATCAATTAATTATTCTTGCTAACCGGCTGCTGAACTCAGTTGTTTTTATTCTATTTTTAGCACCTTCTAACTGAGGTGACCTCGGACAAAGAACACTGGTTACCTTACTCCTGTTGAATCTCAATTGATTCTCTTTTGAACTTCAGGAAAGTAACTAAACAACAGTAGTGGTGGTGATGGTGGTGATGGTGATGATGATGATGATGATGATGATGATGATGATGTTGATAACAGCCATAATAATAGATATCCCTCATTTGTCATTTAATATTTCTTCGGTATTTATCTTTTTATGTGTGCATAGGGTCGCTACAAATCTTACTATGGGTTTAAGCTTTAATAGCAACAAAACTGCACTAAGACTTTTGGGACACCTTTATAGCCTTTTCCCCCCTATCTAATCCATAAATACCTTGAAGGCATAGACTATGTCTTATACTCTCTTTGTTTTCCAGCCTAATGCAGCATTCTTGCTTATCGATCAATAAATGTTTGATGATCTAATCACCCTTGGAAATACAAAAGGAAGTAAGCATTTAATATTCACTTGCTCTAAGAACTTAGTGGGGAGAATCCTACAAAAGGAGAATGGGTGAACTAAGCTGTCCAGCGGTCAATGCTTCATTTTCTGCCTGCAGCGGTTACTTTCAGTAAGCCTCTGCTTTGCAATGTTTTCTCTTACTCCTTCATCCAAGTTGAATTGAGTGGTTTAGTAACAGCAGTCATGGAATGAGTGTATTTCCCCCCACCTTATCGCCCCACTCCCCTCGCACCCAATTTATTGGACAGTGGACATATTTTTACCATTATAACTCTGGTGAATAAATGCAATGACTTGAACTCTGGCGCTCAGCTGACAGTTTAGGAGACTTGCTGTTATGGGAGAAATATCTACTCTCTGAGTTCATGTGGTAGCTAAGCGCTGCCAAATGTATATTTAACAATGCAGAAATTATAGAGGTTAAAAATCCAGGTTTTTTATTATGCTCAAGCGTAGGTTCAGGCCTCAGAGAAAACCTAAACCCCTATTAGGAGTTTCACAAGCCCTCTTTAGAGTTACAATTGTGTCAGAATGACAGAAAAATAATTCATTTACATATCGCAATCTTGTACATTCTTCTTAGCATGTAAAAGTTAAGATTGAACCATAATCCCATACTTCCTTCAATGTCATAAAAGTTGAACTAAATAATTTAAACGGACTCATAATCTCATATATACCCTGAGGAAACAAACCTCACCAAAGTCTATAGGTTACAGATTAAACTGGATTTAGTGGTTTCACAAACAGGCTGATTGAAGAGGAGGATTTACATACTCAAATGACCATGCATCGGGAAGTTCCTTCCAGAAGTGCAGTCCATTCGTGCTTGCCAATCCTGTGCATCGCTCATGCATGTCCTCCCATTAGTTCCCCACATGAGGACCAGAGGCTAGAGGAGCTCTTCTGACATCATGAGGTACCACAAGAGTATGCTGCCTAATCATCTACCATCCGTTTCCTGACATCTGACTAGGGCACCTTATTTTCTGATCACACAATTCCTTGATATTGTCTTTTATTACTGTTCTCCAGAATTCCTTGTTAGTTATATGTTACAGCCTACTGATACATGTTTCCCTCTATTGCTCTCTGTGGGATGCTCATTGCTGGTTCTTTGGAGGTATTTGCATTCCATGAGTCACTGCAGCATATATACATACATACAAAACTGAAGAAATGGTAGTATATGTTGAAAAGATGGGCCTTTGCTTTTATAGGAAGCTTGGGGCCTATAAAGGAACTTAGCAATTTCACAAACATAATTTAGCTTCCTGTCCTCCTCCTGGTCAACTGCTGTCTGTCTGTACTGTCTGACCCATACATACATACATACATACATATATATATATATATATAATGTACACACACATATATGTGAGAGAGAGAGAGACAGACAGACAGACAGACAGATACACACACACAGACACAGAGAGCCACAGAGAAAGAGATACTGATGGACAAATTTATAGAATGTCCATCCAAAATGCACACTGGAATCTGGGCATTAGACATTCTTTATCTACTTTGTCTTTCCTGTGTAAATAAATGGTTAGACCATACTTCTTTGTGTGATGACAGAGCTCTTCCAGAAGGCTCTGAGGCATCCTCAGACTTTTGCAGTCAGCACAATGCCATCTGCAAATAGGAGTATCTAAGGAGGAAGAGAAAACCTCACTATTCATAGTGATCCCTCTTTAAACAGGAGTTTGTGCTGGATCTCTTTCACCTTAGGGCCAGCGCATAGTAATGTCTATAGCTCTATATAAATGTTATCATCATCTCAGGGGTGAATACTTTTGGTGAGCATATATCTTCCTATTTTATGCCTTTCCTGATTTTTATTTTCAAGGGTTATTGAACAAGGTTATTCCTGTTATTATTATCTTTCAAGGATTCTAGAATGATTTTGATATGTGGGTGAGACACAGCTTCTTTTAAAAAAAAATAGTAAAAGCCTGGAAGGCAGTATTTCATTCTACTCAGTTGAATGCCTTTTCTTAACCAACAAGTAATAAACACAATGGTATCTTATGTTAGCTACCCAGTTAATTCTGAAGTCGTGAAAATGTGGTCCATTGTTGAATATTGATTATAAAAATCTGATTGTTTCGTACTGATATTCTCATCAAAGGTACCTTCCGTTTGTTTATAGATGAGTCATGAAGATTTTTATAAGGTTTAGAGAGTAAACACATGTGAGCAGTTTTTGATCTCTCAGTTGTCTTTTTTCAATATCAATAAGATATGAAAATTTCCCAGAATGTTAGCATCTTCCTTGTATATCAGTTGCTCTATGCCCTCACAATGGTGTCCCCTCCAGCAAAAATCTCCATATAGACTTGGTCTAATCTTTTTTCTATCTTTATCTTTATTCTATTTTATCTTTATTCCCATTAGTGCTATTTTTCTAGCTTCTTTGTAAGTCCATCCAAGTCCGTGATGTTATATTCAAGTGTTGTAGTCCCACTGTCCTTTATAGAGAAGAGCTCATTATAATGATATTCTAATGATCTTTACTAATTTTCTTTTGCTTCTGTTTATAATCTAATGCAACATTTCATTGGCAACTATCTTTCTTTGTCAAATAAATGAGATGTTTGCCAACTAAGGTATTTTCTATTTTCCTTGTTGTGGTAATTGATTTACATTGATTAAACTTCTGGATAAAGTTAGTATAGTCAGTATCAATGTCACTTTTGCTGTCTGTTTCCCATTTTGAAAGTTTAAGTTATCCGAGTAGTTCAAGCTTAAATTGTTTCAATTGTACATCAAAGCTTTGTCACTAATGACAAAGGTGTCTTTCTTTATTCCTCCTACTTCATTTTGACCTTAGTGCTGATGAGTTAATGGTCTCATTGTACACAGAAAATTTATGCAGGGCTGCCTTTCACATTAATAACAATTCTTTTCTTATCTGTAAAAATAAACAAATCTCTTTCATTCTATATGGTGTTATTTAGTGCTTGCCATAAATCAACTGCCTACCAATTATTTTTTTCTGAAGAAAGAATTCATAACATAGAGGCTTCTATGTTACCTTCTGTGTAGCTTCCTTGTCTTTGGCCTCTCTCATTCCTTTGTCCTGAGCCATGCTCAAAAATATCAAAATCAACCAGCAAGCATGTATTAATTAAGTGCCTAAGTTACAGACACTGTGCTTGTGGCTGGGCATAGAGAAAAGAATCAGTTTTTTCCTTTACTTAAGGAGCTTGTGTACTCTTGGAGAAGACAACATATATTTAAATAAGTACACACACACACACACACACACACACCACACACACACACACACACACACACACACACGGTGATTGCGAGGGAGGGCACTGTCTTCTGGGGGATCGAGCAGGCATGCGAAGGTGTTGTCTGAGTTGAGTTTTGAAGGCAACTCATTTTGTTTAGAGTGTATTTTGGACAAGAGCATATTTAAAAAGGTTAGTATTTCACAGTTAATGTTGCCACAAAATCTATTTTTACAGAGACCTAGGACTTTGAATCATGTGACTTAAACATTATTATTTATCTTAGGAGACAAAGCAAGATTAGAAGAAAATCATTAGCTGAGAAAGGAACGGAACTTATAATACAACAATTATGTGACTCCTTCTGAATAAAGTCTGATATATCATAAATATAGTATATTTCAGAACTAATGTGGACATCAATTCTACTTGAATGACTAGAATCATTTTTAGAAGCTATTGTTCATAATAATTGGTGAGAACACCTTGTAGACAATATACAAGGCAGCTTCCCTTCTGAATGGTAATGTCTGGTGATGACAGAAAAAACACTGATTTAACCACTTGAGAAAATTACGAGAGACTCCTTCTTATATGTATATATGTATATTTATATACATAAATATGCAAATATAGAGAAATAGTCATGTATATTAATATATGATGGTCATATTGAAATGCTCACAAACAAGCTAATGTTTATGAGATCTTTGGAGTCACATGTATTTAAATGGTTCTGTCCAGATTTTGACCTGTCCTATTTCGAACTGATAATTAAACATTGAGGACATATCAAAAGATACTGGTAGTTGGGTGGAATGGGTTTCTGGTGTTTAATGCTTAATCAGGTCTTAAATCACCATCCATCTTGAGGCATATGTAATCTGCCTTGTGCTCTGAGTAGGCCTCCATTTTTTACAATGACATGCCTGTTTCTCAAAGAGAGGAAATATAACTTTTCGAATATTGGAAAGTTAATTTGAACACTATCTATTGGAATTGTATCTAGATTATTGGGCTCTAATATTTAACGTCGTACCTCTGATACCTACTGGCTATGTGACCTTGTGTAAGTCACTTTTCTATGCCATAAGCAATTCTCTAAGACAATAAATTACAGAGACTGGTAGACAGTTTCCTCACTCGGGAATCTTATATCTCAGTGAAATAATTTACGGATCCAGCCCTTATCCTATTTGTAATGTTTAATTTGCATGTAACTGAGAGCTGGTAATGCAGTTAGTATTTCTATATTGAAAACAGAAAAATCATCTGTTTGGCTGCCACAAAATAAGATGCATTATGTGATTGTATAAGTAAAGAGCAATTTAGTAACATTTTACCAATTACCTTCAGTTTATGTTTCAGTTTATGACTTAGTCCTGACTATCCATTATACCTTGCTAGCTCTGATAAACTGAGTTCATGTCCTGCCTCTGACATTTACTTGTTCTATGACCATTGGCAAATCACTTAATCTGTCAGTGCCCTAGGTGTCTACCTTGCTAAACCTGTATAGATTAGGGATGAGTTATAGATTAGTTGCTATTTGGCATTAACAAAGGGAGTTTTTACATTGGGAGTCTTCTACACCAATGAAATCACGGACTTAGACTTCAAAACAACAATTCTCAGGGTCGTAAAGGCTTTGGGATTGTAATAGAAACTCTGGCAGATGCTATCAAGCTAGAAAAGAGCCTGGGTTTCTGTCATCCAAGGGCTGACCTCAGCAAGTTTAGAGACTTACTGCACAAGGAAGGTTGTGAAGAGCTTTTGATTTCCATCAGTGGAGAAGGTACTCAAAGTAATGATAAAACTGATGCTTGAGATATCGAAGGAGAAGATCGATAGGTGGAATCTGCCTAATTTCCAAGGCCTTTTGAGGTGTCATTGTTCAGCATAGATACATATATTTGGGCAGATTTTTTCCCATTCTTCTTGAGTTTGGATGTGTTCATCACTTTGGGAGTTTGCTAATGACATTTCCACACTCACAGAAACCTAGTTTATGCCAACCCAATGATTCACTGGGTCCATCTTAGCAGAAAGATGTGTTTTTGTTTTGTCTTGTTTTGTTTTAGAATGACAGTCTGTCACCTAGCCAAGGTGACTAGATTATCTGTCATCATCCAACTGGGCCTTGGATTGCTGGTCTAGCATGAGCTAGTTATACTTTATGGGCACCAGGCTAATTTTATGGGTATTTTTGTAGTCCTTGAGGGACAATGAATTAACACACCAGTTCAGCAGCAGACGGGTCCCAGTCATTAAATTGAATTATTGGTGACCTCTTTGCTCTTTTTATGAGGGTTCATGTATTTAAACACACACACACACACATGCACACACACACACACACACACACACACACACACAAACATTGCATGAAAAAGGAAAGTGAATGCTTCAGCTATAATAGATTTCTTGTATCAAGAAGCACCCAAAACTTTTTGCTGGCATAAATTCTGTTATCTCAGCATCTCCCTTATGGAAATAGGGTGAACCTTGCACAGCATGGATTTTAGTTGGATTAAAAATGAAACATATGACAATTAAAAAAAAGAGAACAGAAAAAAAAATGAAGCATAGGACTGTAACTCCTTTTCATATACATGTATAATCCCATTTTTGTCTTTGTTTTTTGGTTGGGGGAAACAATTTAGCGGCAACACCATGCTTTGCACACAGGAAATAATTCATATCTTTAAATTAATTAATATTGAAGATGCTGTAGCAAAATCAGAAGTAACTTAGACCTAATTTTAGGAATCTTACCACTGACACAGATATTTTCATCATGGGAAATGTTGGCTGATTGTATGTTTTAGCCTTTCATGGACTTTTCTCCTCTGAATCTCAAATGAGCACTTTTTGTGCCTAATGTATGTTGAATCACCTAGGGAACTTAGACTTGTGTGTTGCCATTTCATCTGCTCCACCCAGATAGTCAACTAGTATCCTGCTTTTCAGATCACTGACATACCCTTCAGTGTGGATCATTGTGCCCTTGTGAAATCAAGGCAGGGTGGTGTTGTGGAAAGAGAAGAATTGCATTTAGAACCACAGGGACATGAGTATGAATGCCAGTGTAGCTACTTGATAGCTGTGTGACCTCTTCTGGCCTGTCTTTGCCCATTTGTAAAATAAGAGGATTGAACTACGACAGGACTTCTTAACATTATTTTTGCATGATAGGACCCCTTCAACAGCACAGTAAAACCTATGAACCCTTTCTTAGAATAATGGTGGCTGTTTAAAAATCATAATTGGAAGATGTAAATTTTGGCTGGAGTTTAGTGAAAATAAAACAAATTTTTTCCATCTAAGTTGGACTCCCCTCAACTCTATTCACAGACCTCAAATTAAGAACTCTTGTGCTAAAGTCTGTCAAGTCTATAAATGTTTTTCTTTGCTACTCACTCCTTGGACCACATATCCCTAATGGTGGAGAATCTCAGGCCATCCTTATTAAAAGCAATCCCAATTACTAAAAAGTCTTTTGACACCTGGCTTTAAAATTCATCCGCTTTATATAAACACTAGCAAATGAGAAAATTAAATGAATATGGTGATTATTAATTAATAGAGGAGAGAATTAATTAGCTCCTCTAAAAGGAAGGAAATAGAGAAATATGTTATGACTATGTTAGCTTTTACTCATATAGCAATTAACAACTACAATGCACTTTCAGCTATTCCCATTTTACAGATGCTGGAACTCATCTGCTACTAAGTGAGGCTAGGTCTTCTGAAACAAAGTCTAGTCTCTTTTCTATTTATTCATTCAAGCATTCATTAAGCATCTACAATGTGCAGATCATGGTGCTGGGCTGGAGATTCAAAGACAAAAAAAAAACAGACCTTACCCTTAAGGAGTTTCCATTCTATTAGAAGTAATCATGTGACCTTTCATTTTAAAGGGGTCTGGTTATGAACTCTGACTTCTCAGTTAATTACAGCATTTCTTTGGAGGTTTGCACTTCTATTTCTAAGATGACAAGTGAAGTTAACTTGGAAGCATCCCCAGAAATATAAATTTCTACTCGTTCAATCTGTGGGTCTTAAACACATATGCCCTACTGGCCTAATTCACTATTCCTTTGAGCTCAGCTTCAAGGGCTGGTTTTCAGGATTGATTGACACTTACTATCCTGGAGGCTGCCAATTATTCCCAGTGTGAGATGAGAACAATAAGAACCATCTGCCGAAACAGTGTTGTCTTTTTGGCTGAGGTCGTTAGTGCAAGGGTCCAGAGATAATTATGATTCGCTGTCACAAAGACTAAAAGATATGAACGGATTTTATCCAGCCACCAAGAATTCACCAGCAGATAAAGTGTAAAAAGGTTGAAAAGATTGTCAATTTTAATCATTACAGAGCAGGTCTTTACAACCCTGACACCCTTTGTATAGAGCTAGTGTCTACTAAAGATTTCCACCTGTGTTTCACAGTTTTAAATATGGATTGCCACTAGGAGTTAGCCAGGCAACAATTGGATTCCCTGTCTATCTATACACACACACACACACACACACACACACACAAACAGAATTATAATGTATCAGTGTTCTTCAGTGGTAATAATAATCTTTATTTGTAATATGCCTAGAATGGACTAGATGGCTTCTAAGTTCCCATCTAACTCTCAATCTATGATCCTATATGTTATGACCTAATAAAGCAAAACCATATGAAAGGAAGAAGAGGTACACATCCCTCCTGTCATCCTATGTGTTACTAGAATTGTCCGAAGATACTTTTAGTGAAGTTACAGGAATGAATCTTTCCTAACACTTTCAGTTTTGAAAAGAAATTTTTATTTACTTGTGCAGTGGTCTTGTGCATGCATAAAGCATACATGTATCTATATAATATACATATAAGACTAAAAGAACTGTAGCAGGATAATGACAACCATTTCTGAGATCCATTGATGAAAATCAAATACTAATTTATCTTTGAATATTGCTTTACAATTTACAATAAATATTCTTCACCAGAACCATGTGAAATCAGTGAGGTTATCATCACTATCCCAGTTTTATAGATGAGGAAACCAAGGCTTGTAGAAAGAAGTTAAGTGAGTTAGTTTCCTATGGCCACTCAGCCAGTAAATTTTGGTGCTGGTGTTTCAGCTTAGGTTTTTGGACTCCAGGACTAGCACTTTCTCTGCTCTATAATTCTACCTCTCTCTATAAAACAAAGGTCCAAACCGAAACATTGTAAGTAATTTCACACTCAGTCCTGCAGAAGTATACAGGAAAGATCTCATAAGTTTGTAGCTTGATTAAATTGTAATTATTCCAAGGTCTCCCCTATCTTCTTCGTCTCATTGGCACTAAGATGTGTGTCGGGCTATTTTACATAATCATGGCTTTGGGTGACATGGCTGTGAGGATTCTTCCTCATCTTGTGGAGGCTTTGAGACTGGCAGGCCAGGTGTCAATAAACCTATGTGCCAGGCCGAGACGCGGTGGAGAAGCCAAAGAAGTCCAAAATAAGGGCAGTAGGATATTTCTGTTGATATCAATCTTGTTATCCTCCTTAAATGGAGGAGTTTTGGGCTCCATTTTCTAAATCAGAGGGACAGAAGATACAAATGATTTATGTATAACAATGCTAATTGGATCTTGCAAGATAATACTATTTTCCAAAGATGAATTTAATGGGGTCATGATATAGATTATTTCATTCCTTGTACTTGTGGCTATAGAACCTAGCAAAGTTGACTGACACCCAGTAGGTACTTAATAAATACTTGCCGATGGAATGATTTGTTTAAATCCTAACGTACCACCTGTAAGGTGTCCAGAGGCATCTCACAATCTCCTGAGCCTCCGTTTCTTCACCTGCACAAAGAGAGGATTGGAATAGATAGATGGTCTATAATATCTTTTCCATTTTTATCTCTAGGATTTCATTATCCTAAGACTTTAAATCTTTACAGTTCTATTCAATAGTAACCTATTCATCCTCCCTATCCTGCTTCACTACGTGTCTTATGGGAACCTATCTTATGGGAAGCCTCAAAGGGGCCACCACTTGTGACTTGAAACCAGGAGAGTGCCTGCTTTGATTGTCCAGTCGGGGGAGTTAAGGGAAGAAGGAAGCCTTTGTTTCACTGGTTTAGGCTGGGGGAGATGTATTTCTAGCAACCCAATAAGCAGCATTATTATATTAGGTTCCATAGTTTATCAATATTGCTATATGCTGTATGTTCCATATGCATAAGATTCCTTATGGACAAGACTTAGAACCTGATGACCACATCTAACATTGTTACTTTGAAGAAAAACAATTTCATGTTCCAAAAAGCCACCCTAAAAAGGTCTGACCATGCAACTCCTATCCCATTCCATAAGCTCCAGTGGCTCCCTGCTACATTCAGGGTCAAATAGAAAACACTCCATTTAGCACTCAGAGCCCTTTGTAATCTGTTTCCTGCCTTTTTGCACTTTATTCCCCTCCACATATTCTAAGATCCAGAGACATTGGCCTCCTTGAGGTTCCTTGCAGAAGATGCTTCATCTCTTGACTTGGGACATTTTCAAAGCCTGTCCTCCATGTCTGGAATTTTCTCTTGCCTCAGCTCCATCTCTTGGCTTGGGAACCACAACTTGAAGGAAGCTTTAAGTCCCAGCTAAAATCTCACTGTTACAGAAAGCCTTTCCTGATCCCCCTTAATATCAGTGCCTTCTTTCTTTTGAGTATCTCTAATTTATCCTGTATGTATCTTGTTCATATATAATTATTTGCATGTTGTTTCTCCCAGTAGACTGAGCTCTCGCTATCAGGGGCTTTTTTTTTGCTTTTCTTTTTATCCCCACTGCTTATAGTACAGTGCTGACACAGAGGAGCCCTCTGTAAATGCTTATTGACTATTTTCATCCACGACCCATCCCTAAGTTGGTGACGATTCATATTATAGCATTACTTAGCTGGGTCATTTGTGTCTGTGCTGTATTCCTAGACTCTAAGCCCTTGGAGAGCAGGTTCAAGGTCTTACATCTCTTTTGAATCCCACTTAGTGGTTAGCAGCTGAATGGACACATCCTAGGTACTTAATTAATATGTACTGTATGAAGCATTCTTCTGACCTCTTCCATTTATCTCCAGAACAACTGTGCTGCTATAGATGCAGTTTTCACCATGGTTCACTATCAACTTTGGCAGATGGTGAAACAGACACTATCTTAAGAAGACCTGGGCTATCATGTTCCTTCTCTAAAATCCCATCTTCTGCAGGAAACCTTTCCCCAACCCCCTTTTTGTTCGTGTCTTCCCTCTAAGGTTAACTCCAACCTGCCCTGTATATATTATGCTTATATAGTTGTTTATATGATATCACTACCATTGGATATCAGCTCATTTAGGACAAGAATTGTTTTCACCCTTCTTCATGTCTCTAGCACTTAGCACAATTCCTAGCGTATTATTGTTTAATAAATCCTTGCTGATTTGATTTGGCTCTCCCTTCATATCCCACCTAGCCCCAAGAAGTTCCTGAAACAGCAGGCTTGTTGGTTCCCTACATTCCTGAGATCTGCCAAATTCCTTTGCATCATCACAAACATCATGCTGTATTTTAATAGTGCACATCTTGATTCAGTAGAAAGTTTCAGCTATAAATGTCAAAAGTAACCTGTCAGGGATCAGTGCATGCCTAGCACAGTCTGTAGGCCTGTATGTAGGGGTTATATTGTTTCAAGGTGTATTTTTTCTGTAGATGCCAAACATAAAACAGGCTCCCATCGGCATTTCCTTCCTGGAATCCTAATGATCACATTCCCAAAATTGGCTTTATTGTCTGATACACATTTGTTTCTACTGAATGAACAGATTTTAAAAAGTGATTTGGAGGTTATTTAAAAAATCTGCCCTGTATTTTCTATATACAGTATAGAGTCTCAGTTGGAAAGATCCTGAGCTAATTCTTGGTAAAAATTTTTTACGTCAGCAAAGTTTGTCTTTTGTGCGTTTTCCCCAGGCTCTCTGGCAGCAGTCTTCCAACCTGTTGAATCGGATATCCAGATATTCAGGATATCCCTGGTTCTTTTTTTAATTGATGACATTCATAATCCTAAAAATAATAAAAATCCATCCAGGGGTTATGTACTAGATGATCATGTTAAGTTACCTAGTATACCAACGTATCTACAATTCTGTTTCATGGTAATGGGCATTGATATGTCGCTCCTCTGAGGTAGCATTGATCTCTTAGGTGTATTTGGCAGAAGGTATCTCAGTCATGTTCCCTTAGAAAGTACCAATAGCATTTCTATTTAGGCTCTGGATACTTCAAGAAATAACACTTAAAGATTCTAAGGCAAAACAGACACTGAGATGTAGCAAGCTGCTTCTAGCTCCTAGAAAGGCTAGGATACTGCTAATTGTATGGCCTAGTTCAGGGTGGAAAACTCCTCCGCCACTGATGGAAAAACATGGCCCTGTGGGTTACTACCCATCAGAGGTGCTGAGCTTCTCTGTAATACATGCAGCTTGGCTTATCACAAAATCCATATTCAGGTACCATGGAAAAGATAATTTCTGTTGCTAATAGAAAGTCACATGGTAAAAATATGCTTTATAGAAAAAATGAAAGAAGAGAATATCAATGAAACTTTATAAAGTTGATGGGATTTCAGATGGGAGTAAGGCCAAGCTGGCAGTGTTGTTACATAATAGAGATTCCTGGTTTATTTCTTCTAGGTATGTAGAAAAACATGTTGATATTTTTCATGTTAATAATAAAGACAGTTTGGGGAAAAATTAAAATGTATTCTTTATTGTGTTCCCAAATATGTCATGCTATACATAGGGTGCTGGCTACCTGGTCTATGCCTAGCTCTATTTTGACCTGCTGGTGGTCACATAGCTGATGCAACTGTGGTAGCAGAACTGAGACTATAGAAGTCAGGTATCCTCCTTCCCAGCCTAGTGTTTTCACCCAACCATGGTGCCTACCATCGATGTTAGATAGATAGATAGCTGTGGTAATGGCACAATTTGGTATTTGTTGGCATAACTGGTTTTTAGTTCAGGCATCAGTGTGATAAATACTGGAATGAGGTGATATAGTGGGAATGGAGAAAGGATAAATGTGGGAGATATTTCAGTGGAAGAAACAAAACCATTTGATTAAATAGGTATGAGATGTAACTGAGCAGAGATAGCTATGGCTCTCAGCTTTGGTGATCTGGAGAATAGAGGAAAGCGATTAATGGAAATATAGGGTTTAGAGCGTTTTGATTTGAAGGGGGAAAGGTTTATAAGATTGTAGACATGGAGCTTAAGGGTACCTTAGGATCCATTCCCTTCTTCTTACAGATGAGGAAACAAGCCCAGAGAGGTCATGTAATTTGCCCAGGATTATACAAGTAGTAAATGATCGAATTGGATCTCAAACTTGACTCTACCTTTCCGCTGAATGATACTGTCTTCTTAAGGTGATGAGTTGAGTTTTTGACAAGTGAAATTTGTAAGAGAACTGTTAAAGAAAGATGTCCTACCAGTAGGTAGTTGGAAATCTGGACCCAGAAACATGGTGAGAGGTCAGAGGTACGAGTACATAATTATGAGGGTACAGGTGATCATTAAGCTGTGAGACAGAATATGAGGGGAATGGGGCCTAAACCTTGGGGAACATCCACAGTTTGGGAATGAGAAGAGAAAAGTGGATTAGATAAGATAAAGGAGTGATCACAGCATACTTTGGAACTACTAAGGGAGTAGAAAGGCTTGACAATGAGCTGTAGCCGGTGCCAAATACATCACACCAATGAAAAGGAATAAGGAAAAGGCAAATGTTCAATTCGGGAGTCATTAAACCTTCAAGAATTCCAGTGGTATGGTTGGGAAGTGAAGAAGTCATACTGTAGGCGAAGATGTGAGGAGGTAATAGATATTAAGGAAATGGAGGCAAGGGCTGTAGATAGTGAGAAAAAGGAAGGAAAAGGAAGAGTGTCAAGCAGTGGTCATCTTTGAGATACAGAGAGATGGACATGTGTAAAGGCAGTGGAGAGAGGGAATTACACAACTCTTTTATGATATTGTAGTCCCAAATGTATAGGATATAACATATAGTGTATAATATATAGTCCCTTGTATGGTATATAAAACATAACTGAATGAACATTAATGGTAATGACCTTAGTATATTTATAAAATGACTTCAGCTACCATATGAGTCTAGTTATACAGCAAAAATGTATATTTTAAAATGTAAGTTGGAGTATTTTACCCCAACATGAAGAAACTTAAAATGTTGGATTATGTAGCAAATATATCCTTCAACATACATCTCTTCCCGTTTATTCTTGGGATAACCCTCCAATCCTCAAATTGATTTAAAAATAATTAGTATTCAGATTAAAGAAGGAAAAATAACACATACTGAGCTCTGAAATATGAGTTATGACCCAGCCTAAGGAGGTGCAGGCCATTGTTGGCATGTTCCTGAAGATGTCAGTCTAGTGTGTTACTCTCCTTGACATCCATGCTTTTGGTCCTTCTACTAATTCAGGTCATAATTCCTCCACACCTCATCATTTTGTGCCCTACAATAATAAAAGTTATTTACTTCAGTGTATACCTGTTGTTTGTCCCAATGAGTTTCTTGAAGTAAGTTCCTTGAGAGCAGGGACTGTTTGCTTTCTTGACTTGTACCTAAGCACTTAGTGCAATGCCTGCTTAAAATGCTTGTTATTTTGTCTTTGTTTTCCCATATGTTCACCATAAAAGCCCTTCCCATTGTGCTACAGACCTTATTTACTTCTCTGGATATCAGTTTACTCATAGGTAAAATGGAGGCGTTGGACTATAGAGTCAATCTTTAAAGTACTTTTCAGTGATAGGTTTATGATATTATGTATGAGTCAGCAGATCATACCCAGGAAATATTCTTTTTTAGAGATCTAGCTATAATTTTTGTCCTGGAAGATGGGTTTGCTCATAGCAATAGTAGTTATGTTATGGTATATACAACATATTATTTGTGTTTGGGCATTACTTGCATTGTTTACCTTAGATTCTCTTTGCCATTTAGATATAGAAATGTTTGTCTTTGTTACTTTTGTAAGATTGAAAGCATAAAATTAGTTTTGAAAGATCGAATGCCTCTGGAATTGCTGGCTGTTTTAGCTGTGAAAAATGAAAAGGCTCAATAAACAGGTAAGAGCAAATATTCATGATGTAAAACTTTCTGTTTTGTTTCTAAAAGACTTGATGAGAGAACAGTTTTGTCACCCAAATCCAATCTATGAATGACACTTAGGATTTTTTTTTTCAGGGACGAGGAATGGGGAATGGTTTGGGGGAGAAACAAATTTCAATTTATGTAATAGTTTGGTCATCATACTACTAGTTCCTCCTTTGTCTCCTATTGTGAAGGTTTGTTACACCCTTTTTACACCTGTGATCTTTGCAATTGTACTATTTACCCCTTTCTTGAATATATTTCCATTTAACAATGAAACTCTTCACAGGTTGCAGGAAAATTTGCGTCCATACCATTTGCATATCTCATTGCATTTGTTTTTGTATAGAGAAACTAAGTAAAAATATTGGAATAAGAAAACCCAACAAAATATTAGATTTATAGTATTAACTTTTTTTTAAAGCAACAACCGAATGGAAAGATTAAAAAAAAATTATATTGAGACTAACTAAAACATTCTGGCCATTTAAAATTAACTAAGATTTTATTTCAAACATCTCTATAGTTCAATCCCTTGAATTAAATCTCAGTAATGTATTACACTCTCTATTGTCCCAGTGAATATGTTGACAGACAGTAATTGGGTCACTGCATTGAAATGCCCAGTATAAGCTCAGAATTCTCTTTACTGGTTGGCATGACAACCATAGTGGTTGATTAAACATGTGCACAGAGGGATAGGAAACCTGTAGTTCTAAAAGGCTGTTAACAAGAAGAGTGAATAGAAAATTTCTATTGCTAATGGCACGATTTGGAGATATTTCCAAGAATTGCATTCTATGTTCTTCTCATATGTTTTTAATATGTTTCTAATCAGCTGATCAAATGCAGTAAACAAGAAAATCTACCCAGTTGAAACATGTATGCTGCCCTTGAGAGTATGGTTTTTATGTTAGATGTTTATAGAAACAATAAAAACCATTAATTAGATATCCTGAGACAGGAATGCAAAGGTTACTAAACAATGTGACACTTCATTTGCTATAAATCTTTATTTTTATTTAGATGTTTCCCTTCCTGAGCCATTTTGTGAAGCAAATGGTAAGTGACATATGCAGATGGTACATGCAGACATGTTGGCATGTGGTTTTGTGCTTTTGCACAGATAGCAATTGAAGAGCCAAATCAGGGGGGCTCCAGAAGTACTAGAAAGAGGAAGTTATTGTAGAAAGAGAAACAAAAGGTTTCTCTGCTGATATTCTGTTGATGCATATCTTTATACTAGATTATGAGCTCCATGAAGGCAAGGATTGTGTAAAGATAAGCACAGGAATTGCTTGGATTAGAGCTATGGTCCACTGAAAGCTCTTATTCTGTCTCTGACAAAGGTCCTAAGGAATGTGGTTTAGAAGGACCTACTGACATCAAGAGTTAGAGATACCCCAAACCCTGCTAGCTTTCCTTGATAGCCTGATCTTCCAGGAAGTTAACCATATGTTCAGTCTGTTCTACTTCTCATGGTAATGAGTTAAATACAAATTTATGGCAGTTACTTCTTTTATGTGACAGCATTGTACTTTCTTTTATTCATCTTAAAATTACTTCTCTCAAACTTCAGGGATGTCATCTAGTATGCTGGTATTTGGTGTTCACTCTATCTATAAAGTTTATAAAGAAATGAACTTTTGTTAGGCATATGAGGAAGAAGCCATTCCTGAATAGACAGGTGGGCAAAAGATAGAAAGAAAGAGTTTCTAGAAAAGGAAATGCAAACTATCAATATGTGAATACTCTAGTAGATCTGTGATCCTGTTTCCACAATCTGGCTAGCAGCTTCTGTGGGGGGGGGGTCCAGATCCACCCACAGCCAGCACCCAGAAAGCTGCCGGACAGCCAGAAAGCCCAGGTTCTTTTGATGTGCCTTAATACGGACAGCAAGGTTAAGGGGTTGGTAAGCTTACTTTAATTCAGCACACAAATATCATTCACTTAGTTCAGGGGAAAAAGCCAGCACCCTGAACTTCAGAGCAAAATACAAGCAAATTACAAACTTCAACAGACAGATCTTGTCTGATTCAAATCCCAATACATAGTTACCAGAGTTCAACAAAGTCCCAGCATCCGGGTTTACAAGCTGGAGGGCTCCTTAGCTACAGCTGCCCGGAGTCTCTTCATCAACACCATCTCAAGAGCCCAAGGAACTATCAA
>CM053623.1:256798649-256814962 GCA_028646595.1 Phalanger gymnotis
TCTGTAGAATGGCATTATGTGCATAAAGCAGCTTTTTGCTTCTGTCATCTAATTGATTTTTAAAATAATATACAATGCTGATTACATACTAATATATGTGGGTAAAATATATACATCTATATTAATAGACAGCTATGTAGATACCTGTATTTGAGAGGGAAAGGGGTGAAATATCAACAGAGCATTGCTAGCTGAAAAAAAAAAACAAAACAAAATGTCAACAACAAATAAACACTGTACCAGACCAGGCATATAAGGTACAGGATTGAAACTATGTTATCAGGACATGGGAAGGGCTCTCCTACCATGTACTTAAGCACACACACACACACACACACACACACACACACACACACACTCAAAGGAAATCTCAGAGAAATGAGACCATCTCCTTTAGAGTGCTGCAATATAAAAAAGCGTGAAAATTCTGGCAAAACTTAACTTCTGAGGCAGAAGTGTCAAATTCAAATGGAAAAGGCAGCCATTAATCCACACATAAGGATCCTGCATATTGATTTAGTTTTAAAACAGAATATTATCTATGTTTTTATTGTATTTTTATTGATTTTGTTCAACATTTCCCAATTACATTTTAATCTGGTAGCACTAGAGAAGGGCAGGCCATCTGTTTGACACCCCTGATCTAAGAAAGGACCAGCACTTAGTGCTGACAGTCTTTGAGAGGCAGCTTGGGTTTGTCTGTTACCCATAAATATACCTTGGTAGTCAATGTTCATCTATACAAATTAATTTCAATTATGAGAGGAGAAGCGTGGAGCTGGAAATGCAAAAATCCTTTGGAGTTGGCTTCTTAATTAGTGACTAGTATGTCTCTTTGAATAAAGGTGTGAATTCATAATGATTTGAGCAAAATAATGAGATTGCTCAGTTCAGGAGAAGCCATTTATCTTTGCAAATATATCCCCTAGTCAACTATTTCTAAATAGTAACACTAGAGACCTCACTGGAGGTTTAACCAGAATTCAAACTTTAGTAAAAATAAAGCTACTTCCATGGCCAGTCATATAATCCTCTTAGGCTTTAACCCAACCTGGCTCAATTTTTAATGGTTCTTTTTTAATACTATGCTTTTAATTTTATGCATTTAAAAACATTATCCTAAGGAATCCATAGGCTTCTCCAGACTGCCAAATAGGTCCATGACAGACAAAAATAATTAAGATCCCCTGCTTAATATCCGCTAAATTTCAAATCTAAAATTTCTAGCAAATTATCCATCCTCCTGATTCTGAAGATAAATAATAATACCTAGCATTTATGTAGTGCGTTAGGATTTACAAAGAAATTTGCATATAATGACTCATGTGATCCTCAAAACAACCCTGCAAGATAGGTGCTACTATCATCATCCCCATTTTACAGATGAGGACATTAAGATCTGTAGCAGTTAAGCAAGATACTCAGAATGAAATAGCTGTTGATTAGCTGAGGCAGGATTTGAATTGGGTTTTCCTGATCCCAATTCCAGCTTCCTACATATTGGAAAGGGCTGTGTGCCACAAATTAGAGGGAGATTTTGTAGATAACTGCTATTTACCACAATCCAAGGACATAGCAACAGCAATAACAACAATAACAACAATAAACGGTAGAGAGAAGACACTTTTGTTGTACAGAAGGAGGAAAACCAGGAATTGATTGTCAAAAAAGTAGTAATAAAGGCAAGAAATGATTTTAAAATAGCGACATTGGATTCTCCTGTATGAATTCCCTCTGTCTTAACATTATTTTTAAATGCTTACTTTATACTGTTTTGCTTTAAATGCTGTTTTGTCTTTTTTTTGGAGAAGGGTAGGCAAGGCAATCGGGATTAAGTGACTTGCTCAAGGTCACACAGCTAGTAAGTGTCAAGTGTCTGAGGATGGATTTAAACTCAGGTCCTCATGACTCCAGGGACAGTGCTCTATTCACTGCGCCACCTAACTGCCCCTTGTTTTATCTTTAAAGCCAGACTCACTTCCCCATAACTTCTCTCCCTATGGAAAACTCCAGTAATACAACTATGAAATCAGTTAAAACCAATGGCACAATGACTTTGTCTGGCAGCATGTACAACATCCCATACTTCTAATCTACCACCTATTTACCAAAAGAAAAAGAACTGAGTTTACATTCTCTGTCCTCTGGGGCCAAGCTCAATCATTGCATTTAATCTGATTTCTGACATCTTCATTTTCATTTACATTATCATAGTCATTGTTGTATTGCATTTTAGTATAATGTTGACATGGAAAGCCTGTAGAATCTTAATCTGGATGTGTTTCATTTTATAACACTAGTGACCTCTCCAATAGAGGTCAATTCTTCCCCTGAAGAGACTGTATGTTCAATTAGCAGGAATTGTTGAACTCCTTGATAGGTTCTAAGGATCCCCCAATTATAGTGGAGACTTGGACCCAAACAGAACCAGATACCCAAATCAACATCACTGGGAAAGTTTCACTTTTCCATTATCTTATGTAGAATCTTTGAATATATCCTTTTGTCTTGGATTCTCTTCCAATATAAATCTTACAAAACAGAATGGCCCCTTTATTTACATGTCTTCTTGCCAAACTGGTGACCCTTTTGTGAACATGGCAAAATTTATTCCTGTTCTTAATGTGCAGAACCTAATCATATTTCGTATTTAGTCATTACAGTATAAGGTACAGTGAAGATATTACCTCCTATGTGCTAAAACTTTTGTTGATTTGGGGGGGTGGCAATTGGGGTTAAGTGACTTGCCCAGGGTCACATAGCTAGTAAGTGTCTCAGGCCAGATTTGAACTCAGGTCCCCCTGACTCCAGGGCTGGTGCTCTATCCACTGCCCTACCTAGCTGCCCCGGGCCTATAGTTGTGTATATGTATATGTATGCATGTATATATGTGTATACATGTATGTATATATGCATGTGTATGTCTAAGTATGTATAGGTATGTACATAAGTATGTGTGTATATGTGTATATATGTACATATATATATATATGTATATATTTTTAACATGATTTATACTTCTCCCCAAGTTCTGCTTCTCCTAAACCTAGGTTCTATCCATCACCTTGGATTTGTTAGATCATTATCTATAAAATAAAAATCTTATGTCTGAAATCTCTTCCAGCTCTAGGTCAACGATCTGCAACGTAACTGCTGTACCATTCTGCCTGTACACAATATACATTCAATAAAGGAGTTGAATAAGTGAAGGAATGAGTGTGTTGTTAATGGAAATGGGAAGATCTTTTCCATCCTTTAATAGGCCCATGTGACCCGCCTGAGTCACATGAGTCTGAGTTACATGGAGCCTGTGGTGGGAGAAGCTTGCTAAATGGGTGGAGCAGGAAGGGGTAGAACAGGAAGTTGGAGAGAGTCAGAGCTCGGAAAGAGATGGAGGGAGTTGGAGCTTGGAGGGTGAAGAGGCAGGCAGACAACAGAGCAGCCAGCGTGATTGAGAGAGGGAGCAATATTGCTTAGAGGGAGCTTGTTTGTGGGAAGGCCTGATGGAGGGAAGGCTTGGGGATGGCAGTGCTCTCTGTATTAGTAATGTGTATAGACCTCTTGGTTACCGTGGTGGATTTCTTTATTACTATGATGCATTTGTCTTTCTGGTGTTTGAATAAATGGTTTGGTTTTGGCTTCAAGTAAGAGAGTCTATTGTATCTTGTTATTCAAACCTGGGAATTCTCCTACATACTCATAGCAGCCGCTGTGGATATCACATTGGCGATGTAAAGAACAAAGTGATTTCCATGCTTAATATTCACATCACAAGTAGCTATACTGACATACTGTTCATGAGATATTTTGAGAATGAATCTAAATGAATCTAAATCTAAACATTTTATTAATCACCTCAACTGACAGTATAAGATAGGAATAAACATATTAGTTCATGTTAGGCTCCATTTGAAATGATGAGCATCTGAGGATATAAATTCATTTTTTATGCTTTATCTCAATATACCTCATGTGAAATAGAGATAAGCTTTTCCCTCCTAAAGTATGTGGCTATTGAATAATGTGTAAAGATAATGTGAAAAAAACACTGAAATCTTTGAATGGAATTCGTCATATGATTATAGAAATTTATTTATCAGTACACATGAAGTTAGTTAATGCCACCACATTTTCACATTTGGAAAAGCAGAGACCAAGAAGCAGAAGAAATAAAGAAAGAGCCAGATTTTCTAGTTTTATTTTAATAGTTTAACAGTTTCTGCTGATTTATGATTGCTTTTCGATCTATTGATTAATGACTATGGTATGGACTATAAATGCAAATAGTCATTAGCTATATTTTAGACTTTAAAACTATCTACCAGCTACTTAATGAATACCCTCACAGACTCATAAAGTAGAAAGCAATCTTAAAGCTTATCTTTTCTAACTTCTGCTCCATGCTACAACTTCCTTGATAGGGAACTGTCCAGTTTCTGCCTACAAACTCCCAGTGATTGAGAATTTGCTATCTACTGTCTTGAAAAGCTTCTTATTCCATTTTTGGATAGTTATAATTGTCAGGATTTTTCTTCCAGTGAACCAAAATCTACTTCCCTGAAAATCCAATTTATTTGATCCTAGTTCAATTCTCTGGAGCTACACACAGCATACTTCCATGTGATGGCCCTTCAATTACCTGAAGAAAGTTATTGGGTTCCCCCCTCATCACATCCTAAGTGTCTTATTTTCTAAACTAAATATTCCCAAGTCCTTCATTCTTCTAGCTGGAGGACAACCCCATTTGTCCTCCTTGAAATACATTCCAGTTTGTCATCAATGCTCTTGAAATACAGCACCAAGAACTGAACACAATTCTACAAATATGATTTAACCACACTAGGAAAACCATCACCTTTCTTGCTCTAAATGTTAAATTTAGTTTATTTTATTATTTCATCTATTTGGATATTAACTCCATCTATTCGTGCTACAAGATAGTTCTACCTTAGTAGATCATCTTTGTGGCAGAGCTGAAAAAAATTAACCACTCGATGGCAAGTCTTCTGACGAGCAACCAGCTAGCTATATTCTTAACAAGGCTAGTATTCAGATAACCAATATATAGACTCATTCATATTGTTATTTCTTGTGCCTCTTTCCTTTTTTGTATCATTTAGCATTTTTAAACAATCTTCAGCTCATTTTAGGCCTAGTCTTTTTGACCTTTTCATAGTTTCATAATAGTCTTTTATGTTCATATGTGTGGGCATTCCACTCCCCACTGAATTTTGGACATATCCTCTTGAAATGTGAGCTTACTGAAGAGCTCCCTGTACAGACACAGGTGTCATTAACTGTCTCCCCCTTTCCCCCCTCATCAGGATAATTTTAAACTTGCTCAAACGTCTTAACAAAAGCAAAAAATCTCATTTAGCCATTCATTCATTCATTCAACAATATTCATTAAGTAGCTATGATGTGCCAGACACTATGCTAGGCACTAGGGATACAAAAAAAGAAATGCAATTTTCCTGCTCCAAGGAACTTAAATTCTATTAATCCCATGACCAGTCTTCCATGATTATGACAACTAAAATTAATTCATGAAGGCTCTTTATTCCTAACCACTTCTCTGTACTCCTGTACTTTCTGATTACAGCCTTACAAAGATAACCAAGACATTGCCAAGAAAATCTACACAAGTGAGGGATGGCACTGAAAATTTCTTCCACTCAACAAGCATTTATAAAGTGACTGTTATGTGTAAGACCAAATATTCTTGG
The DNA here is from genome assembly GCA_028646595.1 of Phalanger gymnotis. NCBI lineage: Eukaryota > Metazoa > Chordata > Mammalia > Diprotodontia > Phalangeridae > Phalanger > Phalanger gymnotis. The sequence continues at coordinate 256,804,376 of CM053623.1, forward strand.
TCATATTTCAGAGAAATAAGGCCAATAAAAGAGAACCATCATATAGCTTAGATGAAGGTATAACCAATGGTAGACAGTCCATTGGTATCAATTAAATGTGAAAAGATCTAGAGAAGAGAACTCAAAACATGGAGAAGACTTCCTATAGTAGATCCATGGGGAAACAAGGACAAGAATCACACTTAATGAAGAATAGATTTGTTATAGCACACCATCAAAGGGAATATTTATGCTAATGAGATCACAGATTGGCCAAAATATCAGAAGCATCTGCAAACCACTATACTATTGCATATAAACACAAATAAAACACAGATTCTGCCATTAAGGAGCTTACAATGTAGAGGCAGAGGTAAAACTGGTACAGAAATAACTGTGATATAAAGTAGAAGTTGCTAAATACACAAGAGAAGTACAACTCATTGTGAGGGATCTGACAAAGAAGAGATTACAGAAAGCATCACGGAGAAGGTAGCATCGTCACCATGAAAGTACTTAAAAATGTATAGGAGAAAACAATAATATAAAAATAGCAGGACAGTATAGAAAGTAGGAAGACATGTGGAGTGGACAAAGCAATGGGCATGGAGTCAAAAAGATTTGGGTTCAAATATCACCTCAGATATTTACTATGTGACTTTGGGAAAGTCACTTAACTTTCTAATTCTCATTTTCCTTATTTGTAATATAAACAATGTGGTAGGAGTATTTCTTAGTTCATGTGGCCCCACGAACTAAGCTGGCCTTTCTTGGAGTCTTAATCCATGGAAGGTAAGGCCTGTCTGTCTCTCTGTGTCTGTATATCTGTCTCTAGCTCTCTCTCCCTCTCTCCTATCTGTTTCTTGCCTCTGTGCCTCCAACTCCCAACTCCGTTCCTATTCTGGCTGGCATAAAGCCGATAGCTCAGTTTCCTGAATAGTTGTCAAAACACCAAGGCTATAATCTAGTGACTCTGAAGAGCCTAGTGAAAAAAGAAAGTGTTTTCTTGAGCATTTGCAGTACTATATAATTTTTAGCGACAGCTCGTTTTGCTGTCTGGCCTTCCTGATGTCAAAAATAACTACCTCTAATGAGATGACCTTTCCAACATGAGCAAATTCCCATTAGCCTCTGAGGACCCTCTACTTAAAAATTTGTATCTTTAGTGACTCATCAAACATGTGAATTATTATGTCACAGAGTTTCTAACTTACCTTTTGCCATTTGGTTTTAAGCAACTCAAACCAAGTAATTTTTCACCATCCAGCTTTTTTACCCAGTTCAACAATTTGAAACAAAAGTACTAGCGATTGGCAACAACTGAGTTCAAGGAACCTGCTAATGGATGATTAAAAAGTTCTCTGACCTCAAAGAGCTAACATTCTACAGCAGTGGCTTTGGGAACTTCACTCATGCATATATGGATTATGAAAATAGTCAAGTAGTAGAGTCCAAGCTATCAGGGATGCCCCCAAAACAACTGTTACCTGCACAGGTATAAAGATAAAGATACCTGGTAAATCACTACAAAAAGGAAGCTATAAAAATCTGTTTTAAGAAGCTCAGTTAAGTCAGATGACTTAGGAGGCCCCTTTAGTACTATACAGCCAGTTTCTTTACATTCTATATGTGAGGGTGATCTCTCTGGGGTTGGCCCAGATGGGTTTGTCCCAGAAAGGTGTGTCCTGTGTGTGTGTGTGTGTGTGTGTGCGCACACGTGTATACATATATGTATTACATATGTGTGCTTTCCTAAGATAGTGGTCCTAAGATAGAGTTCTCTGTTGATCTGTGTTTGAGTGTGGATAGCAACCAGGAACAAAGAATGGAGCCTGAGTGGATCAGATTGCTTAAGTACCAGGTATAGATGAATTCTGGCCTCAGACTAAATGAGCTAGTTAAGCTAAAGGGTTAAGCTAAAAAGGTACCCCTGGCATCACTTCCAAGGAACCAAGATAAGAAAAGCACGCATCCACATGACAATTTACAAAGCTTTAAAGTATATAGTTCTACCTCAAATCTGGAAAAAAAAGATTCATTCTTCCTTTGTTGAACTGAATAATTAAATCAATGATGCTGTTGTGCTTGATTTTTAAGCAATTACTCTATGACCAAATCTAGTAGATGGTAAAGACTATCAAAGTGTTGGGATATATAAAGTATAGTAGTTTTTGGTTGGTTTTATTCTCAATGAATTATTTTATCTTTAAAATCATCCAACTTCAAAAGCAGTAGATATGAAGAATTAGTCATTTTGAACAAAATATCCCCTTGAGATATAGTTCAGTCCCTGGACTCCTGTCCTTTCAATTCAATTAAACAAATGTGTAAGTCAGTATCAGGAACAAAAAGACAGAAATCCTGTTTCTAAAGAGTTTGCATTCTGCTCAAAGATTCAATGGATAAGCAAATAAATATAAAGTGATTTAAGAGGGACAGAGAAGGTAGAGAAGGGAAGATCTAGAGAAGACTTTCTCCATGGAAGCTATCCTCCATGATGTGTCATCTGCAGATTTGATAAGCATGACTTCTATATCTTCATCCAGGATAAAAATGTTGATCACCATAGAATTTGTGGGGCACCACTAAAGGAAGTCACACTTCAGGGAATCCTGGAGTGAAAATAAAGATACTGAGAGGAAACAAATAAGAGTGTGTTCCAAGCTCTGGAGGTCAGTGTTAATGAAGCACAAAGGTAAGAGATGGAATGCCAAGTTTGGGGAACACTCAGTAGAGACTGGCATGAAAGAGAATAAAGAAAATTATTATCTTAGATCCAGAGGCCATTTAGTCCCATGTCCCTCATATTACAATGAAGACATTGAGACATGGAGTTGCTAAATGACTTTGTTACCCAAAATCATAGCACCAGTAGGCACAGAAGGGAGAATATGAGCCCAGGATCCTATGCTCCAAAATCACCATTCTTTCTCCTGGACCATAAGATAGAATTTGGAAGTATTATCTCCCTAACACCACTTAGAAAACATTCAAAAGTGAAGTCAGTCACCACACTAGAAAATGAAGGGAATCGTGAAGTATGCCTTTACCATGGTTCACATTATATCTTAGTTCCAAGCTTTTTGTCTTACTCAAGTTCTGAAATTATTTGGATTTCATTTCCCCTACCCCAACCCCACAAAAGAAGTTCTACCTTGAGAAACCAAAATATATTTAAAATTACTATTTTTAACAAAATCTGACATCCTGAAATATGACTTCAGAATCCTAACTGGACAATGCCGCTCAGCCTCCCTTCTCCCTAGTGACTATTTGCTCTGCCTGCAAAATTTGTAGGGAAATTCCATGTTCTTGTCCTCCAGAAAATATGAAAGAGAAATTTTGTTGTTGTTCAGTTGTGTCCAACCCATTTGGGGTTTTCTTGGCAAAGATACTAAAGTGGTTTACTATTTTCTTCTAAAACTCATTTTACAGAGGAACGAACTGAGGCTAACAGAGTTAAGTGACTTGCCCGGGGTCTCACAGCTAGTAAGTGTCTAAGGCTGAATTTGAACTCAGGAAGATGAGTTTTCCTGATTCCAAGCTCAGTAATCTATCCACTGTGCCACTTCACTGCCCCACAAAAGAAGAAATAAAAACCCTCAAAGTTCAATGAATATGTATCATCTATAAGAAAATAAACTAAATCTGTATTTCATACTTTAGCTCCTTACGAAAAGTAGTTTAGTTATTTAGTTATTTCTTAGATAAATTTACCTAGAAACTTCATTCACAGTCAGATTCTGAGAGGATCACAGAATGTTTGACACGGAAGGTATCTTAAAAATAACAGCAAATGGCACTGAGATAGTCTTATACAGCTTTACAATAAGCTTTTCTCATACACTACAAAGTGGATAGTGCATAATTATTCTCACTTTACAGGTAGGGAGTTTAGATTCTGGGACATCATAGGATCATAGATTTAAAACTGGAAGGGACCATCAAGGTCAACCCCCCTCATTTTACAGATGAAGAAACCGAGGATCGGAGAGGTTAAAGGACTCGCCTAGAGTTATATCTCAAGTAAGAGTCTGAGGCAGGATTCAAACCCAGGTCCTCCTGGACCTAGGCCTTGTACTCTAGCCATACCATTCTGCCTCCAAGATGAAGTTACTCGTTCCAGGTCACACATCTAGTTTGAGAGCCAGGATTCAAATTCAAATATTCTGAACTCAGATTAGTGGTTGTTTCCCCTCCCTCCCTCCACCCGTGGCATTGTATAACTAACTAGTTATACAATATATTGGCCTTAGATTCAGGATAACCTAGGCTCAAATCCCATGGCAAATAATTCCTTATCTGTGACTCTGGAAAAATCACAATCTCTCTGTTGTCTCATCTATAAAACAAGGGGGTTGAACTCACTGACCTCTCAGGTCCTATACAGTTTTTAATCTATGATCCCTGTGACCCCCCCTGACTCTCTTCTACATCAGACTGTTTCCAATACCCATAAATTCTAGTTATTGGACCTCTACATGTGGCACACTCCACTCAGTCTTCTCTCTCTTTCTCTTTCCCCACCTAACCCCTCATTCTTTTAATATTTGTGATCTAAAGTAAAATGTCCTATCCTCTTAAATTCATAAAAGAATAAAATACATGATGACCCATAACCCATTGTTTCCATCTTTGATGACTGATATAAGTTCTCAGTTATTTCTCCTGACACCCACAGACTGTCTGTTGTTGTTGTTCAGTCATTTTGTAATATGCAACTCTGCATCACCCTATGGACCAAATAATACCATCTGTGGGGTTTTCTTGGCAAAGATATTTAAGTGGTTTGACATTTCCTTCTCCAGCAGATCACATTTGGTCAGAATTCTCCACTATGACCTGTGCACCTTGCATAAAACTATACAGCATAGCTCATAGTTTCATTGAGCTATACAGAGCCCTCTCTGCCACAACAAGGCACCTATCCAGGAAGGGCACTTACTATTTAATGAAGGTCATTTCTCACCAAATTGAAAGGAATCTTATGCCAAAACCTTGGAGCCAAACATTCCAGAATTGCTGAACACAAGAAGCTTTCTTTTTAACCCTTCTTACCTTGTCCCAACTAAAACGAGTCTAAGAAATAAGTTGGGGTGGAGCCAAATGGCAGACTGAAAACAGGGACATGCCTGAGCTCTCTCACAAATTCTTTTAGATATCTCTTGAGAAGTGAATCTGAACAGATTTGAGAGAGGTAGATTTCACTAGGAGACAGTGTGGCAGATTTCTAAGCCAGGAGAGTCCAGAAAGAGAGAGAGAGAGATCTGTTACATTGGACCAGGAGAGCATTGGGCACACAGAACCACCCCCAACCATACCAGAATACCAGGACAGGAGTATGTCAGACCTAGGTGAGACAGAAGCACAGAGCCTGTGGCAGCAGCAGCACCTAGTTCTAGAGCTATCAGCCCACAGTCCAAAGGTTTGAAACTCACCTTCTTGAACTTCCAGGAGCCATGATGACCAAGTAAACTCTAAGAGCTCTCATCCCTCCCTTGAAAAACCCAGAGAATACTGCCCTAGGAGAAACTCTTGAAAAGAGGAGAGAGAAGTGGGGGTTGAGCAGTCTGTTAGCTAAGAAAGCTAGGGAGACACCCTCCTGTGGTGATGGAAGGAGATCAATTCAGTAATGGAGGCATTCCAGCAAGCCCCACCTTAACAGACCAGTGGGAGTCCCTAAGCCCCAGAGGAGTGGTGCTGGCAAGCCCCAACATCAGGACCCCAGACATGCCTTTGCACAGCCAGGGGATTTGGAAGACACCAGCACAGACCTACTGAGCTGAGACCACCCAGGTATATAGCATAGCCCTAGGGGAAGAGAAGATTTCTAGCAGCCAGACCACCCCTCCTCCATACTTCACCCCGCGACCCCCTGGGAAAACTCAGAAAGACTTCACTGGGCCTGGATCAATGGCACACACCAGCCAGCTCCAGCTCAGCACCAGGTGACCTGCAGCAGTATATAGCTTCTAGGTGACAAAACCAGAGGCCACAGCACACAAATCCAGTAACCAGGCCCCTAGCTTTTAATACAAGAAGCTTGGGACAGAGCCCCTGGGCCCCTGATCCACTTAAAAAGCCAGGAAAAAGGAAACCGCCATGAAGAAGCAAGCTAGAAAAGTAAAAAAAGACCATCAAATCATATTATGGGAACAGAGAAGATCAAAATACTAATTCAGAAGGGGACAGCATTGACACCACACCCACATCTGAAACCTCAAAAGGGAATATGATCTGGTCTCAAACCCAAAAAGCATTCCTGGAAGAGCTCAAGGAGGATTTTAAAAGCCAAATTAGAGAGATAAAAGAAAAATTACAGAATCTTGTTAGAAAGGTGAAAATGAATGGTTGACAAATAAAATTGGCCAAATGGAAAGAAAGATGCAGAAGCTATCTGAAGAAAATAATTAATTTAAAATTAGAATTGGGCAAATAGAAGCCAATGATTCTATGAGGCATCGAGAATCAGTTAAACAAAATCTAAAGGATGAAAAAATAGAAGAAAACATAAAATATCTCATTGGAAAAATAACTAACCTGGAAAACAGATACAGGAGAGAGAATCTAAGAATTATTTTTCTTCCAGAAAGCCATGATGAAAAAAAGAGCCTGGACAGTATCTTCCAAGAAATCATCAAGGAAAACAACTCTAAGGTCTTAGAACCACAGGGTAAAATAGTCATCAAAGAATCTACTGATCATCCCCTGAAAGAGATCCCAAATTGAAAACTCTAAGGAATATTGTAGCCAAATTCCAGAATTATCAGTTCAAGGAGAAAATACTGCAAGCAGCCAGAAATAAACAATTCAATTATCACAGAACTACAGTCAGGATCACACAGGACTTTGCAGCTTCTACATTAAAATATTGGAGGGATTAGAATATGATATTCTGAAAAGCAAAGGAGCTTGGACTACAACCAAGGATCAACTATCCAGCAAAACTGAGCATAATCTTTCAGGTAAGGAGATGGACATTTAGTGGAATAAGGGAATCCCAGACCTTCTGATGAAAAGGCCAGAGCTCAATGGAAAATTTGATCTTCAAATACAAGACTCAAGAGAGGCATAAAAAGGTAAACAGGGAAAAAATATAAAAGAAAAGAAAAAACCTTGTTATTCAACAAAGACAGACTGCTTACATCCCTATATGGGAGGATGACATTTGCTAATTTTGGTATAAATTAACTGACGTGATGATAAAAAACTTAATTGAGGGATGAAAAGGGATTGTAATGGGAGAAGAGGTAAGGAGGAGGCAAAGGAGGGTAAATTATATCACATGAAGAGGTACAAAAATGTATTATACTAGAGGGAAAGAAGGGAGGGAGAAGAGCGGTGTTTGAGCTTTATCTCATCATATTTGGTCCAAGGAGGGAATAACATACTCTGTTAAGTATAGAAATCAAACTTACCCTACAGACAGTGGGAGCAGAAAGAGGAAAGAAAAGGGGGGGGTAGTTAGAAGGGAGGGAAGACGTAGTAAGGGAAAAGGGTAAGATAAGGAGGGGGCTGAAAGGGACAGAATATGGAGGGAGGTGGTGGTCAAAAGCAAAACTCTTTTGAGCGGGGGAAGGGAGAAGGGAGAAATAAAAGCATATGCAGAGGGGAAATAGGATGGGAAAAAAGACACAGATAGTAATCATAGCTGTGAATGTGAATGGCATGAACTCTCCCATAAAATGGAGGCAGATAGCAGAATGGATTAAAAACCAAAATCCTACAATATGTCGTTTACAAGAAACACATTTGAAACAGGGGGATACACCCAGGGTAAAGGTAAAAGGCTGGAGTAGAATATATTATACTTCAGCTGAAGTAAAAAAAAAAAAAGCAGGGGTAGCAATCCTAATCCCAGACAAAGCAAAAGCAAAGATAGATCTAATTAAAAGAGATGAGGAAGGAAACTATATTCTGCTAAAAGACACCATAGACAATGAAGGAATATCATTACTTAATGTGTACCAAGTGGTATAGCATACAAATTCTTAAAGGGGAAGTTAAAGGAGTTACAGGAAGAAATATACAGCAAAACTATACTGGTGGGAGACTCAACCCCCCTCTGAACTTAACAAATCTAACTCAAAATAAGCAGAAAGAAGTTAAGGTGGTGAATAGAATGTTAGAAGAGTTAGACATGATAGACCTCTGGAGAAAACTGAATGGGGATAGAAAGGAATATACTTTTTCTCAGCAGTATATGGCACATACACAAAAAATGACCATGTACTAGGGGATAAAAACCTCACAGTGCAGTGCAGAAAGGCAGAAGTAGTCAATGCATCCTTTTCAGATCATGATGCAATAAAAGTTATTTGTAATAAAGGACCATGGAAAGATAGATTAAGGATTAACTGGGAACTAAATAATCTAATCCTAAAGAATGAGTGGGTCAAAAAACAAATCACAGAAATAATAACTTCATTCAAGAGAATGACAATAATGAGACAATATACAAAAATTTATTGGATACAGAGAATGCAGTTCTTAGGGGAAGTTTTATATCTCTGAATGCTTATGTGAATAAAATAGAGAAAAAGAAGATCAATGAATTGGGCATGCAACTGAAAAAGCTAGAAAAAGAACAAACTGAAAATTCCCAATTAAATACCAAATTAGAAAAACTGAAAACCAAAGGACAGATTAATAAAATTGAAATCAAGAAAACTAATTAATTAATAAATAAAACTAAGAGCTGGTTTTATGGAAAAAAAAAACCAAAAAAAATTGATGAACTTTTGGTCAGTTTGATTTTTTAAAAAAAGGAAACCAAATTACCTATATCAAAAATGAAAAGAGTGAATTCACCTCCAATGAAAAGGAAATTAAAACAATAGCCAGCAATTATTTTGCCCAATTGTGTTCTCATAAATTTGATAATCTTAGGGAAATGGATGAACATTTACAAAAATATAAATTGCCCAGATTAAAAGAAGAGGAAGAAAAATACCTAAATAACCCCATCTCAGAAAAAGAAATCGAGCAAGCCATCAATGAAATCCATAGGAAAAAATCTCTGGGGCTAGATGGATTTAGAAGTGAATTCCGTCAAAAATTTAAAGAACAATTAATTCCCATACTTATAGACTATATGGGAAAATGGGTGAAGAAGAAGTCCCACCAAATTCTTTTTATGACACAAATATGCTAGGATATGGTAGGAAGAGTCAAAACAGAGAAAGAAAATTGTAGGCCAATTTTCCTAATGAATATTGACACAAAAATTTTAAATGAAATATTAGCAAAAAGATTGCAGCAACTTATTATGAGAATAATACACTATGACCAGGTAGGATTTATTCCAGGAATGCAAGGCTGGTCCAATATTAGGAAAACTATCAGCGTAATTGATCATATCAAGGACAAAAATAGCAGAAACCATATGATTATCTCAACAGATGCAGAAAAAAGCTTTTGACAAAATACAACACTCATTTGGATTAAAAATACTAGAAAGCATAGGAATAAATGGAGCCTTCCTTAAAATCATAAGTAGCATCTACCTAAAACCATCAGCAAACATTATATGTAATGGGGTTAAGCTAGATTCATTTCCAATAAGATTGAGGGGGAAACAAGGATGTCCATTATCACTCCTATTATTCAATTTGGTCCTAGAAATGTTAGCTGTAGCAATAAGAGAAGAAAAAGAAATTGAAGGAATTAGAATAGGCAAAGAAGAAATTGAATTACCACTCTTTGCAGATGACATGATGATTTACTTAGAGAATCTCAGAGAATCAATTAAAAAACAACTTGAAATAATAAATAACTTTAGCAAATTTGCAGGATATAAAATAATTCCACATAAATCCTTAGTATTCCTATATATTACTAACAAAGCCCAGCAGCAAGAAATAGAAAGAGAAATCCCATTTAAATTTAGTGTAGACACTATAAAATATTTGGGAGTCTATCTGCCAAGACAAAACCAAAACTATATGAATGCAATTAAAAATATTTTTCACATAAATAAAGTCAAATCTAAGTAAATGGAAAAATATCAGTAGCTTATGGTTAGGCTGAGCTAATACAATAAAAATGACGATTTTATCTAAATTAATTTACTTATTCAGTACCATACCAATCAAACTACCAAAAAATTATTTTACAGAGCTGGATGAAATAATAACCAAATTCATCTGGAAGAACAACAGGTCCAGAATATCAAGAAATTAATGAAAAAAAGTGCTAAGGAAGGTGGCCTATCCATACCAGATATCAACTGTATTATAAAGCAGCAGTCATCAAAAGTACTTGGTACTGGCTAAGAAACAGAGTGGTGGATCTATTCTGTAGTCAATACTTAGCAATTTATTCTTTGATAAACCCAAAAGGTCCAGCTTCTGGGTTAAGAATTCACTATTTCACAAAAACTGCTGGGAAAACTGGAAAATAGTATGGCAGAAACTTGGCATAGACCAGTACTTTACACTGTATACCAAAATAAAGTCAAAATGCATTCATGATTTAGGTATAAAGGCTGATACTATAAGCAATTTGAGAAAGCAAGGAAAAATTTACCTGTCAGATTTATGGAGAAGGGAAGAATTTATGACCAAACAAGAGATAGAGAGTGTTACAAAGTGCAAAATGGATAATTTT
>CM053623.1:256815062-256825934 GCA_028646595.1 Phalanger gymnotis
AGAGTTGTGAACTGATCCAGCCATTCTGTAGAGGAATTTGGAACTATGGCCAAAGGGCTATAAAAATGTTCATACCCTTTGACCCAGCAATACCACTTCTAGGACTGTATCCCAAAGAGAACACACAAGTGGGAAAGATACCCATATGTACAAAAATATTTATAGCACCTCTTTTTGTGGTAGCAAAGAATTGTAAATCAAGAGGATGCCCATCAACTGGGGAATGGCTAAACACATTGTGGTATGTGAATGTAACGGAATACTATTGTGCTATAAGAAATGAGGAGCAGATAGACTTCATAATAATCTGGAAAGACTTATGATCTGATGCTGAATGAGGGGAGCAGAGCCAGGAGAACATTATACATGATTACAGACACATAGTAGCTGTAATGACTAAATTTGATTGGCTCTTCTGAGCAACACAAGATTCAAAGACAGCTGCAAAAGACTCATGATGGGAAAAGCTATCCACATCCAGAGAAAGAAGTATGGAGTCTGAATGCAGATTAAGGCAAAGTATTTGCTCTTTTTCTCCTTCTTTTGTGGTTTTGTTTCTTCATTCTCATGATTCATTCCATTGGATAGAATTCTTCTTTACAACTTGACTAATGTGTAAATAAGTTTAATGTGAAGGTACATGTAGAACCGATATCGGATTACATGGCATCTTGAGGGAGGTGGGAGAAGAGGGAGAGGAAGAAAATTTGGAACTCAAAAACCTGTGGAAGTGAGCATTGTAAACTAAAAATAAAGAATAAATTAAAAAAAGAAATAAGTCACTAAGAAAGTAAAAAAATAAATAGAAAGTGAAAAGCAAGATTTCTTGGATCTTGGCACCAAGAGAGAAAGCAAATAAGATATTTACCCTTGCGAAATAGCAAAGACAATAAAGCAAAGAAAATAAATCAGGAAATCCTTTTTGCTCTTGACAAAGAACTAGTAATATAAGTATAGTATTATTGTTATTTTCCCTTACAGGGTACAGCCTGAGGATTTTTTTAATTGAAAAGGACAATACTTTAGGGTTAAGAGTTCTGTCAGTTCTGGAAGCTTACCTTTCAGGTGTTTTATTTTTTATGTAATACTTACCTACCTACAATTGTACTATGGTATTATTTTAGTAATGTGACCCTAGTGGAAAAATAAAGGACTTAAGCATCATAAATAGGCTGGATCACACAGCTGTTTTTTAATCTGCAAAAGGCTGCACATTTGGATATCATTATCATAATATGTTCATAAACATTTTGCTGTATTGCTAGAATCCATTAATTTGAAATGCTGTTGTTCAGTTATTTCAGTCATGTCTGGCTCTTCATGACCCCTTTTGGGGTTTTCTTGGCAAAGATACTGGAGTAGTTTGCCATTTCCTTCTCCAGCTCATTTTACAGAAGAGGAAACTGAGACAAACAGGATTAAGTGACTCTTCCAGGGTCACAAAGCTAGTAATTAAGTGTCTGAGGCCAGAGTTGAACTAAGGAAGACAAATCTTCCTGACTTCAGGCCCAGCACTCTATCTATTGTGCCACCTAGCTGCCCCAGTTTGAAATGTAAACACTGTATTTCCTGTGAAACATGCATACATTTCATAGAATCATAGTATTTGAGATCTCTAAGGGACCCCAAATATTATCTGATTGAATGTAAGTCCCTGGAGGACAGAGACTGTTTCATTTTTAAATTTAATTTTATCTTTAGCACCTAGGCCAATGACTGGTATAGAGGAGGAATTTAATAAATACCTATTGAATCAATAAATCTGTATCTGGAGCAGACATCTTCTCTACAGAATCTCCAACAAGGGGTCCTCCACCTTCTACTTTAACTGACAAGTCATCCCAAGTCAATTCACTCCATGTTGGGACAGCAATAACTGTTAAGGACAGTTTTGGTGTATTTCCTTCTTGTCTTTATATAGAGGCAAAAACAAAAATCACAGTCTGGAATTTCCACTCATTAGTTTTAGTTCTTCTGCCTTCTGGGGCCAAGTAAAGTACATTTAATACATTTTTCCATATAACAGCCTCGAGAGGGAACCCCTAGGTCCTCCTGTAAACACTAAATAGATGAAGGAGCATCTCAGCAAGACAGATTTGGATCCACAGAATGTTTGTCATCAAGATGCAGAGTGGAAGACTTTGTACCAGATTACAGTAAAGATTGTGCCTGAGGTACTAGATAAGCGCTGTAGCTAGGTCAGGGCAAATGGCACCTTATCCCAATGCACAGGCCTCCAAGGGACAGTGTGCCCTTGCCCCACCTAGGGTTTCTTCCAGAAGTGTGCAGCATAACCATTCCAAGCCTTGTTCCCCACTCCCTAGGCTGTATTTCCCATTCTCCTACAGGGTGAGCATTTGACTCTCTGGAAACAGCTTCTTTTTCTGCTGGTACAACTACATCTACAGCAACCCCTCCACCCCTCCACCCTCCATTTGCCTCAAGTGTAATTATAGCTAATGATTCTTGCCTGGTATAAATTCAACTATTCCTCAGGTACCACATGTAATATTATGGTTTGTTCATTATGTGTCTTTAAACCAGTATAATTTTCCTTATTGTTTTGAATAAAACTTTTCTTTTGGTTCATGCTGCTCAGAGTGCCTAGAAGTGGGAAAGTTAGTATTAGTCTATTGGACCATCCAGTCAAGTAGTTTTTCCCAGTATTTTTAGGATGAAGCATGTGCCATATGCCTCAGGATGCTATTTTAGGAGAAAGTTCCCCCTTTTGACAAATGGTCACATCATCAACTTAGAAGGGAGCTTAAAGTACCAACACACTCACTATTTCTTCATAGATGGGGAAACTGAGGCCCAGACAGGTTACATGATCACATGATCAAGGTCACACAGGCACCAAGTAGCAGAACGCAGGCCCTCTGATACCAGATCTAGAACTATATCATATTGCTTCTCCACTGGTGACAGTGGACATTCTACCAAGTTTACCACTTCCCTCACTAACCTCATAAATTTCTAAATCAAAACACTCCTCCCTGATTGTTGCTTACCTATAGGTGTTTGTTGTTTCACCCTATTAGAATATAAGCTTACATGAATAGATGTAGAGTGAAGTAAAGATAGCCAGGAGAGAAAATTTTGCTGTAACACTGTAAAAATGAACAATTCTGAAAGACTCAAAAACTATGGTCAACAAGTTCTATCATTTCTATCTTCATCAGTCTCTCATAGATCTCTTCTTTCCTCAGACACTAATTACCACTGCCCTAGTGTCAGCCCTCATCACTTTGCCCCGGGCTGTTATGACAGCCTTTTGGTTTGTCTCTTGCCTCAAGTCTTTCCCCATTCTAGTCTATCTGCAACCCAGGGGCTAAATCAATGCTCTTAAAGTCTGAGTCTGATCATGTCACTCCTCTATTCAACTAGACCTTAGATGACTCTGGAAGAGAGAGTGAGGCTAATGACTTTGTGCAACTCTGCCTCACTTAAAGCCAATTCATGTGCAAGTCAAGACATTACTAGTGATATCACTAGTCCTTTTTGAAAATGAAGGATAAACAACAACAATAAATTACTGGCTCTTTATTGAATCCAGGATTAAATACAAAATCTTCAGTACTTAGGCTTTAAAGTCTTTTGTCACCAGTCCCTTCTTAACCTTCCAATCTTTTTACTTCCTTTTGCATATTCTACAATTCAAGTGATGCTAGACTACTTTGTGTTCCTCACACAAGACAATCCATTTCCCACTTCTGGGTATTTTCACTGGCTACAACTATGCCTGGAACTCTCTCATCTCCATCTCCTAGATTCCTTAAAACCTCCCTTCTGCAAGAAGCCTTTCTCAGTTCCTTAACCCTAGGGCCAGATGATCTCCAATTTATCTTGTATGTAACTTGTTTGTACTTAGTTGGTCTCATGCTAGCTCTCCTGTTCAAATGAGAACTCCTCAAGGCTAGGGACTGCTTTTTGCCTTTCTTTGTATGCCTAGTGCTTAGCACAGTGCCAGACCTTTAGTAATAGTCATAGTAATAAATATAAATACTTGTCCACTTGAACTGAATAACCAGTCATTCCAGAGATAAAAAAGAATGCTGCCTACTTCATGACAGAGAGGTGATATGAAGAATAATACACTTTTAAATGTGACCTACATGGGAATTCATTTTGCTTGACTATGTTTACCAGTGTTTATTTCTCTTTTCTCTTCTCTCCATCTTTCTAGTGAATTAAAGAGAGAAAAAATAAATGTGTGAAAATTGGAAAAAAATTAAGAATCTAAGATCTTTGAAGACAGAGAATGTTTTTCCTCCTCAATTTTCATCACCAGAACTTAGCATAGTGCTCAATAAATGCCTTTTAATTCATTCATTCACACCAGGACAAATACTAGAAGAAACCCATTGAAGGAGATCCTTCTGTTTATGAAATGTTTTAAGGGAGTATCATATCAATAGGAGTAGGATATTCCTGAAATTTTACCCTATATGTGCCACTTGTTAAATGGGGATTCATAACATCACTATATTTGCAACCTCCCCAGTGAATGAAAGATGTGAAAAAGAGTCACAAGAATGGGCTTCAACCCATATCAGGAGAGGAAATACCAACACCAATGAAATCACAGATTCAGCTGAATGCCCATGAGGCCATACTGAGCTCATATTCCACAACTGAAGAGCTTGGGGATGCAAAATGAAACAGTTGAGGCCAAAATTCACTCAAAACTTTGGAAACTGTGAATGTAGGCAAATGGATCTCCATTTATCATTTCTATTATCACTGGGTTTTGGAGATAGCACATTAATTTTTAACGTATCCCTTATTTTGCCTTGAAATGATTAAAGCACAGTCTACTTTGAAATAATGACACATTAAATAATGCTAATGCATAGTTTTCTAAAATGTCAGTGTTTTGTATAAGCAAAGTATGTAATCTTCATCTCATGAGAAAGGTTTTGGGGCTTATAAATTCTCTACTATACTGTGAAAGCACAACTATGAAGATGTCTACTTTAAAAAAACAATCCTGGTACTGTAAAATAAAAATAAGTGACAAAAGGTACCATAGTAATAAAGGCTTATTAAATTTTACATTGAGACATATGCACACACATATATACATATATATGTGTACATATATATATTCATACACATGTATATATGACCAAAATCCATTCAAAAATTGAAACATGGGTGTGTATGTGTATTTCCCTAGGTTCTAAAAATGAGTTTGGAGGGGGGGGGGGAAATTCAATGACATTTTTTTGTTTAAAAAAATAAATCTCACACATACACACACACACACACACACACACACACACAAATTCTTCTTGTAATTATTCAAGCACAGAATCCCCTGTGGGATGATAAACAGTTCCCAGAGGAAAGACTAGAAATTTGACTCAATGCTATATAAGTGCTAATTTTATATATTGAACAGGATGAAGTTTATTGGTAAACTGCTTAAATAGCATAGTTAGGCAGGGGAAAAATTACAAAAATATAAAAAGAATGACAAATAGGGGACTAAATTGGTGGAGAATCCGAGTTGGGCTTAAGCACATTATATTATAACATATGTTGCTACCATAAAAATAAACCAAAGTAGATTAAATTAACTGGAGAAAGAACATCTAGGGGCAGTGGATAAACCTACCCACAAAATCACCCTTTATTTCTTTACCCCTTCACCATAAAATTCCCCTAGGAAGGAAAGGTTTTTCCCTCCCTTCCCTTGCATTAAAACAAAAACAAAGCACCTGTAGCTGATGCCAAGTGAAATTCTGATTTCAAACTTTATATCGATATATCTATGTACATATTTATATCTACACACACATACATAGATACACACACATAAATATATACACACATAAGCAGCACTCATGTATCAACTATGTAAATTTTTTGTTTTACTTATATTTACCTCATTCTCTCACAACTTTGACTTAAGAAAAAAAAAGAGATGTCCACAGAATGAGGAGACTATAAACCTAGGTTCCTTCCCCTACTGCACGAATGCAGAGAAAATAGCAGTATTTTTTCCCAATTCACTAAGAAAAAGTTTATATGTTTGATCCAAGATTTTCCAGATGGTATCTGAAAGGATACAGTTGAGGCTCCGGGTGGTCTCCATAGCAATTTTCAGAGTACCCAAATTACATAGACAAATGGCCACCCTCAGAAGACCTATGGTGGCAAAAATCATGAGATTTTGGAGGGGGGACCACCCACATCTTCTAGGACAGAGTAAGTATTTAAGTAGCTCTGTACAATCTTCAGTCCTGTTGATTGTACTCTGGTCATGCCGGTTACAATGCAGTGTATAAGAGAGGGGAGGAAGAAGGCAGCAGCTAAGCCTCCAATAAGAATACAATGGTGTGACTAGGGAAGTCTGAAGTTCTCTTCCCCTGTGTTCCTTGGCGTAATTCCCTATATAACACTTGAAGTTGAAAATATGGAGAAGGCAATCAGACAGGAACTTGAATGGCATTGTAAAGTCCCAAGTCATGTCCAATATCACTTAGGAAAAAGGACACATCATACATACAAGAGTCCTATGGATTTTGAGCCAATGTTGTTTTGAATGCCCAATACAACATTGGCCTCTAAACTCAGTAGCTACACCATGGTAATGGTGTAGCTACTGAGGAATGACTGTATTAGGGATTTGACTCTTAGGATTCCCTACCAATTCAGAGACTATATGATTCTATGATCTAATATTATTCTCCCCTCTGTTCACATATCTTTTATATAAATCAAAAATGAAATGGGAAATCTCCTTTTCAGTATTTAACAACATAGCTTTTATGTGACCAGTCAGGGTTCTTAACATGTAATTAGTGAATATATATATATATATATACACACATATATGTATGTATATATTTGGATGATTATTTCACTATAGTTGTTTTTTGTAACACTATGTTATTTTATGCATTTTCCTGAGAAGAGCTGCATAGGCTTCATTAGACTGCCAAATGGGTCCATGCCTCCCCCCACAAAAATGGTTAAGAACCTCTGAACTAGGTCTTTATTTTGATTATTTTCAAGAGTAATCAGTTTTAGCAAACAGCACATATGCTGAAATTTAGCTAAGGCCCTGCAAAATCTGGTTCTAAACCGTTTTCCCAGATGAAGTTCCACTATTTGTCTTCATTCACTCAACAACTCTACAGTTTGCATTCAATGCAAATGTTTCTTGGTCTTAGCCTGTCCACTTTTACTTCAGGGAATTAATACAGACCATTCCCTGTGCCTAAATCCTTGCTCACCTCCAACTGTTAAATGCCACCCCCCTCCAACCCCTACCTGCCCCCGCCACCTCTGGCCTCCAGGTAATGTTAATCAGGACAGGGTTTTTTGCTGTTCTTCTCTTAAGTCCCTTTAATGAGTCTGACATTTGTTTGAATGGGACAGGTAAAATGAGATCTTTTTTGCCTTGGTATGTTTCTCAGCACTAAAACAATGGAGAGTCTTTGATTTATATATGATGTGGTGCTGGTGATTGGAGCTTTCCCACATTCTAAATGCTAAGATGGCCCCAGCCTTCAGGGTCCTGAGCAGGGTATATGTGGGGGAAAGTTAGCGTTTCAGTTTTGGGGGAACACTCATTGAAAGAATGCAGGTGACAAGACTCTCGGCAAGCCGTTTAACCCCTCCCTGGCTTTGTAACCCAGATATTGGTGCTTCTCTGGTAACTATGTATTGTGATTTGAATCAGACAAGGTCTGTCTGTTGATGTTTGTATTTCTGTTTGTATTTGCCCTGAAGTTCAGAAGACTGATCTTTTCCCCCTGAATGATATATGTATGTTTAATTAAACTGAGATTATTAACCCTTTAAAATTGCTTTCCTTAGAAAAGCAGATCAAATAACCTGCGTTAGCAGCCCTTCCTGTGTGCTGTTGTTGTTGGTCTTACACAGCCAGAGTAGCTGCTAGCAACACTGTTGTTACACTCCTCTCCTCCTGCTCAGTTTAGGTACTGTTGTCTCTATGAAATTATCTTTGGTTGTCCCTACCTAAGAGGGATATCTCTCTCTTCTAGCTTTCTCAAGAGCTTTCCTTCTTTTGCCATTTTTATATCCTACTTTGTATCATACTCATCTATACATGCTATATCTTTTCTTCTCCAGGGAAGGACCTATAATTTTTTTCACCTTTGTCTTTCCAATGCCTTGAACATAGTAGGCATTTAATAAAAATCTGTTCAATGGGGAAATGAATGCTAAATAGCCTAGCATATCCTTCTCAAAAATTGTTATGAATTTGCCTGCAAACCCAGTCTTAAAGACTCTGAGCCAGAGGCCATTTGTCAGCTAGCAAAAGTATATTAAGACCAACTGAAAATATAACCCTCAAAACCAAACCTGATTTGTATTATCTTGACCTATTGTTTTTCAGTGATATCAGGTATATCATTCATAGGTTCAGTAAATATTTTCAAGCTTTTGAATTTATGACACTTAACTTTGGACCAGTCTGATTTTTTTTTAATTTAAGAAACATTTTTTGTGGCCCTGAAGCTTTTTTTTCAACCTGTCTGCAAAGTTGAGATAAACAACCATCTGTCTGGAAGAGTTTAGGTGTAATATTGGCTGAACACAGGGGGTTAGACTGTGACCATCTGTCAAACTCATTTCCAGACCTCTGATTCCCTTTCCTCTAATGCACAAAATGCTCTATGGAATATCAAGAGAACAAGGTTGCCACCCTCAAGGAACTGGAGATTCTATTTTACCATATGCATACAGGGAGGTAAATACCTTATGCTGCTTCTCAGAAATTGTCATTTATTAGCACTGTGGCAACCACAGATGAAAGACTCCTTACTGAGGCTCTGCATTGTTCCATTTTTGAGACTACAGGCTCAGACCTCAATTACTTATTGGTAAAAGACTAGTATTTGTCGAAACAACTCATAGTAATTTCTATTTTTCAATTGTGCAACATTTTCCAAAATAAGGAGAAACCAAAGAATGAAGCAATCTTGCTCAATTTTTATATATGTATGTGTGTATATATATGTATATACATATGCGTATATATATATGTATATGTATGTACATGTATAACTATGTGGGACATTTAGAAATTTGCTTTATTTGACTGAAAGGGCTCCTTTGCCTAGGAAACTGAGAAAAATAAATAAACCTCCCATGAGTTGTGCAAATAAGATTGGAATATAGCAAAAAGTTAATTTGCTGCTGTAGATAAAATTACCTCTATTTGCTGTCATATAAACCATACCAATTCTGGCCTTCTTATCTTTGATATTTAATGGACTTTTTTTTCTCTGAAGAGTCCCTATCGTTATATATACAGCTAGTCCACTCAGTAGCAAGGCTGAAGAAATTACTTGCTTCTTAGAGGAGACACAGGAGAATGGAAAGAAAGATAGGGCAAGGTGGCCTGTCATAGGTTAGATTAGTTCAATTACTGCCTTGATATTTTGCTGCAAAATGGTCTTTGCTTGCTGCAGGCTACTGAGAAAAATGCAAACACATATTTTGATTGACAGCAGTGGTTTTTTGAACCTTACTAGGTTGTTCTTATATAGTATAGGAGTTGGATGGGTTTCAGAAAAATGCCAAGCAAATGAGTATGCAGATTAGCCAACTGGCAGAGGGTCTAGGGAGAACAAACAAGAATCACCAACTCTTAAGGGTAGAAGGTACCTTAGAGGCCCTCTTGTCCAATCCCTACATAGGAATTCCCTGTATAACATCTCTGACATATGGTCATCCAGACTCCAAAGGCTTCCCACCTTTCCAGAGAATTATAGACTCTCTCACCCATTACCACTCTAATGCCCCACTACCCATCTCTCCCTCCCTCACACCCCTCCATGAATAGTCCAACTCCACTCAAAGCAGGGAATGATGTAGTATTGTGCCCACTCACATGTAGGCTTTGAAACCCTTACAAAATGTCTGACCCACACTCCCTCAACACAGAAACCTAATCTGTTTTTTAAAAAAAGATACATGAAGTGAAAAAGGTTGATAAGTCATGTATGGTTGGGCTACAACATGGAGACCTTTAAGTTTTCTTGTCAATATTTTTCTAGGTAGTCAAGAAATGACTAGAAAGGTCACTGACAGCACATGAAAGCAGCATCCCATCTCAGATCAAATCAAATCTCATGCAGTATTCTCTTTCAGCAAATATTTAAAAGCAAACTAAAATTAAATGTCTGTAGATTTGTCTGTAGTTATATGTAACGCAAGCCAAAAGTGACTTTTTATTATATACAATTATGTAAATTACATAATACTGAATGATTCCCCCCCAACCATGTGTTAGATTGCATTTCCTAAAATTTAATTCCTCCCAAAGAGAAGTGTTTTTATTTTGTTGTTTTTTTATTTGAAGACTCCTCTATTTCAAACCTACACAAAATCAATAAGAATTATGGTCCCATGGGGCAGCTAGGTGGCACGGAGATTAGAGCACCATCCCTGGAGTCAGGAGGACCTGAGTTCAAATCTGGCCCCAGACACTTGACACACTTACTTGCTGTGACCTTGGGCAAGTCACTTAACCCCAATTGCCCTGCTTTCCCCCTACAAAAAAAAAAAAGAATTGTGGTCCCAGACACTTGCTCACATAGAACCCTATGATGGACTCAGCTTCTAATACCAGTCTGGTATCTTACCTCCCTATATCAGTCACCACAAAGCCAGAGAGATTTTTTTAATTGCCTGTGTTGGTAAGCAAAATGGGCTCCTTAGCACTTAGTTCAACAAGTGCCTTTGAAGAGTTTGGCTTTTGTTTGCATTGAGTAATTCAGCTATTTCATTGAATCTTACTAAGTGCTAAGACCCAGGCCCAAACCCCTATTAGGTATAAAACCTATGTGGGTGTGGATTGGCAACTAAGGTGGGGCCCGAGGTGGGGCT
>CM053623.1:256826434-256851994 GCA_028646595.1 Phalanger gymnotis
GGGTCTGTCTGTTTGTAATTTGTTTAAGGGCGCTCGAGATGGTGTTGATGATGACACTCTGGGCAGCTGTAGCTAAGGAGCCCTCCAGCTTGTAAACCCAGATGCTGAGACTTTGTTGAACTCTGGTAACTATGTATTGGGATTTGAATCAGACAAGGTCTGTCTGTTGATGTTTGTAATTTGCTTGTATTTTGCTCTGAAGTTCAGGGTGCTGGCTTTTTCCTCTGAACTAAGTGAATGATATTTGTGTGCTGAATTAAAGTAAGCTTGCCAACCCCTTCACCTTGCTCTCCTTATTAAGGCAGATCAAAAGAACCTGTGTTTTTGCGGCATGCTGGCAGCTTTCTGGGTGCTGGCTGTGGGTGGATCTTGCCCCCCAAAGAAGCTGCTAGCCAGATTGTGGAAACATTGCCCAACATCAGAGAGAGTGGATAGAGAGCCAGGGAGACCTGAGTTCTAGTCCTACCACTAATTTATCCTGGCAGCATGCCTTTGAGCAAATTATCTCATCTTTTGAAGCCCCAGACAATTTTCTAGAGAAATGAAGGTTGCAGAACATTTGCCAATCTCTATGCTCTTCAAATATTTATAGACTACTTCACATATTTCTTATTTGTATATACTCCATTCATTGAAATGTTGCCCAGTAGCTACAATGCCCAGGAAGTCATGATGGGAGAGGGCTGGGGACTAGACTTTTGATTTCACTAATATAGGGAACTTCCAGATGAGGAAATTCCCTTTACTAAAGCAGACTGACACTTTGATATTATTTTTTTTTAGAACTGTGAAAATGAATTTTTTCCTACTAACATAACTTTATTCTAGTCTTCCAGGAATTTTTGGGAAATGGTACGGAATTAAGACTTCTTTCAAGGTAGCTACTTGCTCAGTACTAAATCTACAGAAGAGATGAAAAATGGAAATTTGGCATTATAAGAGGGTCCAAAACTAATGTTTCTGATTGCAGCCAGGAAGGTAACTTGGGTGATTGAAGTTTCTAAGAATAGATCACAAACTCCTCTTTTACCAATCTGGAAAGGTTTTCAGTATGGTCCTAGTGACAAATGGTACCAATTTGGCTAACTACTGAGAGTTTCATCATTAGCATATTGGCAAGTAGCTGGTAAATTCTTTAGGCATGGGATAAATAAAAATACAAAATGACCTTCCACTTTGTGTGTGTGCAGGGACAGAACAGCAAAAAAGTGAGCAGAGAGAGCTATGCATCACAAATATTATCTCATCTATAAACATTAGCAGAACTATTGGTATGCTAAATACAAAATCCTTGTCCAATGACAAATGAGTCAACATATTAATAGAGGAGCTGAATCATAGCAATATTGACATTCCCTCTAAAAAGGACTTTGAAAAAATATAAGGAAGTTACAGTTGAAATGAAATATGGTTCATAGGTTTTCCTTGGAGAGGAAAATAAAGGAATTGGTAAAGTCAGCTTTAAAGTGCATTGCAACAGCAAATCAATAATAATAATAATAATGATAATAATGTCAGAACACTTAGCCATCTCACCTTGAAGAGCACATGATAAGCAGTACAAAATGATAATTATGATTATTGAAGCTAATAGGCCAACTTACACTTCAGAGGGAGGTATAGAAATTCTGTGAAGGACTCGAGACCCTCCAAATCAAATCAACACAGACTTCAAATATTTGGGGATTTCAGCATAAAGGTAAGGAAAAGCGAAAACAGTGAAAGCTATTTTAGAAAATGTGACAAGATCAGGAATTGAAAGAATGCAAATCCTTGAAAATGATAGACTCTATTATATCTATATGCCACAAATACACTGGAAGTACTGGGAATAGCAGGAATGGAATATCACATACAAAAAAATAAAATAAAATTGGCTATACTTTAGACAGAAAATTATTGATTGTTACTTAGTATTAATAGTCATTTCTCAATGGGCTATAGATGTACAGGCAAATGATCAAATTAATAAGGCAAGGATCAAAAGCAATGCCAAAATAGAATAAATAGAAGGAGATATCAAACCATAGTGGGCACTTAATAAATGTTTGTTGACCGATTGACTGAAAACTGCTCCAACCCAATACATTTAAACAAGCTATTGATTCTTGGAAAAACAGGACACAGTTGAAGAAACTATGAAGACAGACTGCCCCATTTCCTTTGGAAGTTTAATCAATGTAAGGCATTTGACACAGTGGGGAAGGCCTAAGGAGCTTAGAAACCACTTCATCCACAAACTCATTGTCAATAAGAGCTATGCGGTAGCTGAGGGCTTTGTCAATTTAGAATACAGATTCATTTGTGAAATCTTATAGTGGAGGATGTGGAAGATTGTGAATAATATTGCCTCATAAAACTGCAAGAAGGGAAAAAAAGAATTTATAAAAGTTTCACATGAGAACAAATTAAATATTATTATCAAAATTATTTGCTACTGGTTAAAGAAAAAGAGAGAA
Source organism: Phalanger gymnotis (assembly GCA_028646595.1). Lineage (NCBI taxonomy): Eukaryota > Metazoa > Chordata > Mammalia > Diprotodontia > Phalangeridae > Phalanger > Phalanger gymnotis. The sequence goes on from CM053623.1 coordinate 256,828,894, forward strand.
GCAAAGTCTAATTAAACAAGACCCAAAAGTATCAAACATAGTGGTGCAACATTTGATTAAAAAAAACTACCAACTACTAAAGTTAAGAGCTCGTGTATTCAGCAAAATCTTCTGGGAAAAGAGGAAAGCTGTCTGGCAGAACTCAGGTTTAGGCAATCATCTCATACCATCTGTAACAATGAGCTTTAAATGAATGTGTGACCTAAAAATAAAAGCCACATCATTAGATATCTTTCACAACTATGGCTATGAAATGAATTCTTAACAAAATAAGGGATACCGGTGAACAATCTTAAATACATAAAATTAAAAACCTTTTTTTATTGTAAATGCTACTGGAATTAAAAGAAAAACAATAAATTAGAAATAAATATCTTTGATATAGATCTAAAATACAAAATAAAAAGGAAATAATAGAGGTAGCATTTATATAGTGCTTTAACATTTGTACAGTTTCACAAATATCTCATTTGATCCTCACAATGACCCTTCACCATTATACGGATAAGAAATTTCAGACAGACAAGTCAAACAATTTGCCCAGGGTCACACAACTAGTAAGATCTGAAGCTGGACTGAAACCCAGGTTTTCCTAATACCAGATCCAACACCAAGCCATTACTCAAGTGACAGTGGCCAAAGGATATAAACAAATAAGTGTCAAAAGAAGGAATTCCAGCTATCAATAATTAAACAAAAGAATGCTTCAAATCACTAATAAGAGAAGTGCAAATTAAAACAACTGAATTTCAGCACACACATATGACTGGCAAAGATAACAAAAGAGGAAAATAATTAAATGTTTGAGGGGATGTAGGAGGACAGGTATACTAATGCACTCTAGGTAGAGTTTTGAATTAGTACAACCACTCAGTAAGAATTTCAAATTACACCTCCAAATTCACTAAATTGTGTATATACTCTGATGAAGCTATACCACTACTAGGTATATACCCCAAAGAGATCTAAAAAAAAACAAAACAAAAAACAGAAAAAGGACACATATGTACAAAAATATCCATGACAGCATTTTGTGTGTGTGTGGCATCAAAGAGCTAGAAAAGGTCTTTGACAAAGTGAACGTCTACTAATTAGGAAACAGCCACACAAATTGTAGCATACAAATGTAATTGAATGCTATTGCATAAGAAATGACAAATTGAAAACATCAAAGAAATGGAGGGAGAGTTGCATGAACTGATATGAAGTAAAATAAGCAGATACAAAACAACTTACCTGATGACTAATGTAATGATGTGAAGAAAATGACTTTGAAAGATTTCAATACTTATCTATCCAGTAACCAATTGTGACTTAAAAAGACTGATAATAAACCCTACCTCCCACATCTTAGCAGAGAGGGGATGGGATGACAGGTGACTAATGAGACATACACTCTCCAACATAGTCTATGTGTTAGATTTGGTTTTGCTTTAATTATCTGTTACAGGGAAAATGAATTAGTAGAAAGTGACAAAAGCAAAAAAAAGAATGGAAGTATAAATAAACTGTATACAGGGTGCCCCAAAAGTCTTAGTCTAGTAAAGGTTAGTCTACTCAAGGTTAAAATGGTACTAAGACTTTTGACAGACTTCATGTAACAGAAGTCTATTATTTCATATGTAATACTTACTTTTGCTGTTCTTTGTGGGTTTGAATGTGAATTTAAGTTCGTTATTTTAAAATTAAATGAACTACATAGTACTACATAAGCATGAGCTATTATTGTTACTAAAAAGCATTTTAACAGAAGATTCAATATCAAGGTTCAAGATTGGGGGTCTGGGTATAAAAGGAAAAGGAGAATTATTATCATGGTATTACCAGTACCCAGGGCAAAACAAATATATAGATATCTGGGTGATCGTAGGCATGTCTGCATCATTTTAAAAGAATTCTTTTTTCTTTTTATTTTTATTTCATTTGTCACCAAATAAAAGGCAACTGGAAGACCACTTATCTGCAAAAAGAACCATAAGATTTCTTGGTCTACAAGCCATGTACATGGTGGATTATTAACTGACATTTCAAAGCAGGATTATTTCAAGGACTTTTGCTTGAATTTCTTTTTTAAATCAAACTAAAATGAAATTATTTTAGGTTGGCATTTTAAGTGTAGGAAGCAATACAATTTGAAGCTTATTGGACTATTTATGAAGGAATCAACGCTATCATGTTGGAACTCCCTTAAAAAGAGGGCCATCTCTTTTATACATTCCTTCAGGCCAGTAATTTCCCACTGAAACCAATTAGAGAGGCGGTGGGAAAGTAGGGTTCACTTTTTAATCTTAGGTTTCGGTTCACAGTTCAGTGCTGATGCTCTGCCCCAAAAGACAATCACAAAGAAAAAAGGTCTAAAGAGATTTCTGTTTTTATTCCTCTTGCTCTAGGTTTATTTGCATTATCGAAAGCATAATCCACAGTTCTTTGCCAATAGGAGTACAATTCTCTGTGTTGATCAATAAATGATACATTATTACATAAACACAACACAAATTATACAAATTTTATGCCTAATGCTATGCTGTCATTACTTTATATGTTCGGATTTGCAAGACTAGCCCTCCAGAACTGATTTAATTTTCCTTAAGTGTGAGACCTACAATCCAAGTGACATCTAGACAATGGCTTGATGGTCTAGATACTTTGGCTTCTTAAAGGTTTAAGAACATCAGTCTGCACTCTTTAATATTCTATTATGCTTTTTTCTATCAAAAATAAAATTCTTAAGCAAATGTATACACATGTGGACATTGACCAACAGACCAGAAAAGCAGAACCTAAGTTCAGAACTTGTGTTTTCTAACTAGTTTCATGATCTTTAGAAAGTCTCTTAATCTGTACCACAATGAGCATACCTATAATATTAGAGGATTGGACTAAATTAGTTTTCACACCCTTACCAGTTCTAAAATTCCATCTCTAAAATATCCTCTACTAATTTATTCAATGATACACCATTCAGAGCAAGACTTGAAAGAACGGCAAATGATAAGTACAATTGAATGTTTTTCCACATGAATCTTTCTTTAATCCAAATCACTTCTTAATTATCAGATCCAAAGAGGTCAAAAATTTCCATCTTATCCTTATTTTTTTTAAGTTATAAGCTTATTCAGCTTCAAGGAAACTTTGAGTCAAAGGTCTCTGTAGTTGGCTATTTTAGCCTTTTGTTTTGCTTATTGAAAGACCTGCTGACTTCTAAATTTATAATAAGAAACCTACTAAACTGCCTTCTTAATACTAAAGATTATTCTTTAATTATCATAATACTTCAATGGCTCTGGAGGAGAAGGTGAGCCTGGTGACCTTGCACAGCCCTCCCTCACTCAAATCAAAGTCAACTGCAAGTCATGGTATCATCTCCCTGATGTCATGGTCCTCTTTGAGAACAAAGGACAAAGACACACACACACACACACACACACACACACACACACCATACTTCATGACAAAACAAAGTGGGAGGGGGGATCACATTCTACTGCTATGCTGTTAATCTGCCTTAAAATACTATATACACTCGTCACTCCCTCTGCTTCCTGTGAGCATGTGTTTTTCTGACAGGCTGTAAGCCTTTCCCCTCCCTTTTTGTTTTTGCTTTTTGCCATTTTATAGCCTAGTCATCAACAGCCCTCAAAGGGACCATACTCCTTTTTTACAGCACATTTTAAAACATTTAAACTCAGAACATGTTTTTAGAAATTTAAAAAATGAGCCATTCACATGTTTTTGCCTGCTTCTAAGATTGTATATGCCTCTTGAGATGTAAATCTATTTGCTTGTTAGTTCATCTAGCTCTTGGCTTGATTTTACTTGGTCAGGGTCTAAAACAATGAAATGATAACTACCATCAATGTAGCTTTGTTGTTAATTACCCCCTTCGTATGACAATTCCATTTAGGAAGGAATCTCACCTATGTGTTCTCTCTCTCTCTCTTTCTCTGCTCAGTTTCCCCTGCAATATGCTTGTTTATATGTGTGTAGTATCTGCCCAGTAGAATGCAAGCACCTTCAGGAGATGGACTGATTAGTTTTACCTTTGTACACAGAAGCTAGAACATAGCAGGCCTTAATTTTATTACTGTTGTTGAATTGTTGAAAAGTTAGCAATTAAACAACCAATTAACTTTACAAAGGGCAATGGTTTGTTTCTAGGATTACTAATTCAGTAGCCCATAACCCGAGTAAAAAGTAGATAACAGATTTTGTCAGTATTTTTGAGTCCATTGACTGCTCTTCCTCATCCTCTATAAGTCTCTTTCCCCCAGTTATCTCTCCTCTCATTTCCTCTTATTTATTCCAGTTTCTTTACAGTGATTTATTTTCTTTATTTTCCTTCCACAGACACTTTTATATTTTTTAAAATTTCATGCACTCTAAAAGGCCATGGTCTATAACACATGTATCTGTCATCCAAAGAACAGCCTAGGTCCAGAGAGGTCAATCAGCAAAGTTTGCATTTTTTAGGCCGCAACAATTCATGAAAATTGAACCATGACACAGAGGGGGTTTGATTTACATCACTAAACAAAGTACCCATATCGATGAGATCACAGATCTATTGGAGCATCACAGCAAGCTGAATCAAGTTAACAGAGTTTATTAAGCATGTGCTATGCACCAGGCACTGTGCTGAATACTGGGACGCTCTGAGGCTTGGGGTAAAGAGAGCTTAATCCAAACCGATCAGCTTTCTTATCTAAAAAAGGAAGTTGGCTCTAAGATCCCTTTTCATTCTAGTCAGCCCTGTGATTTTCAGTGACTGGTTTTTATTTCTCTGGGCCTCTGTTTCCTCATCTATTTAATGAAGGAGTGGGACACAGCACTCTCCGAGGTCCCTTCCTCAGCTAAAATTCTGTGATAAAGAAAAAGAAAACCGAGCTACACGAGATAAAAATAGAGCAGAGAAAAACAGTGATGCACAGAGCAAACTTCTCTTTTAAAGGCTAGCAGACATAAATGTCAACCATGGTGGGTGTCTCCAGCAATTTCATTTCACCCTTGCATGGATAACCAAAGTAAATTACAGCTGTCAACAAGCATTGGTCAAGTGCCTTCTACTATGTACCAGGCATTGGTGCTAAGTACCCAGCAATACAAAGAAAGCTGGGGGTGGGAAGGGGAGGACAGTCACTGTTCTCAAGGAGCTCCCAGTCTAAGAGAAGAAGATGCAAAGAATTATGTGCAAACAGGATGTATGTAGGATAAATTGGAGATGATCAAAAGCAGTGAGAGTTAAGAGGACTTACCTGAAATTTGAGCCTACATTTCTTCTTTTTTTGGAGGGGAAGGCAGGGCAATTGGGGTTAAGTGACTTGCCCAAGGTCACACAGCTAGTAAGTGTGTCAAGTGTCTGAGGGCAGATTTGATCTCAAGTCCTCCTGACTCCAGGGCTAGTGTGCTCTCCTCACTACACCACCTAGCTGCCCCAAGCCTATATTTCAAAGGGCTCTCAACACATACATATTTGCTGTCTACAGAGAGGTGTAGTCAGAAATTCAGAAGGAACCCCAGAGGCCCACTAGTCCAACTCCCTCATTCTACAGCTGAGGAAACAGAACACAAGAGCGTTTTAAGTGACTTGCCCAAGATCTTTAACCTTAGGGATTTATTCGTGTCTTCTCATGAGAGACAAACACCTAAAATATCTTTCAAAACATACATCAGTTCTATTTTTATCTTCTGGTCCAAATCTTAACTCTTTTTCCTTCTTGATCAATGAGCTTCATGTATCAGATTTTCCACCTGCATCTTGAAACAACTAGAGATCCAGAGTTTCCTGTTTTCTGTTTCAGTGATGGAGCGTCCTCCATTCCTCCTATTTTTTTATAAGGGGGTGGGTATGATGTAGGAGCATCCACTCCCAAGAGGGAGAGGATTAAATGTCCTCGGCTCCAGGATCCCTTACAATGTCCTTGTTAACAGACAATACTTTCTCTTTCTTTTTTTAATAAGTTAATTTATTTTTAGTTTTCAGTTTTCTCCCCCTTCTCCCTCCCCAAGATGGCATGCAATCTAATATAGGATTATATTATATAACACATACATTCCTATTAAACATATTTTCACATTAGTCATGTTGTACAGAAGAATTAGAACAAATGGGAGAAACCATGAGAAATAAAAACATAAAATAAAACAGAACTAAAAAAGAAAATAGTCTGCTTCAATTTGCATTCAGACTCCATATTTCTTTTTCTGTATGTGGATGGCATTTTCCATCACGATTCTTTTTGGAATTGTTTTAAGTCCTTGAATTGCCTAGAAGAGCTTAATCTACCCCAGTTACTTTCTCTCTTTTCGAATGGGGATAAAAGAGATGAGGGCAGGAGAACTAGCTTTTCTCCTCCCCACTTCCCCATCTAACTTCTGCCAGCATAGGAAAGTTCCCCAGTAGGTCAATGATTAAGGGAATATCTTACCCTATAGGGCAGAATGATCCTGATTCAATACTGAAAACCCCCAAGGAGAGAGATGGACCTCTGTTCACTTATTGAGAATCAGACTCCCTTCCAAACTGATTTCTACAGAAAAACAGGGATGACATTCAATACAAATGGGTCTCTATGGAGGACAGAGCTGGGAAGGATCCTTTGAATACTTATCAGATCTAGCTTGCCCTGGTTACAGAAGTTCTCAATCTGGGGTCCATGAACTTGGTTTTTAAAATATGTTGATAACTTTATTTTAATGTAATTGGTTTCCTTTGCAATCTATGTTTATTTAAAATAATTATTTTGTGGAAGAGTTTGTAGGCCTCATCAGACTACCAAAGAGGTCTATGGCACAAAAAAGGTTAAGAACTCTTGGACTAGAAATGGCAGTCAGGGCTCCTGGAGTTTCAGTCCTTAACTTCCCTTCTGTTGTTCTTCTAAGAGAGAAATTGCCTCTCTTTTTACTTCTGCTTTCTTGCCTTGCCCCTGGGAAAGACCCAAAAGCCTGACAATTTTGATACCTTTGTTCTCTTACTTGAGTGCTGTGAAGGGAGCAGGAGACTCCAGGTTCTGCTCACACCTTTCTTCCCTCTCCATCTGGTGGCCTATGAAAACTCTAGGCCTCCTTCCTGGCTTTGCTTGCTGACCTGTAACCAAGCCAAGAAGCAGAAGGCTGGGTTTGCCCTCTCTCTCACAATCACTCCTTCTCTCTATGCTAGGGAGTTGAGAAGTCTGCTTTGAGACCAGGCAGGCTGCAGGAAAGATTCTCCAGTGCCATCCTCTTCTAAGGAATAATTGCATGCCTTTGTTTGGCATTGTTGTTAAGAATTGTATTTTTTATTAAACAGAACTCATTATCAATAGATTTCTATGTCATTTAACTAAGGATTCCTCTACTGGTCCATGAACCATATTCTCAGTAATTCAATTTATACTAGATCAGCATGTTCCTCATTGAGCTAATAATTTCCCTGTAGCCTATATTCTGATGAATGTCATTAAATATTTCTTTCTCTAGAGCAAAACTGTGGTGTTGTTTTGTGAATTTAGCTTCAATGGCATGCTAAAACAGGAGCCAGAAGGGTTCAGAAGTCCTGGCACCCCAATAAATTTAGGGGTGTGGCAGATTCAGCAGCTGAAAACTGAAGAAAACTCCTGCCACCAATTCAGTAGATTCCTTAACACCAAAGGGCTCAAAACACTTCCATATTTACTATCTCTTCATCCTCAATGATGTACTGATAGAAGGAAATCCTTTAAGTCTTCCAAACCACACATCAGCTCCATTCTTATCTTCCTCAGCAGCATCCTAACACTTTCACATTTTGATCTACGAACTGCTTCTTATATCAGATTTCCACCTGCGTCTTCAAACAATTGTGCACTCAAGCTTTCCTACTCCTGATTTCAGCTGCTCTTGCCAACACATTATAATAAAAGATGATAATAAAAGCTAATATTTTAAGGTTGTCAAAGAGCTCCAATCAGTCGATAAGCAATCATAAAGTGCCTACTATGTGCCAGATGCTATGCTGAGCACTAGGGATACAAAGAAAGGTAAATACAGTCTGTGCTCTCAAAGAGTTTCACATATAGCAACTCGCTTGATCCTCACAGCAACCCAGTTGTGTTATTCCAGATTTATAAAGGAGGACCCAAGGATAAGACAGGTTAAGTGACTTTTCTGGAGTCACACAGCTAATGAGTGGCAGAGGCATGACTCAACCCTTCTTGACTCCAAGTGTAGCACCCTAACCACTCCACCACTAGCTTATCCCATTTCTCCATGTAGAATCCCACTATGGAATGTTCCTACATCTCTCCTTTCTTTATACATGTATATACATATCTATATATATCTATATATATCTATATATAGATATATATAGATATATATATATATGCCATAATATGTTTCTTTCCCTCAAAGCCTCCCACTTCCCTGTACCAATACTTCCCCCTGCCACATGAACAGTGGCATTGAACCTTGAACCCCACCTTGAACAAATGGAATTGTATCATGTTTATTGACAGCTCCACATTCTTAAAATTTCTCAGAACCTCATTGACTGTGTTTTCTATTCTTCCAACTTGTTCACCTATTTTTCCCTCAGGAGATGGGCACAGTGTCTCTTCAGGCTAACTTTTGTGCTGTCAAAGTGCCATAGGCCCAATACCTAGCCTTCCCCTCCTTCAGGCTGGTAGCATCATGTTGTTACAAACCAATGCACCTCCCTCTCCCACCGCTCCTCATATCCTCCACCTTCCCTTCTTTTTTCACATCATTACTTATAGGTCCTTCTGCTGTTCCTCCTTTTATTTATTCTTTCTTTTTCCCTCAAGGCCTCTAAATGAGGAGGTCTTAAATGCTCATTTCTCTTCACTTGTCCCCAAGTGCTTATCCAGAGCCTCAGACTTCATCCTTTGGCAATTTGGTTTGACAGAGCACTTCCCCCATGAATCTTTCTTTCACCATCTCTGTCACTTTAATTTTCATTTTACTCTTGTTTCTCTTAGGACAGAACCCCATATACACAGTCACTTGTCCATTGGCTTTATGTGTTTAATGTCTTATCTGACTCACAGCATAACCTTGTCGGCTCTTTTTCCAATGGCCATTTCACACATAACAAATATTTATCTCTGGTTTGTGCAAAATCATTACTGCAAAGCCCAACCAGTGAATTTTCAATTGTCCCTTCCCCCACTTCCTTCCAAACACTTCCCAAATAAACCACAGGTTGTCTCACAATATATTAAGCCTTAATTAACAATTCTTTCAGCCTTGACACCTGCATCACTAAAAATATCTGACTAATCCCCCAGGATTTTGTAATTGAAGTTCCTTTACAATCTAACTCCTATTTGAGGTCTTGTTGACTTTTCCTTTGCAAAATCTAGTAACTATGAAAGATCTTTCAGTTCTATTTTACTTCTTCTCAAAGAAGCTCTGTACCAGCATTGATTTACCTCATCTAACCTTCCTTTTCTCCCCCCTTAAGAGAATTAACAGTTCCACAAATCAGTAACAGCAACCACTCTTCCCTTCCATGCTCTCTCAAAGGTTTTATACTTTTCCCTCTTCATGAGTTGCTGTAGTCCCAGCTTTTTCACACCTTCCCTTCTCCCACATCTTAAGAGTGTGGGGCTGGTACTCACCAAGGTGCTGACTATTAGCAGATAACAGTTCAGCTTTCTGCACTTTCTTGGGGTCTTGCTCTGTGTCCCGCTGCTGTTTCTCCACGTCCAGGCTGCTTTCGAGTTCCTCCATCACCTTACTCCATTCCATAACTTCACCCCCTCCTCTTTCTCCTCTTTTCCTCAATCACTCTGATTTCTGGAAGAGAACCTTTAGCTCACAGCTCTTATTCATATACAACAGCCATTTTGACTCTTACTCAGGAGTCCTCACAACATCCCTGAGCCACAAGTGAAGGCCAGTATTTTTCTCATTAAAGAGAAGGAATGCCAAGGCACTGAAAGGTTAAGGTCACAGTTTCTCAGCAGTGGGAAAAGAATTCCAGCTCTTTCCACTGTAAAGACTGTCTTTGCTATTAAGAGCACTATACATTTCCTTCTGGATTTGTGTTATCACAGTGAATTTTAATTAATATCCTTGTCCTTAATACAAACTGTTTTGGCTCCCTAGGGTAAAGATTCTACCATGCTATTTAGGGGAATAAAGGGGTTAATGTAGAAACAATACTATAATTTATGTGACAAGTAAAAGGTGCAAAGGAGTTAACAACTGAAGCAGTGAATTAACATGCAGACAGATGGTATAACCTTCCTGTGAAAATAAGATTCTAAAATTTACACTTCTGTGAAACAGGAATGTGATCAGCATCCTGCCCTCCAACAAATCTTGTGAGGGCTGTGACTGATTTCATTTTTTCTCTCTCTCTAGTTTTTGGAAAATGTTTTATAACCAACCTGCATAGAGAAAGACAACTGATGATAAATGTCAGTGTTCATTCATTTGACAGTGGCATGACTTTTTTTTTTGATGGGAGAGGTATTTTTTAGGAAGGAGTAGGAAGATATAAGGCAGTGTTTTTAGTTTTTCTGGTTTTTTTGGGGGGGGGGGTGTTGCTGGGATTATTCAATTTATGATGTATATCTGAAGAGTTTCACTTCCTGTGAGTAAGGAAGGTAAATAAGCATACATTCATGAGTTGGATAGGTTAGAAACAATCCTGTCTCAAAGAAATTATTTACTTAGCATGACTTCAAGGCAGAAAGTAAAACATGCCCTTTGTTGCCCAGCTGCTTCCCACCCTTGATACTATCAATATCCATGCCTTCAGCTACTTCCCACCCTTAATCCCATTCTCTTGGTTCCTGAAGTCTGACCTCATCTGGGTCTCATCAAGCTCCTCCTTAGACTCCTCCTCAAGACCCTCCAAAACCCCTCTTCTAGTCATCCCAGACCACCCCTCAATCCCTTCCACAATCTTTGTGTTTATAATCTCCATCTCGCCTCCATGAAGGTGCTCGGATTCAATCTAGCTCAGTAGATTGAATCTGGCTGCTTGTGAAAACAGGCGTCACAAAGGGTAGGATTTCTTAAGACAACCCATTATGGTGAATCCCTAATAAACTTTGTCTTTTGCCTTGGCTGAGAAAAAAAAAAAAGAAACTTAAGCATGACATCACCATTTTCATGACAATAGCATTCTATTCTCCAGTAGAATATCTGCTCAACAAGACTCCACCAATCAGAAAGACCTTTAACTAATGGAAAGGAGAGAATGCAAAGCGACCAATGTGCAATATTTTGCTCTCAGATATGCTTAAATTGATAGTATGGACTATGTCATCATTTCTGCCATACTTGATGGCCAGTTAACACAGGTTTATTAAAGGCTACTTAATTATTATCTTTTTAATAAGCTATGGTGATTACCTCAAGAGATTGATTTAAAAAGATCTTAGAAAATGGACTCAGAACATTGCCTTATACATAGCAGGTCCTTAATAAAATTTGTGGGATTGAATTGTATTTTTAAAAATGAATTATAAGTCAATTAACTGTGATATGTAGAAGATGTGAAGGATCACTTCTTATTTTCCCCACTGGATATGACAACCCCACAAATAGTTTTCCAAATAGAATTTTAATGTCTGTTAAAATTTTGATATCCTTGCAGTGCTTCTAGAATTGATTTCCTTAGAATGGATTACTATATTCTGAAGGAAAAAAAAATGGAAGGAAAAGGAGATGAAATGTCTCTGAGGCAACATGGTACAGTAGAAAGATCTGAAGTAGGGACTCACCTGAGTTCATATCCTGCCCCCAACTCTTAGCAGTTATGTGACCACACCCCAAATTGATTAATATCTATGAACCTAAGCTCTTGATTTGCAGTATAGGGACAATATAATACCTGGAGTACATATCTTATGAGACCATTGTGAGAATCAATTTAAATGTTTGAAAAGGGTTTTTTTAAAAATAAATACCAGCTATTACCATTTTGGTCTATTTTGACATATAGCAGAATATATGAGAATCATACCAGAAATTTTCTGTCATTCAAAACTCTGAATAAACCCTACTTACCCACTTATCAGGTTATTAATTATTTCATAATTAGCCAATGTTAGTTCAGTTTTTTCTACCGACTCATTGCTAAACATGTATTACATGCTAGGTGTTCCATTGACATAAGATGGAATGGAACAAATAACTGAATGTTGGAGCTAGAAGCATCCTTAGAGGTAATCTAGTCTATCATTCGATGATTGCAGAAGTCATAAATCTCTCATTTGATAGAAGAGGCAGTCAAAAGTACAGTCCCTGCCCTCTAGGAATTTTCAATTCAGTAGTAGAAAAAAAAAGTATGTAAATGGCTCTATCACATGGCAACATGTGATAAGTACTATAATAGGACAGCAAAATACTATGAGAGTTCCTTCTCAGCAAGTGGGGAATCTCTGTGTCAACTTGCATAGTGCCCTAGATCACCCAGGCCCCTCTCTTTCAAAATGAAAACAAGCGGGAGGGATCTCAGCTGCCCGTTGTCAAGACACTCTGTACTAGACAGCAGAACCTGCCCTTTTACCCTTGCTCACTGCACGTGGATATATGAAGTTTGGCTATATGAAGTCAAGCTGCAGTCCTGACTCACTGACAGACACTATGTTCACTCTTTTCCAAATTTCCAAGCCAAGAGCACCCTTTAGACCCTAATCTCACTCACGCTGTCTGCTGGACTTCTCGCTGCAAGGACTTATAATTCCCCTAATCTTTCAGGAATGAATGCCTAGAAGAGCCCTCACAGCAGCTACCACTTTTTCTTCAGGGTCACTTTCACAGCATCCAGACTGCCTTCCCGAACACATCGAGGGCTTATACCAGGACAAGAGGCTCTTTCCCAAAATGCTCTGCAGAATCTCTTTATGAATCTATTGATAGCATGGATTTCTTCCCTTCAAAACTGTCTGTTCATATTCACACAGAATTTCAATCTCTTGCTTCCCTTGGACTGCCCCTCTTCCCCCAACTATCCTGCTCTAATAGCAGGGGAGTAAGAAGAAAAGCCTAGGTCTCTCTTCTCCCTCACTTCTGCAGCATCCTAACACAAAGAAGGCTTAGTTTAGGTGGCATCATTTGAGTAGGTCTTTGGAGGATAGAAAGGATTAAGAGGCAGAAGGGAAGGATACTTCAAGTAGAGGCCATTAATTCAGAGTGATGAGTACTGTGGAAGATGGAACATGCTGACATTAACCCTGGCAGCTTCTGTCCACATAAAAGCAGTAGTGGTAAATGCCTTCCAGTGGGTTATTTAACCTCTAAGCCACCAAGTAAATACCAGTATAAAGACAGGAAGTATGGTATAGTAGAGAGAGTGCCTGATTGGGAGTTAGAGGACCCGGGTTCAAATGTTGCCTTTGATACTAGCTGTATGAGCTTGGACAAATCATTTCACTTTCCTGGCATTCAGTTTCTTTATAATTGTTCTTGATCAAATGAGATAATAATTGTACAGTATGTAGTATGTACAGTATGTCTGGCACATAGAAAGTGCTATATAAATGTTAGTTATGATTAAAATTAATATTCATGTCTCCCTCTAAGATATCCTAACCCATACTTCTAGATTAATACCCTAAAACCCCAGTACTGATTACCTCCCCTGCCTTACAAATCCACTATGGCACCTCCCTGTTTTCTCCTGCATAAAGTCCTAACTTCCAAAGAGCCTGAAAAGGCAACTGGGTGGTACAGTGGGTAAAGTGTTAGACCTGGAGTCAGGAAGACCTGGGTTCAAATTCTGCCTCGGATACTTGGTTGTCTCTGGGACAAGTTATTTAACCTCTATCTGCTTCAGTGTCTTCATTTATAAAAAGCACTTATAAAAAGCACTGCTAGCTGTGATAATGATGATGATGATGATAATGATGATGATGACGACGACAATGATGCATGAGAACCCATACTATAAAAAGTATTGCTTTAGTTTCCTAACATCTAATCCTTTCTCATTACTTCTGCAGTTAAGGAATTTCAGGGTCAACATTTTTCCTTCTGAGGTCATTTATTATTATTTTGGGGCCAGGCTTGTGACTTACTCTGTGTAGAGAAGTTCCAAAGAGGAAATTCCCTCTAGCAATGCAGATTGTAATTTATAGTCTCAGAGAGTAGCCGCATTGAGAGGGTAAGTGACTTGTCCAGGGTCAAGCATCCAGTAAATGTCAAAGATGGACTTGAACTCAGGTCACCATTATTCCAAAGCCAGCTCTTTATCCAGCTCCCAACGTGGAGTCAGCATGGCCCTCCTCTTATCACACGCACACACCCACAGAGATCCAATGATACTGGCCCCCTTCTTGTTCCTCAGACAAATCCCTACATCTTCAGACTCCAGGCATTTTCACTGGATTCTCCCATGCCTGTAATGTTCTTTCTCCCCTTCTCCATTTCCTGGCTTCTTGACTTTCTTCCAGTCCAAGCTAAAATCCCACCTTCAGCAAGAAGCTTTTTTTATCTCCCCCTCAATGCTAGTTCCTTACCTTGGATATAATTTCCAATATATCCTGTTTATAACTTGTTTGTGCATAATCATTTGCCTGTTGTCTCCTCCATTAGTTCCTTGAGGGCAAAGGTAATTTTTTACCATTTTTTTTGTATTTCCAGTACTTAGCACAATGCCTGGCACATAGTGGGCATTTAATAAATGCTTTTTGACTAATAATAAAAGCTCATAGATCCTTCCTTTAATGTTTGCAAAGAGCTTTATGTATATTATTCCATCTGGGCTTCACATCCTTACTGTGAGGTATGTGCTATTATCACATCCATTTTCCAGATGAAGAAAGTCATCAATCTCCATTTCTTACTCTGCTATTCTCCAAAGAACTTTGAAAACATCAAGGAGGGCGATTGAATCTCTTCTCTGCTAAGTCCCATCATTCCTCTTCATCAATTTCTTGCTTTTTTTTTACATTAAGCCTTTCCATCTATGACTTTTTCACTGCAAATCAGGCACAAGAGGAATTGGGTATGAGCTGGTACATCACACTAGCAGTCAAAGCATCTAACAAAAATGGAAAACATCTAGGAAGCTTCAAAAAGCATAGAAAAGTCATGTTCATCATTTAAATTAAATATCATTTACATTCTTAATCACAGGAGACAGGCTCTGCTCAACTACCTTCTTTCATTTTTCCATTTTAACCTCTTTTTTTGCAAAAAAAAATCATTCATATGATTTTGAATGCTATCTTTTCAGCACCATGGCAACCGCATGCTCCTAGTCAATTCTGCTATGTAATTTGAGAGATTTAACATTGCCACCTAAGAAGACACACAACGAAATATAGCTGAATAGTTATGTTCAAATGCAAAAGCGAGAAAATGGAGGCAAGAAATGTCAATAACAGCAGTGGGAGCTAGTGATCCTGATCAGAAATTTAAGTTATGCTTTTATTCCTGCTCCAAATAATCCCATATTACATTCATTTTTCAGGCTTCATACTTTATGCTTCTCCAGATATACAGAGTTGATGTATATTTCTCTACCCCTGCAATTCATCACATGCATGTTTCCATGACTATTTTTAATGCCTCCATAATAATTGCAGTGTTGCTTTCCTAATACATGGAAATGTCTTGAGATTTTGATGATATGACTTATTAATAGCCCTCTCTCTGGCACCCAGCAAGCCCAAAAGAAAGTATTCTTTTCAAATGGCACTGCTGTAAAAACTAGATGCATTATAAGTTGAGTCATAGGATCATCAATTTAGACCTTAGAAGTCATCAGATCTAACTCCCTCATTTCACAGATGAAGAAATTGAGCTATGTCTGGTTAAGGGATTTGCCCAGGGTTATATAGCCAGTATACATCAAAAGCAGGATGCAAACCATCACATATTCTTCAATTCAGTGGCACTGGGCTCCTGGCTATTCCATAAACAAGACACTTTATCTCTCAGCTCTGGGCATTTTCTTTGGCTGTCCCCTTGGCCTGGAATGTTCTCCCTCCTCAACTCCACATAATGACTTCTCTGGCTTCCTTTAAGTCCCAACTAAAATCCCATCTTATACCGGAAGCCTTTCCCAACCCATCTTAATACTAGTACCTTCCGTCTGTTAATTATTTCCTATTTATGCAGTTTGTTTGTATATATGTTTACATGCTGTCTTCCCCATTAGATTGTGGGCTCTTTGAGGGCAGGGGCTGTCCTTTGCCTCTGTTTGTAGACTTAGAACAATGCCTGGTGCACAGTGTACACTCAATGTCCAGCTGTCTACCCTCACTCTCTACTATGTTGTCTCATGACTATAAGTAGATTTTAGTTATTAGTAAAGGTTTGGGAAGCTGGAATTCTTTCACTATAAGGTTAGTGTGATAAAGAATTTTCTCTTTGCCAAACAGCTGTCCATATTACTCAATTAGAAATTGATATATCCATGTGAAAGCACTGAAAAAATGTTATTTGATACATGTTATTCATTATCTCCTATGAAATAGGAATATGATTTTATTGATTTAGGGAACTCCTGGATGAGCAAACTTCCTCTATCAATGTAGGGTGACACCTTTTCTAAAACTTATACACTTAAAACAGTGCCAGAAACACTAAGGGATTAAGTGACTTGCCCAGGGTTACATAGTTAATATGTGTCAGAGGCAGGAATCCATATTTTTCTGGCTTTTAGGCCAGCTCTTGATCCACTATACCACATCTGTTTAAGAACCAAGACATTGGAAAAGAAATTTGTATTCTTTCATTTCTGGGGCGGGGGGGGCGGATATGAACTTTAAAAAACAGGACTACATCCAAGAAATAACAGGAGGAAGGAGAGAGGGAGAGAAGAAGGGAAGGAAGGAGGGAAGGAAGGAGGGAAGTAATGAAAGGAATAAATGGAAATATTTATTAAGTGTCTACTATGTGCCAGAAACTGTGCTTAGCACTTTACAAATATTATCTCACTTGATAAGAAGAGAGATTAGATCTATGATTTCTGTAGTGCGAGGAATTTCCAGATGAGGAAACTTCCTTTACCAAAAGAAGTTAGTACCTTCTCCACAATTTCTAGGCTGAGAGTTGCCTAGAGCAAAGGAAGGTTAAAGATCTTTCCTAGAGTCACCAGACTAGTATGTATAAGAAGCTGGACTTGACCTCCATATCTTCTTGGGTCTGAGGCTGGCTCTCTAGTCACTAGGCCATGTTATTTGTTTTGTGTTCACAAAGTAATCATTCACGATTATTCCTAGTTAATTTTGTATCAATCAAGTTAGAAAATTCTATTCATTATTTGGTCCTTCCCATTTAATATTGCATGGGACCCACCTCTATAGTCATTATAATGCCTTGCATTGATGATGGCAAGAGGCTGTTTCATTAATAATGATTATTATTTGCTGGGTTTTTCATTCAATACTATTCACTTCAATTACCCCTACCTCTTAATTTTCATAATATTCAAAGATTTAGTAACACCTTATAATTTAATACACCAGTGAGGAAGAAAATTAATTTACACTTCTAGAGTGTTAATAATTCTGTTGATAAAGAAGCACAAGAGGGTAGGCATGTATTAGTGATGATAATGATAAAAACAATAATAAATACCTTGAATTTACAGAATGCTTCATTTTAAATCAAATCAACACAGTGTTGATGCCAACTGGGTGTGTGTATCTGATGGTTCAATTTTTCATGTTATCACATTTATTCTCACAGTTTTATTATAAATGCATTTACATATTCAAATTGTACACCAGATTTTCAGGCTATAAATTCCAGAAAAGATTTAGAACAAATATTACATATTTACAATTCTTCCCTCACCACCAAACCCAACAATGTCTCCTCAGACATTGCATTAAACTTCCTATAAACTTACTCCTTTGTTAAACTTTTTCATTGTTTTCTCTTCATCTCTCTTCCCTTCCTCTTTCCTGCCACTGTATGTGCTTTACTAGCATATGTGCACAGTAGAAAGAGGACTAGATTTGAAGTCAGAAGACAGGGGTTCTGAATATTTTGCTTCAACATGGGCAAATCATTTCATCTTTGAAGGTGTAAGTTTTCTCATCCATACAATGAGGGGGCAGTTGATCAGTGGTTCTTAAGGTTTTGGTTTTTTTTTTTCTGTTGTGGATCCTTTTGTCAGTCCAATGAAGCCAAGGGAAACTTTCTCAGAAAGATGTTTTTAAATGAATAAAATAAAATACACAGATTTACAAAGGAAACCAAAGGTTAATGAAAAGGATGTATTTTTCCCCATCCAAGTTCACAGATCTCTTGAAATCTGTCCATGGATATCCTAATCTTAGATGACCTATCTCACCTAATTCTAAAATTTAGGACCTTTCTGGCCTGTCCTTTTCCTGATGCTTTTGCTTAATAATGACAGCTAGATAGTCTAAATCCATCTTCTTTTTAATTCATTTCTCCCCAAATCCAGTGAGAAATAGAAATTCTCTCCCTAACACCTTGATTTTTCAAACAAAGTAGTGACTAGTAATACTTATTTCAGAGTAGTTAATAAAAGAACAACCTTGGATTCAAACCCTGCTTCAGACATATTGGTTATGTGACAATGTGCAAGTCATTTAATCTCTCAGTGACCCAGGTCTCCTTAGGATTACTGATTAAAGAGGAGTTGCTAATCTTCCTTGGTAGAGGCAGTAGGAAGTTTCTGCTCCTAGATTTCTCTACACTGATGAAATCACAAGTCTGGGCCATAAAACAAGTATCAATCATTGTTTTCTTGATGCTTTAATGCTGATACAGACATTATTTTCCATCTAAAAAATACAACTATTTGTCAAGAGAAAACCCCAAACTTCACGAATATCTTACAGAGAGAAAAAACCCTTTAAAAATCCTTTGCTCATATATTGAGATGTTTGTTTGCCAATGCTCAATTGCCATGTATTTATTATGAGAGTCTAATTACTTTCTAGAACAGTATTGTGCTGGGTTCGGGGGATAGAAATACAAAGAATTAAATAATAGTTATATGCAAAGAGATTGTGTTGTATCTGGATAGACAACATACACACATATAAGTATATATTGAATGAATGAATACAAGAGATGAAGATAACATAAATGTTCAAGTATATATGCCAAATCAGGAAAAAGTAGTTAAATATAAGATAGGGAGAGCAGTATACATTGGATCAACAAAGGCTTCATGTAAAAGCTGGTGCAGGAGCTGCATTTTGAGGGAAGAGAGGGCCTTGATGAGGAAGAGGTGAAGGGGGAGTACATTTTACACAAGGGAGATAGCCAGTTTAAATTCATGGAGATGAAAGACAGACTGCCCTAGAGAAGAAGGCCAGTTTGGCTAGCTGAAAAGGCAGGTTGGAGCCAACTGGTGCAAGGCTTAAAAACCCTAACAAGGTAGTTTATATTTTATTGTGAAATCAACAAGAAGCCAATGGAATCAATTAAATATGGGGTCACATGGAAAGATCTACACTTAAAGAATGTGATTTTGGTAACTAGGTCTATAAAGTAGTAATCCTAAAGTAATGATTCATGATTATTGGCAATTAATATTTTATCATTGACTTGATTAAAATAGAAAACAACATATTGTTTAGTCTTTTGTATTTAATGCTGTTCAGGATCCACATCCATATTTGGGATGCTTCATGGGGCAAGACTGGTGATCTCAGGGTATCAAAGACAGTGCCAGGAGAACACAATCTTAGGCTAGTCTTGTGAAATTAAAAAGATTTTGAATATGAGACTGCTTATGTACCGTATGACTCTCCTCCAAGGTTTAGCCTAGCCAAGTTCAGAGTGGCTCATCCCCAGTGTGGCTGCAAGGCAATGAAATTTTCAACCAACTTTCTGAGACCATCATTAAGTCATACTCATATGAAGGTCTAAACATGAACAAGTAGAGAGAGTAGCCCATCCCAACAGAATCATAGAGCTTTGAAGTACCCAAGCCAACGTAAGCTTTCTTTGATTTCTTCAGACAGTTTTTTTTTCCTTCTATCTTTGGCATTTATTTCCCACTAAAATTTCTTTTCTATCACATCCTTTGCCCTTTTCCATTATGGAAAAATCCATTCTCTTCAAGGAAGCAACACCTTCCCATGAGTATTTCAACACAAGCAGGCAAAATTGAAGTCTGAGATCCAATTTTGGTTATCTTCTACTTTCTTAAAGTTGAAACAAAAGAAAAAACCTATAAGATAAATATGTTAATCGCAAGTCACTTCACTAACTCTGTGTACCTCAGTTTCCTCATTGGTCAAAAAGGATAGTAATAGCAACCACCCCTCGGGGTTGCTGTGAGGACAAAATGAGATGATATTTGTAAGGTGCTTTGGAAACTTTAGAGTGTCATATAAATGCTAGCTATTACTACTATAACTATGAGTAGTACTACTACTATAAAGACTGCTTTCTAACTAAGTAGCTTGGTTAGCTCCAAGCTAAAGGTTAGCTCTGAATCACAGATATGGGGTGGAAACCACACATAATAAATGTATAAAGTAAGTTCTTATCGATTTTACTGGTAGAAATTAAAATAGTATTCAGATGATGAGTCAGATTTTCCTATAATTTCAAGAAAATACAGAAAAATTGCTACATTAATCTTTACGAAACCCCTGTGAACTAATTAGTACTAGCTAGCATGTATATAGTACTTTTAAGTTTGCAAAGTACTTTACAAATATCACCTCATTTTTTCCTCACAATGATCTTGGGAAGTCAGTGGAATTATTATACCCATTTTACAGATGAAGAAACTGAGGCAGAGGGTAAGTGGCTTGCCAGGTTTACACAGCTAGGAAGTACCTGAAGCTGGAACTGAATTCATGTCTTCCAGACTCTAGTACTCCATTGCGCTACCACTCCTCTACTATAAGGCACCATAGAGAAAACTATTGCTTACTGTTCAAAATATGTAGTTCTGAGGAGATATGACAAAAAAAATGGTGAAAAGATTTCTGTCAATAAGACTTCCAGGCATAAAACTTTGCCTGAGGGGAAACAGAGGCTGCCAATTACCTTCCTCCACTATCTGGAAAAAAGCTATCTCTAAAGTAAGTCCAATGTAGGGAGATAAAAAACAGGACAGGGAGTGGAGAGAGGAGGGAGAAAAAGAGAAAAGACTGTCAGGGAGAACAACATAGTATACACAAGTGAGTTGATTTATCTGGCTCCTGCCAAGTTCCTCTTAGGTGGACAAGAGAGCCACAGCAGCAAGAAAAGAGAATGTGCCAACCTTAAATTGAAGTAACCAGTATCAATTCAGATTTGGGTGCATAGAAGAATAGGGGTAGAGACAAGCCTGCAGCTTCCAATCAATAAGAACAATTCATTTAGATGAAAGTAAGTACATAATTAAATAAATGAAAAGTGAGGTCAAGATTCCTCCTGATGTAGCTGGCACTGTGTCGTACAATTGGGAGCCAAGGGAGTTACACTGAGCAAAAAGCCTGAAAGGTTCTTCCAACCAAGAGAAATACATTTAGTTGTAAGTTACCTTTGCATTTCTGGGAGAAATCAAGGAGATTGTTAGATAGCATGTTCGAATTTTCTCCTGCTTTAAGAGGAACTGTTGCTGGGTCCACAAGGGTCTTTGGGCATGTGTCCCCACCCCTTCCTTGTACATCAGGATGCAAGTTGGACTTTTGGACATGGCTCAGTCCTGAGGGATCTGCCTAATGAGAAGAGTTAGGCTTCCTGGTCTCACACTCTTTGGTTCATTCCTTTCCTCCACTATCCCACCATGGGATCTGAAGAAATACTCTCCTTAAGGTTCATATCTGGGGCTCTTTTGAGAAGCTTAAAAAATAAAAAAGAAGTTATTCACTGCACAATATGAATCTAGTATGAAGCAGATAGTTTATTCCTACACAGAAAAGGAGATGCTCAACAGAAAAAGAAATCACACGAGTATACATTATAACAACAAGATTCAGTTAACTGGTATAACTATAACTTCTGGGAGGATCACAGTTATCGTCACAACATGACATCGTTTGTAGGATTGGTCATTAGGCATTCTGCATTTCACCTCAGTTTCACACTGTAGTTCTGCTCCAAACCTCAACCTATTCTGAACTTGATTCTCTTCTATGGCTGCATCCGTGGTAACAACCATTCGTGCTGCTGCCATAATCTGCTGCTGCTCCTCTTGCTGGACTCAAGACCTCCATACCTCCCAAACTCACAAGGTCCCAAGCATTTCCACCTCAAAACCATGCAGTCACCTTCTCAAGAGAGAAAGCGTCAAGCAAAAAAGTAGCCAAGGACCCAGGAACAAATTCACCTAGTAGAGTCCATGCTAGTTGGTGTCAGGGATGGGGAATAAGTGCTTCCCATTCTCCCATCCCCCTTCATGGGTTTCTAGAAATAGAGTATAGTTCCTGCTATATAGAAGAGTTACAGTTGGGAGAGAGATGAAGGTGGTCACTCCCTTTTGCATCTCCCCTGAGTCATCAGCATGTCAGACACTGAAGCCAATAAAGGAATTCTTTGTCTTCTCCTAGCATAAGTTTCTCAGCAATGAGCCACACATGGTTGAAAGCAGGCTTCAAAGTTCCCACATGGTCTTCCAGAAACAGGACTGGCAACTCTGAGCATGACCTGTGTTAAATAATCATAGATCTCTGCATTCAGGAAATTGCTGTGGTATTCCATTCTTTATATTTGTTGACTGATTTATGTAAGTTACAAACTTTTATTTTACCATTAAAGTGATAAATTGCTTTAACGGTGTTATAGTCCTCAATTCCACCATTAGCTGGACTTCTCACTAGGAAAGAAGCATGCTGCCAGTCTTTACTAAAAGAGGTGATATTTCTTATCTAGTGGTGATTCAAACAGTGAGGAGAATCAGCAGATCTTTGAGTTGGAAAGATCCTAGAAGTCATCTAGTCCAATCTATACCTGAAGTACATTTCCCTGGATACTTTCCATAAGAAATAATCACCCAGCATTCAGAAGAGGATGGTAGATCATTTTCCTTCCCTTTTATCAAGCCCAAATCTATAGCTTTGTAACTTCCTCCCATTATCCCTTATTGGACCAAACAGATAGATCTAATCACTCTTCTGTATAACAGATCTTCAATGACTTTAACATGGATATCCTGAGCTGCCCCCACGCCCCGCCCCAAGCTCTTCTTTTGTCTAAGCTAAGCATTCTCAATTCTTTCAGACAGTTCTCA
>CM053623.1:256852494-256882713 GCA_028646595.1 Phalanger gymnotis
GTGTAAGAGTATCAAATAGAGTGTTTATCACCAATATAAACTATCCACCATATAGCTCTTCTGTAGAAGACAGGGTTGTCACAGCGGGTAGAGAGCCAAGAGGAACTGGCTTCAAGTTCCGTCAATGACTCACACTGGTTGTGTGACCCTGGGCAAGTCACTGAACTTCTTGTTGTTCCCTAAGATGAGAAAACTCAAAGAAGGTGCCAACCTGCACTGGTAGAGGGACTTTCCTCATCTGGAAGTTTCTTATATCAATGAAATCATAGGTCCAGAATTTACCCCTAGAGATCAGTTTTTAACCGTTTTTGTCATGGACCCTTGGGCAGTCTGGTGAAACCTGTAGACCCTTTTTCAGACCAATGAATAATTTTTTTAAATTTTTAATATTATTAATATTAATTAAATTAATAATACAAATAGAATATAAAATATTAATTAATTAAATTGATATTAATAATAATAATACTTTTTAAAACATAGAATTACATAGAAGACAGCTGGTTATCTTGAAATACAGTTGTAAAAAAAAATTTACACACCCCATGTTAGTAATGCCGGCTATGGGTCCTACATAAAATATAAAAGTAGTATGATATGATAGAGTCAGAAAAACACAAGTTGAGATCCCATGGCTGATACTCAATAGCAATGTGCCCATGGGCAAGGGTCTTTCTGAGCCTCAGTTTAGTCATCTATGAAATGGAGATAATGATACCTACATTCTCTCCTCCTGACAGGACTTTTGTGAGGCTTGAGCGAGTTAATGGGATGATAAATGTTTTATAGACCTTGAAAGTCATCTTGAATGTCAACTATTATAATGAAAATGTCATGCAGCCTCTGCTCTGTAGGAGTTCTGAGGAGGGAGGACACTCAGTTTCTGAGTCCCTTGGGACAGAGTAAATTTGTTAATGTGGACATTGGCCTTATACTTAGAATGGGTCAATAGATCCTAAAGGCTGGCTCCCTTGCT
This sequence comes from Phalanger gymnotis, assembly GCA_028646595.1. Taxonomy (NCBI): domain Eukaryota; kingdom Metazoa; phylum Chordata; class Mammalia; order Diprotodontia; family Phalangeridae; genus Phalanger; species Phalanger gymnotis. The sequence goes on from CM053623.1 coordinate 256,853,471, forward strand.
CTGTATGTTCTCTCTTCAGCAGGTTGGGGCAGCTTCTCAAAGGGACAGCTATGCAGCTACTATCAGGATCCTAGATCTAACCTTGGGGTCACTATCCCCACTAACACTATGGCTCATCAGTCCCTACTAGTGTATTTTCTTAGAAGCAGACACATCACCCATGACAAATGTACAAGCACACTCTAGTACACAAGTATGCATACAGAAAGGAAACTAAAAATAAGTGTAGATTTCCATTGGCCCAAGTAGACCTTTTGGAGGCCTTACTCACATGTTTAGAAGCTTCAAATTATTACCTGATGGTGATCAAGCCACAGTTTATTTTGTTGTTTGTTTCAGTTGTTTTTCAGTCCTGTCCCCTTTTGGGGTTTTCTTGGCAAAGATACTGGAGTGATTTGTCATTTCCTTCTCTAGTTCATTTTATAGGTGAGGAAACTGGGTTAAGTGTCTTGCCCAGGAACACACAGCTAGTAAGTGTCTGAGACCGCATTTGAGCTCAGGTCTTCCTGACTCCACTGTGCCACCTTACCTCCCCACAAGTCACAGTATTCCAGGGAAAAAGAACTCAGGTAACTGCCCACAAAGTTCACAGTCTAAAGATTACGGCCCCTAAAGACAGCTTTAAAAAAAAAAAAAACTTCAGTCCATAGAAATGAAATACTTTCTGTAGTTTTTTCCCTTACTTCTCTCTCCTCTGTGGTGATATTACAAGAGGGCAATGGCCTTTTTAAGGCCAGAAATACTATTATCTTTGGTGAACCAAAAGGAGGAAACTGGCAAGAGAAATGTAGCATCTGGTGTAGCAAATGATCATGAACTTTGCCAGACTGGAAGTTGGTGGGATCAGTGCAGGGGGTCTGAGATTGGACAACATAAATGATGCTTGCTGTTTTCTAGAGAGTGTCTATGAGTGCTTTTAGCTGCTCCTGGTGGGGCCTTTTCTTTCTATGGACCAGTGGCTCTTGTATACCTTTGGAATGAAACCCTTTTAAGGGCTGCTCCCTTTTGGTCTGGGTCTTACAGGTAACTCACTAACAACTCTTTCCCTAGATTGCACTAGTCAATGGCAGGAGACATACTGAAGCTTCTCAGCATTGGGACAAGACGTCTAGAATACCGACTGGTATAATTGGAAAGGTATAATCTCTTTTCATTTACATTTTGTATATATGCTTGAATGAATGGATACTTAGGATTTTGTATCAGAGCTAAGAATGCCCATGCAAAGAAATTACTTGGGTAAATTGACATATTTGGCTTAAAATTTAGCTTTAAACCCTGCCCAAGTGACAGAGACAGAGAGAGACAGATTGATAGAAACAGAGATATAGAGACAGAGTCAGAGAAAAGACAGAGGGGAGAGAGAGACAGACAGACAGAGACAGAGAGAGACAGAGAGACAGAGGGGAGGAGGGGAGGGGAGTGAAGGGGAAAGGAGAGGAGGGGAGGGGAGGTGAGAGGAGGGGAGATAAAGAAAAAGAAAGAGAAAAAAGGAGGGAGGGAGAGAGAGATTATTTCTGTAGTAGTATGATCTTTCATGATATGCTTTCACCAATTGTTAAAAGATCTTACGATTTCCATGATGAATTCTACTGGAAAACCCATGAAACAATCCCATTTAACATTCTAGAAGAGTGTTGGGTATGCCAAGAGAAGCTAAAAGTCTGGCATATAGTAGGAGATCGATCAATGTTTACTGACTATTACTGATGACTCCATTTTTGTTGCATATCCTTGCTCTGTTAGGGCAAAATAAACCTCCTTTTGTAAACCATTCAATGACTTGTATGTGCTTGTTTCATCCCAATACTCAGCTTGAACTAAAGAGAAGACTGGAATCAAGTCCACTCCAACCCCACTCTAGCACATTGAAAGTGGTACCAGAGCTAAGTGCTTTGTGTCAGCATCCACTCAAAGCCACAGCTCATAAGAAATCACTTGTGTTTCTCTTACTGGACCAAACCATAAAGCACAGCAATTCAAAACAAAACATTTAATTACATCAAATAAATAACAAGTAAATTCTTCCCATACACAGACAGGTACACTCTCCCACAGATCCCTCACCACCAGTGGAAGAAAGCACATACATGTCAATCAATCAATCAATATTTATTAAGTGCCTACTATGTGCCAGACACTGTGCTAAGTGCTAAAGATACAGAAAGAGGTAAAAGGCAGTCCCTGCTTTCAAGGAGCTGAGAATCTATCAGGAGAGATCACATGTAAACAGATATAGACAAAACAAGCTATATACAGGATAAATAGAAAGTAGTTAACAGAGGGATGAGACTGGAATTAAAAGGGTTTCAAAAAGGCTTCTTGTAGAAGGCAGGATTTTTTAGTTTGTTGGTGGTGGGGAGAAAGGTTAGTCTACATATCCTAGACAACTAAGGTTTTTAGCCCCAGCTGGTACTGCCTCCAAAAGCTGCTAATGACTGCTTCTTCAGCTGAATTGCTGATGTTTTTGACTCGATTACCTTCTCCACTGAGCTTTGCTGATGTTACCGGCTGGGCTTTCCCATTCTACTGCCACCTAATGGTTGTTTGCTAAATTGCAGCTGCTTCATAGCATTTTTTTCCCCCAAGGATGCCTCAATGAATGACCACTTCCCTAGGTCTGCTTGTTATCTGAGTTAGCATTAGAAAAACTGCCCATCAAGCCTCTGGAAACTAGCACTGCGCCATTCAAATTATGTGGACTTTTATTCTAATCAGACCAGAGAAGCATGAATGGAGCCAGTGACCTTTAGCAGCACCTAAATCAATGCACTCCGTGTAATTATATGGTACCCTTTTTATGTTCCAGTCCTTCTTTCATGAATCTGTGGATTTTTAATTTACTTTCATGTAGATTTCTGCAATTATCTTCTAATTAGGAATATAACATATGCTATCTCTAGAACTTTGCAAATAACAGATTTGATCCAAAATGTGCTAAAGTAAAATTCTATACTCATTCCAGAAAGAATAGCAAAAGGTTTGACATTTTGGGGAGGAAACCAACCCTCCCTTGTTCCTTTCCTCATGCCCCCAATTCCTTCCTCTGGATTACTATCTTCTGTGAAGCAGAGTGCCAAAAGGAAAAGGTCTTGATTTAGTGGCAAGAACTCTAGGACTGGATTCAAAAGACATAGGGTTAACTCCTAACTCAGCTATCTATTATCTGTGTGACCTTGAACAAAACAATCACCTTCTCTACAGCTCAATTTCTTCATCTGTAAAAAATGATGGATTTGAATTGTGATGTCTAGGATTCTTTTTGTTGATAAATCCTGATAATAGTAAACATTAATTCTACACTGTCCTCCTCTCTTGAATCCCTAGCCTCTTTATGATTTCACCAATCAAGCCCTCCCAAGTTTGAATTCCCAATCTGAATCACGCCCACCATTCATCATTTTTGTTCCTACACACGTACTCCTGAACAAAGGTGGAGAAAAGAACCATTCTTACTGGGTCCAATACAAATTTATGTTACACAACCTCAACTGGGGCCTCACTGCTGCTAGGCAACTTTCCCTACCTCTGTTATTAACTCTCTATCCCACTCTCTACAGTCACTCTTTCAAATCTTTTCATCCCTCCTCAAGCCTCCCATGCCTCTTCCTCCCTTCCCTCCCTCTCAGCTCAAGGCTTTGCCTCATAGTTTACAAAAAGAGTTGAGGCCATTTGTCACGAGCTCCCTCTTCTTCCCTCTTCCTCATCTCATCTTATTCATATGCCTTCCACCACTATATCCTCCTTCACCCCTGTCTCACATGTAGAGACAACCTCACTCTTTACCAAGGCTAATTCTTCTACCTGCTCAAGGGATTCCAATCCATCCCATCTTCTCCAACATATTTCCCTCTCCATCATCCTCACTCTCTCCCTTATCTTCAGCCTCTTCCTGTTCACTGGTTCCTTCTCTACTGCCTACCAACATACCCCTGTCTTCTTGATCCTAAATTAAAAATGTCACTTGATCCTCCTGTCTCTGCTGACTGTCATCCCATTGCCTTTCTACCCTTTGTAGTAAAACTCCTTGAAAAGGCCATCTACACCATGCTTGCCATGCTTCCTCCACTCCCACCAGTCCCAGTTCTCCTGAAGTGTGAAGAGTAAGGAAGTCCGGCTTATAATATTTTGTTACTATCTTATAACTGACGAGGTTTACAAAGTTTTGGAAAAATTTCATTTGTGCTTCTTGCTCTTGGTTCTGTCTTCTGGGGCCACACAGAACAACCCTAATGCCTTTCCACATCAGAGCCCTTTGAATACTTGAAGAAAAATGTTATTTTCCTAAGGCTGTAAGTCCTATTCCTTCAAATGATCATTAAATAGCATTTCAATTGTTTTGCTGGAAAAAAAAAGGAAAAGACCATCTACAATAGGTGCCTCCAATTTCTGTCCTCTTTATTCTTAACCCCTTCTTATCCAGCTCTCTGACCTTATCATTCCACTGCAATGGCTCTCTCCAAAGTTCCTAATGATCTCAAAGTTGCTAAATCCAATGGTCTTTTCTCAGTCTTCCTTCTCCTTGACCTCTCTGCAGCCTTTAACATTGTTAGTCACTCTCTCTTCCTTGATACTATCTTTCTAGGTTTTTGGGATGCCACATTCTTACCTATATGACGACTCCTCATCCTCTTTTGCAGGATCCTTATCAGATCACTTGCTCTAATCAGCACTGTTACTCCTAGTAACTCCTAGTAGTTGGTAGTAGGTGAGTTACTGCCTCAGCTTTCTGTCCTGTGTCCTTTTTTTTCCCCCCAGACTACCTCACTTATTGATCTCCTCAGCTCCCATGGATTTAATTACTTCCTCAATGTTAATGATTCACAAGATTACCTTTCCTACTTCAATCTTTCTTCTCATCTCCAGTCTTACATCTCCAACTGCCTTTCAGACATCTCAAACTGGATGTTGTAATGTCAAGTAAAGTGGGACTTCTGGCTATTTTTTCTTTTGGAATGCTTCTCAACACTAAGGCAATCAATCAACTTCCTTTGATTGAGTCTTGCCTTTGTTTGAATCAAGAGTCTTTGATTGAATCAAGAGTCCTTAATTGGAAACAGTATATATACTCTGAGGTTAGCATTTTGTTTTGAGGCTCATTCATTGGAAGTGTTCATATGATTTGTCCAGATGAGACTCTAGGTAGCCGTTAAGGAGGCCCCTTGTATTGAAAACCCAGATGTTAGTGCGTCTCTCTCTGGTAACTATGTATGTATTGCTATGCACAGACAGTTAGAAGCCCTGTCTGCTGATTTGTGTTATTTGCTCTGTTTGTATAATTTCTACTTGTAATTTCTGTTTGTGTTTTCTCTGAAGCTCAGGGTACTGACTTTTTCCCCTGGACTAATATGAATGTTTAATTAAAGTGAGATTGTAAACCCCTTAAAAGTTGCTTTCTTTAGAAAAGCAGATCAAAGAACCTGTGCTAGCAGCCCTCCTATGTGCTGGTGTTATTGGCCTTACACCTCCACAGCAGTGGAAATTTTAAACTAAACATACCCATACCTTTTCTCCTAAACCCACCGAGGGCAACATCATCCTCTCTATCTCGTGGGCTCACAGCCTAGGAGTCATCCTTGACTATTCATCATCTCTCACCCTTCCCCCACAGCCAAGCTGGTACCAAGGACCGTTGATTTCACCTTTGCAAAATCTCTTCTCTCTTCTCTTCTCTGATACTACCATCCATCTACTGCAGGCCCTTATCACTCCAGGCCTGGATTATTGTAATAACCTGCTGGTGGGTTCACTTGCTTCAAGTCTCTCCCCACTTCAATCCATCCTCCATTCAGCCTCCTAAATGATTCTTTTAAAGTGCAGGTCTGACAGTGTCATCCCCTCTTCAATAAACTCCAGTGGCTTCCTATGGCCTCCAGGAGCAAATACAAATGCTCTAATTGACATTCAAAGCCCTTCATAACCTAGACCCCTCCTCCTTTTCCTGTCTCCTTCTACCTTTCTCCTTGCCACATACTCTTTGACCCGGTGTCACTGACCTCCTTTTCTATGAACAAAGCATTCCATCTCTCATTTCCTCTGGTTGTCCCCCGTGCCTGGAATGTTCTCCCTCCTCTGTTCTGACTACTCACCTGCCTGGCTTTCTTTAAGTCCCAACTAAAATCCCACCTTCTACAGGAAGCCTTCCCCAGCCCCTTCTAATTCCAGAGATTTCTCACTATTAATTATTTCCTATTTATCCCATATACAGCTTCTTTGAATATACTTGTTTGCATGTTGTCTCTTCCATTAGATTGTGTGCTCCTAGAGGGTAGAAATTGTCTTTTGCTGCATGCCCAGGCACATAGTAGGCACTTAATAAAAGTTTATTGATTGATTAAACATTTACAGAAAATACTCTCCTCCAGAAACTTTTAGAAAAACTCATTCAGAAAGGAATTTTCAGTATATAATCTGTACAGAACTGAACTCATATTTTGCACAAAACTTATCAAGTACCATACTTTTTGTAAAATGGAACATCAGGTAGGCAATTATTTCTTGAGTTACAAAATGCTGGTAGTTTCAGTCATAAAATTGTTCTTATCCATGAAGTATTTCAGAGAGAGATAACCTCCTTACTTATTTCTGCTCTTCTTACCCCGAATTCCCACCGTGTTGCCTGTTTCAAATTTCCCTACAGAAATTCTGTTGTATGCGTTACCTGCATGTCTTAGCATAATAAGTGAAGCCAGATAAATTTCATAACTGCAGCATCAGGTTTTCTCTGCTAAAAGTCACTGTAATTGAAAAAGGGTGGCACTTCAATTAGAATTGCTTTTCTTTTGGCTACAGGAAGTGATGACTGTATATTTTACTAGAACTAGAAAGTAATGCACTGCTGCTTCATCACCTCATGAGTCCAACTGGTTATAATTAGGATAGGCAGAATTAATGATTCCAAGCTACAATTATGCCAATTATTTTTTTTTAAATCAGACCTGTTATTTCAGCATGTAGGAAGCTCCTTGTTTAACACTATTTCTGCAACTGTAGATCAATTCCTTCTATAGGGTCCAAAACTGTCCAATCTATGATAAAAGAAACTGAAGCAGAACACTGAGCCAATAGCACTTTATTAAATGGACCATGGCCCCTCTAATGAAGTGAACTTTAGCTCTTCCTCATGATCTGAGTTGCCCCTTCTCTCCGAGACTTTAGTGTTATAGTGCTTGATATAGTGTCAGAAGAGGCAAAGTAAAATACATAGTCTCATTGGTTGATAGAACTATATCTTGATCTTCAAGGAGAAGCTTCAGTTCATGCCCACAGTCAATGACTGGTAGTGGATGTCCAAATATGGGCAGAGTTGATGGCCATTCACTAGCACTATTTTGGGCAACAGAGGTCTGTCAGTAGCTCCAACAATGCAAAGATAGGGTCAGCTGTTGGTCAAGTGCTCACAGGACCTCCTGGCCAAGTGCCATGGGCCCATTACCCCAGCTAATGGACAATGAGGGTAGAGTGGCAATCAAAAATAGGTAGGGGACTTTCCACGTTGTTGAGTCACCTCCGCCACACTGGGCTTGGTCGTTGATTCATCAGGCAAAATAAAAGAATGCTGGTCCTCTAGTTAGCTTCTTGTGATTGAGCAGGGGCTAGACTGACTAAATGTATATTCACAGACAAGTACAAAATGATAATCACTGCCCCTATGGAATCAAACTCAACTGAGTAATACTAATTGAAGTAAACCAGGGGTCTAAATAAAACGGTGGTCTAAATTAATCCTTTCCCATACTTCTCTACAATTTAGTGTCTTAGAGCATTACTTGGAGACACTGAGAAGTTAAGCTACTCTCCTAGAGTCATATAACATACAGTCATATGTGTCAGAGGCAGAGCTTAGTAGTACACTGGACAGAGCTCTAGGTCTTGAGTAAGGAAGACAAAAGTTGAAATCTGGCCTCAGATTCTTACTAGCTCTGTGACTCTGGGCAAATCACTTAACCGCTGACTGCCTCAGTTTCCACGTCTGTAAAATTGAGGTAATAATAACACCTACCTCCCAGGGTTGTTGTGAGGATAAAATGATAATGTTTATAAAGCACTTTGAAAACCTTAAAGTGCTATATAAATGCTAGGTATTATTATTGTTGCTATTTCTAGATTTGAAGCTAGCTTTCTATTCACTATGCCACACTGTATTCCTCACCTGCTTACCTCCCATTACTTTATTTTTTAAATCTGCTAACATATATCTGAATCTGTATCTGAAACCACTACCTCCTACCTACCAGATGTTCAATGTTCTGACCAGGCAGTTCTGCAAAAGAATAATGTCCTTTATAAAGACTAGTATCTTCATCATGGAACAGTAAAGCTATGAGAGATCTCAGAATTCATCTAGTCCCACCTCCTCATTTGATAGCTGAGGAAACTCAGGTCCATAGAAGAAGTCAACTGACTTCTCCAAAGTCATACAAAAAGGGAATGGGAAGATCAAGCCTCACATTTCATTCTCTTGACTCCCAGACCTCCATTTTTCCTGCCACACCAAGCTTCCCTCTTCGCAGTCCTGATGCTCCCCAGCAGTAGAGCTGGTGCATGTTCAAGAGTGTTGTCTTTCTCCATTCTCATTAGAGGAAGGAAACAAGATTCTCTTGTTTACGCATCAAGTTTTGTTGCCATAATTGCTGGGACAGACTACAGAAATAGGATTGCCTCCAGTGGCCATCTACAGAGTTATTTTCAAATTTGCTCTTCACTTGGGGACTCAAAGCTCTCCTCCAAAGATATGTTTTATGTATCTTTTGTATGTCCCACTATTCTTTTGCCAATTCCCTTTGCTCCATCCAAGAAAATCTCTTTTCATCCTGTTTCATCCACTTTCCCTATTCCCATCTCTATATTTTTTCTTGGTGTCACCTGTGTCTTTCAGCTCACATCTGCCAAAATGCCCTTTCTATCACTCAAACTTCACCTCAGTACCTCCATTTTGCTTAAACTTTCCTTGATTACTTGGAAATTGTGAACCTATACAGGAGACTGTCCCTCATCAGACTGGCAAAGTTTATAGGTACCTTCTCAGAATAATGTTTAAAATGCATAAAACAAAATACATAGGATTACAAAGGAATTCATCAAGCATTTATTAAATGCCAGAGGCACTACACTAAGCACTGAAGATACAAAGAAAGCCAAAAAAAATAATCTGTACATGTGTGTGGGTAGGTGTGTGTGTGTATGTTTGTGTGCATTATTTCCTATCTTCAATGAGCTCGTATTCCAATGGGAGAGACAATATATGTACATACATGCAAATATGTACATCCAAGATACATACAAATATGTACATCCAAGATACATACAGAATAAACTGAAGGAAATCTCAGAGGGCACTGGTGGTAAGGACGACTGGGAAAGGCCTCTTGGAGAAGGTGAAATTTGAGCAGGATCTTGAAGGAAACCAAGGAAGATTAAATGTACTTTTATGATTTCCAACATTGTGCTTAGTTGGACTAACCCAATTTAGACTATGCAAGAATATTAAGACCACTTAGATACAGTGTTGTGTAGTGGACAAGGCACTGGACATGGAGACAGGAAGGCCCGGGCTTGAATCTTGCCTCAGACACTTACCAGTCACTTAATCTTTCTCTGTCTTAGTTTCTTCATCTGTAAAATGAGGATAATATTATTAGCACCTATCTCATAGGGTTGTTGTGAGAGTAATGCATGTAAAGTATTTTGTAAACCTTAAAGCTGTATGTAGCTATTATTATGGGATTCTACAATAAGCTGTTATAGTCATAGCAAGATAAGTACACAGATCTTTTCCCTTTGTATGGTAATGAATGCTTCTTCTTTCTTTTTGGAACTGGAAAAGATCTTGGAGTTCTGAGGGTGGAATCATGCATGGAGAACTGAAGAAGGCGGTTCCTGGTCTCTCCCTAGTAACTCCAACAAACCATTTATAATTAGAGCAAGATACAAGCAAGAGAGACTTTATGAATACAATATTATATGAGTTCTGAAACAGACAAAAATGTAATTTGAGCATGGTTTGATTCCTGAAAGCAAACAAGGACAATGTTCTACACTGTTCTGCATTTTCTGGCAGAGTAAGTACTGTATCTCTGCCAGTGTCTTTAATAGTATCGTTCACTGGCTCAGATCACGGCACCTTAGATGTAGGAGGGACCCTAGAGTTCCCTCGTCCAGGGCATACGTGATCCTGGAATCCATCCCACAGCACCCTCAATGACTAAGCATTCATCTTTCCCTTGACCACTCCCCATGATGAGGAACAATAATCACATCCACCAACATATACATATATATATATATATATACATACATTAAACATATATATGTATACATAGATATGTATATGTGTGTATGTGTGTGTATAGTGTTTTAAAGTTTCCAAAGCAGAGGACAGATTTGAACCCTTGTCTTTCTGGGAACTCATACACATGTATATAACCCATGATCTAGGGGTAACCCCATGTAAACTGATATAGAATTACCACAGCATAATTCTGTGAATACTTTGGTGAAACCATTTTCATCTAGTTTAGAGTAACAAAGACTAAATACTCAAAAGTTAATTAAATAGTCGAGCCCATGAATATTCCCTTGAATAAAAAAGATGGGTGTGTTTGGATGCAAAGAGTTCAAAACCTGCCTCAGAAATCTGCTGGCTGTAAGACCTTGGGCAAGTCATTTAACTTTCAAGGGCCTCAGTTTCTTCTTATGGAAAATGGTAGGATTGACTTAATGGGCGGTTATTTTAAGCTTTATTTCTGTTCCAGGTGCCAATTTTAACCCAACTGTGTCTCCAATCCCATACAATTTTTACCCATGTCCTCTAAATAATTTGCTACAGGGAATCAATCTAGGCAAAATGTAAATTGCCTTCTTTGCATTCTCCACACTAGAAGCATAAAGAGGGTCAGTCCAGGGGTTATTCTATTCTTGCCATGTGACCAACCCATCTTCTTCTTCTGATCATAAATTTTTGATGGCATTTTTAAGTTTTGGACTTTCCTTGTAGATGTTTGTTTGTTTTGTGTTGCAACCTGTTCACACCTGGGCTACAAAGTCCTACTCTAATGCCTTGTCATGGCATGGAGGTGAACCTGGATTCTTCAAAGTCATGCCAGCTGAGGGCAAGCCTTAGCAGATTCTATGATGCTGAAATGGCTTTGAATACAGTGCATAGAACATAGTGGTCCTGTTTGCCAAGGACCAGCCTAAGTGTAAAAAAGTTCATTACTATTAATTAGGCTGGCCACGTAGTGATGAATTCTATGAAACAAAACAAACAACAAACAAAAACCTCATCCCAACCCCCACAAAATGGCCTTAGGTCCTGTGAAGAACCATTCTGTTTCCATAGTCACATGTCAGAAGGGTGGAAAAGAGCCTGAGGAGGCTAAGAATCACACCAGAGACTTAATATGATAAAAAGCTGATTCTAAGATTAATGCTTTGATCGAAGGCTCTGTGTGTGTGTGAGTGCATTTACATAGTTTTGTGGCATAAAAATAACCATAGGGAAACTCTTGGCGAACCCTCTTCAGGAGGAAACAGATGTGCTGAAAATGTTGGTGTGTTGAGTTTCAAGCTCTGTAAAGTAGAAATAAAATTCTCAATGAAAATGAAAGAAGCTGTTCTCCATTATTAGAGTTTTCCTATGAGGTCACTTTATATTGCCTTGTGTGCACTTTTACATCAAAGGTCTTTGTAGTTTTCAAAGGCCAGGAAGTGGTCATGTTTTCCTTCAAAGGAGATCATTTCCACTATCCTGTGGGGGAGAGAACGGGAATAGGGAGCAAGCTGTTTGCTTTATTCAACATGTCAGCTATTAAAAAAAAACACATACAAAGATCTCCTCAATCAGAAATCTTTAGAGTTGTAACATGCACTGTTTCCTTAGGTGACCCAAGAGAAATTTTCTAAGTCTATGACTTATGAGTTTTTTAATAAATAATCATACAAGCCTTTAGTATTTCAGGCAACTTTAGGTAATCAAGTTAGAAAAAAAAATTATTTAAGAAATAAAATGAGAGTCTCATTCAAAATGTCTGCATCAAGCAAAAAGATGTCTTTCTCAAACTTAGAAAAACAAAAGTGATTAAATTTTTAAATAAAATTTAAAATGTGCTGCTTTTAAAAATATACATAAAACTAATTTTCTTTTTAAGGCAATGAATGACATATATGCCCAGGATGGAAAAATAGGAACTTGAAATACATACCAATCTTGTTCGAGAAGCTCTCCTTCGCTGAGGCTAGCACAAGATCAGTCAAAGGCTCTGCTCATTCTGTCCCCTAACCCTAGAATGCCTTCCCTCCCTCCTCATCTCCCCTTATTGAGATTCTTTACATTCTTCAAAGCCCAGTTCAGATGTCACCTCCTCCAGGAAGCCAGGAGTAATCATTCACTGCTCAACTCTCATGGTATCTTATTTATTTTATTTTGTGTTCTGGCTTTCTTCGTACATACTAATTCCCCTACTAAATTGTAAATTCTTTGAGGAGGAACTGTATCTCATTTAGCTTTTTCTTTCCCTCAGTTCTTAGGGTACCATGTTCATATCTAGATCCCTCAAAGAATCTGAAATGTCACAAATATGGGCAATTCCTTCCATTGGTACAGATCTCAACTGATCTACCCCCTTTCATCCTATGTAAGTCTTGTTCAGATTCTCCCATAGAGCCTCCAATGAGTACCCGCTTAACTTGTCAAGAGTCTTTCTCTAGGTCTTTTTCCAGGAATGTTGTAAGGATCAAATGAGATTATGGATGCAAAGCATTTTGCAAACCTTAAAGTGTTTTATAAATTCTAGTTACTATTGTTATCTGACAGTTACCAGGCTTCTGGTCTAGTGATATCTTTTGTCTCTGAGCCTTCTACTGCACCCCTGGTGAGCTAAAGTAATGTTTCTGTAGCAATACAGGGATGGGCTGACAAATGTTTAACTATGGGGCTCTCTGGGAGGAAAATGTATACACACACACATTTACGTTTAATTTGCCTCATTAACACTTTTTAAAAATTAGACAATCCATAAAATAAATTAAACCTTGACTTGCATCTGTTATGGATTTCTGAGGTATAAATGCTTCCACTAAACATTTAACTATTGGGGGCAGCAGGGTCACAGCTGGTGTAATGTCAATTAAGTTGGGTGTCTTTGATTGAGTTTTACTAGGTGCTAAACCCCAGGCCCAGACCCCTATCTACTAGGTGCTAAGCCTATGTGGGTATGAAGCCCTCAGGGTCCTAAGGGGAGTTGCTAAGACCAGAGCTCATAGTAGGAGTCAAAGTTCTGGTTGCTCAGATGACGTTTGATGACAGCTAAAGACTGTATAAGAGGAAAGAGCAGAGCTATTTGTAAAGGGCTCTCACTCTTGAAGGTGTGTTGATGTGGAGATTCTGGGCAGCTGTAGTTAAGAGCCCTCCAACTTGTAAACCCGGATGTTCAGACTTTGTTAAACCATGATAACTATGCATTGAGATTTGAGTCAGTCAGAAATCTATCTGTTGATTTGTGTTTATTTGCTCTGTTTGTATTTGCTCTGAATCTCAGGGTTCTGGCTTTTCCCCCTGAGTTGAGTGATATTTGTATGTTGGATTAAAGTAAGATTGTTTACCCCTTAATGTTGCTTTCCTTAGTAAAGCAGATCAAAAGAACCTGGGCTTGCAGTGTTCTTGTTGTTGTGCTCCTGTTGGTTTTTCACCACCACAGCAGCTGCTAGCTGAATTCTTGAAACAAATAGCATAGTCGTGGCAGGATCTGCATTTTAAAAGGAAAGTATGATGTTTTGGGGTAGTAGGGTGGTTGAATGTTTCCCAGGTTTTGGATTGCTCTTTGTACTTAGGGTGGCTATGGTTCTGTAGAGCCCCAAGAGCAACAAAGGCCTGAAGGAAAACACGCTGGTGGAAGTGGGAGACAATCTGGGAGATAATCCCTCCTTCCCTATCCCCACGGTACTAGCACTCTAGAAGAGACAGGCTGGAGCAAAGGCTGTGGGAGAAGAAGCCCGCACATGGGGGAGGGTTGGATGGCTGGAGTAAGGGCTTGAACTGACAAATCTGGCTCCGGAAGAATTGTGCTGAAAGGGTGAATGTTTCGAGACTATATTGTATAAGGAGTTTTGGAACAAGAGCAGAGAACTGCCTTTGTACAGACTTGAGAGAAAAATTAGAGAATGGCCTTGGTGCAGATTTGGCAGGAGCAGCTGGTGAAAAGGAAGAAGAAGCAGATGGTGGCTGCTGACATATTGACCCAGACAGAACAGAAGACTGCCTGCATGAGAACTTTGGAAAGGTGAGAGTGGTGAGCTGCCTTCCAGCCGACTTTGGTGAGGTGAACGCAAAGGTGGGGAACCACCTACATGGGAATTCCAGCAGAAGGCAGGCTCAGCCAGCTGGAGTTGAATGACCAGGAACCCAGGAACTTGGAGTTCAGCCCTGGGGTAAGATGGACACTTTGCAGCAAGGTGCTGAGTGTGCCTTTTTGGCCATTAGGGTGGGACTGCTTGGGACCCATGAGGGAGGGGTGGATTTGTTTATGGTGAGGTGAGGGAAGTGCCTTGGACCCCCAGGGACCCCACCCTGTTGGCTTTATTTCCCAGCTGTCCCTCAGGAGTTGGAAGTGGGGAAACAGTATGGAGAGGACAGACCTCCAACAGAATTTTGTTTGGACTTTTTCTTTGAGTTGGGACTTTGGGTGCCAAGAGGACGCCTGTAACTACAGTGTGGGGAGAACTTTATTTGAACTTTTTTGTTTGTTTGCTTTGGGACTTTACTAACTAAAGTACGCCCTTGCCTGAAGGTACTGGGAGGAAGCCTGCAATGGCAGTGTGTGTAAAAGGACACATGCTCAAGAAGTGTTTTACTTAAACACTCTGATGGATTGAAGAGATTAACTCCCTTTGACCTAGGGGTAGATTATGTTTGTATTATAAACAAGTATCTGGGAATGAGCTGAATGATTTGTTTTGTTCTGAATGATATGTTTTAGTCTCTTGCTTGATTGGATCACAATGTATAATGCTTCTATTTGTTCCAGGATCTATGGCCATTTAATTTAGATTTTTGTTATGCCATGGAACCTGGAAGGGGTGTAATATCAATTAAGTTGGGTGTCTTTGATTGAGTCTTTTTAGGTGCTAAACCCCAGGCCCAAACCCCTCGCTACTAGGTGATAAGCCTATGTGGACATGAAGCCCTAAGGAGAGTTGCTAAGACCAGAGCCAATAGTAGGTGCCTAAGTTCTGGTCACCTGGATGACATTTGATGACAGCTAAAAAGTGTATAAAAAGAGAGAGCAGAGCTATTTGCAGAGGGCTCTCACTCTTGAAAGACTGGACATAAGAAGCCTTAATTTGAGTTATAGAATGGGCCCATCTCCCTTTCAGATCATACGTTCCTCAATATTGCCTGTTATTTTACTGGGCCTACACATACTTCTCCTTACTACTGTTCTTCAAGCCACAAACAATTTCAGTTCTTTAGAGATAGGGGTATTCAAAGATCCACCTCCCATGTAGCACACAGGGAGAACTTCTATCTTTAAAAAGATGGGCCTACAGGATGTTTATAGGAATTATCTTATACATATTTGTGGAATGAATGAAGACTGAGTATTCAGACTATATTGAGGAATGAAGTGTCTTTGTATATTCAAACAGTGGCCATTAAAACCATTTAGTAGCTAGCAATAACTCTGAAAGGCAGCTAGGTGGCACAGTGGATAGAACACTGGGCTCAGAAATCAGGAGGACTCATCTCCATGAGTTCAAATGCAACCTCAGATACTTACTAGTAGTGTGCCCCGGGCAAGTCACTTAACCCTGTTTGCTTCAGTTTCCTCTTCTGGAAAATGGGCTGGAGACAGAAATGACAAATCACACCAGTATCCTTGCCAAGAAAACCCCAATAATGGGGTCATGAAGGGTTGGATACAACTGAACAACAAAGTCACTCTGAAATAGAGGGCTGGTTCTAATTTAGTCATATTTGGGGAATGAGGACCTACCACAGTCTCCTTTGAGAACTTGAAACATAGGGTCTATTTTAAGGAGAGAATCACAAAAACGTCGAAAGGGACTTATTAACTGACATGGAATTCCACCTGTGTGTGAAAAGAAATTCCTTTAAACCTTCTGCAGTCAGTGGCCATTCAGCTTCCACTTGAAGACACCCTCTACATCGAGAATGTGGTATCCACTATACGCAATTCTAATCATTACAGTTCCAGTCATTACAGAGTGTAGCCTTACAACAAGCCAAATTTCAGTTCTCTGAACTTTTACCCTAATTTTGCCCTTGGAGCCAAGTAGAACAAGTTTGATACCATAAATCTAGTGTTGGAAAGGATCTCAGAGGCTGCCTAACAGAAGGCAAATCCTGACTCAGCTACTAATTTCATGTGTGACCTTGGGCAAATCATTTTATCTACTTGGGACTCAATTTCCACATAAAAAATAAGGATTGTACTGGATGAACTCTAAGGTCTCTTGCATATGATGACCCTTCAAATACGCAGAAGGGCACCATGGTTGCCTTCTCTATGCTAAAACAAGGATGTTCATGTTGAACACCTTTCAACTAGATCTCGTGGCAATGTCTACAGCCCTTTTACCATTTGGTCACCCTTCTCTGGACACAGTCTAGCTTGTCTGTGTCCTTTCTAACATGTGATGCCCAGGATGGAGCACAATACTCTAGATGTAGTCAGACCAGGCCAAGACTCCAGATGGTGCAGTTGACAACAGCCTCATTCTGTAGACAGCTTGGGTAATGTGCTGTAAGAGAACATTGGAGGGGCCAGTGAGGCAGTGGATAGAGGGCTGTCTGTGAAGTCAGGAATAACTCAGTCCAAGCTCTGTTTCTGATGCCTTTTGTATGTGGAAACCTAGGCCAGTCATTAAAGCTTTCACAAGCTCCCAACAACTGTAAAATTATAAGAAAAGAAAAAAAAGATATTAAAGTTATCTACACCAATGAAATGACAGGTCCAGCCCTCCTGCTTCTCCTCCCCCCACCCCCAAAGCAACAACAAAATAAAACAAAACAAAGGACTAGCAAACTACTTGGAAAAAAAGCTTTTGCATCTCCACTTTAGAAATATATATTTTTTGGCTTCCCCCCACCCCTTTCACTCTTAAACAAGGAGCCAGCAGCTGTCAAAAATTTGCTGAAACTGCTCCTGTTAAGAAGCACTTAGAAAATAACCAAGAAAATTGTCTTACTCATCTTAAAACCTATATAAGAACTAAGTCAGACATTTCCATATTGGTCTTCAAAAAAAATTCTCCAAATTGTCTTGATTGCATTTATATTGTGCTTTAAGCTTTGCAAAATGCTTTCCAAATATTATCTCATTTTATTCTCATAATAACCCTAGAAGGTAAGGTAAGTGCTATTATTATCCCCATTATACAGGTAAGGAAACTGAGAAAGACAGGGTTACCTGACTTGCCCAGGATCACAAGCTAGTACATATCTGATGCTGGACTTGAACTCAGGTTTTCCTGACCCCAGGCACATCCACTGAGACAACAATTCTCTCTCTCTCTTTCTCTCTCTCTCTCTCCTCCCCACTTCTTTCTCATATATATGTATATGTATATACATATATACATATACATGTATCTATAAATATACACACATATACTACTACTGTACTAAAATTATGAACAATATAAAACTTGAACAAAAATAAAAATTTTAGAGGAAGTGAACAATGAAATAATATTTGATCCTAGAGTCAACAGGAAGCCACTGGAGTTGATGGAGTAGTGGAAGGACATGGTCAGCCTATGCTTTAGGAAGTATCTCTTTGGCAACCCTACGGAAAATAGAGGAGAAAGGGGAAAGGCTGGAGCCAGGCAGACTAATCAAGAGTCTATTGTAATAGCCCAGGCAAGAAATGATGATGGCCTGGACTACCTTTGGGGCTATGTGGACAAAGGGACAGTTGGAAGAGATGTGACTAGGGGAATACCATGATTGGAATAGATGTAAGGCCTGGGAGAGAATGAGCAGTGGAGCAGAACCATGTTACCCTTCTACTCAATAAACTTCAATGGCTCCCTATCACCTCCAGTACTAAACATCAAATCCCCTGATGTTCAAAGCCCTTCATAACCTGTGAGCATCCCCCACTGAACCCACCCCCACACATACCCTTCCAGTTTTCTTATGCTTTACACTACCATCACCTCCACGTACTCAGTGACCCAGTGACACTGTCCTCCTTACTGTTCTCAAAAAGACACTCTGTCTTCTGACTCTGGGCATCTTCAGCGGCTGACCCCCAGATCCTTAATGTTCTCCCTCTTCAGCTCCATTCCCTGGCTTCCCTGACTTCCTTCAAGTCCGACTAAAATCTCACCTTCTCCAGGAAGCCTTTCCTGTTCCCCACTTAATTCTAGTGCCTTCCCTGTGTTGATTATTTCCAATCTATCCAGGCAAGGGAAGGAAAAAAAGCTTTTATACAGCACCTGCTATTTTCCAAGCACTCTACTAAATACTTTTTACAAAATATTCTCTCATTTGATCCTCACAACAACCTGTGAGGTGTGAGCTATTATTACCCCCATTTTGCAGTTGAAGAACTGAGATAGAGGTTAAGTGACTTGCCCAGGATCATATCACTAATTAGTATCTGAGATCACATTGGAACTCAAGTCTTCCTAACTCCAGGGTCAGTGTTCTATCCACTGTCTAGTGCTATACACTATCTAGCTGCTTCAAATTAGCATAGTGCCTGGCACATTAGAATGTGAGATTCTTGAAGGGAGAGACTACGCTTTTGCCTTTTTTTGTATCCCCAACCCTTAACTCAAGACTTTGCATATAGTAAATGATTAATAAATGCTCACCGACTTTCTGACTAATGCCATGCTTTTTTTCATTCATCCATTCATTCCACAGAATCACTGGTATTGGGAATATGTCTAGCATGAGGTTTATATTGGGCGGTAGAAAAGTGATGAAAGCTATCTTTATATCCTCAAGAGGAGAAAGAGAATGCCTGTTATTCCTTTGCAGAAAAACAGCTGGAGTGAGATTTGATGTCAGGGTACCTTTAACTCGTCACTCTCCCTTCCCCCACCTTCCCTATCCCAGGACTCAGAAACCAGTGGATAAATAGGAAGAATAAGACTTCAGCAGTGACCTCCCTGGGTAATGAAAACACAGAACAGCTTCAGTAACGGGAACCATTCTCCAGACCCATTAAGTCATCTTTATCATTGTGCTTAACGGCTTCGATTTCAAAGCTTGAATCAATGGCCACAGCTGGATGCAGGCGACATTCAAATCCAGGCAAAACTGTGTCCCTGCGTTGCTGCTGGCAAGCTAAGCTAGGGTGCGTGCGGGGAAGAAAGGCTGCTCTCACTGATTGCTCATTGTGTAATGGCAGAATCCGAGGGTCTGTTTGTGGACCCTTAGCAAAGAGTTTGACAGGGAAGGTTATTCGTCTCCATTTGCTTGATGGCAGTGAAGCCAGTTCAGACCAAAAGATCTTACCTTATCTATCAGTCAAGTAGGTGGCAGCCTATCTTAGAAGAGATTTTTCACACCCAAATCTGCTTCCTCTTCTCCCAGTTTTTTTACAGCCGGTAACCATGGAGCTATCTTGACTAAGCTGTCCTCCTCCTCCTTACGCAGCTCCTGTGTCTGCATGTCTATGTACCAACGCCTCCACAATAGAAGCTGTTCTCAGCTCTCTGGAAAATTGGATTTTTGCCTTCCTTTCTTGCTTGTCACCTTCAACACCCTCAACAGGGATTTCTCTAAACCTTTAGGTCTCTGGACTCAAACCCAATTTGAATACTACCCATTTTGAAACTTACAAACCAAAAGGAGGGAAAGAAACAAGCACTTATTAGGCATCTGCTATATGCCAGGCATTGTGCTTTACAAACATTATCTCATTCCATCAAAAAAGAGAGGTAGGTGCTATTAGTACCCCCATTTTACAGTTGAGGAAACTGAGGCAAACAGAAGTTAAGTGACTTGCCCAGGGTCTACACAGCTAGTGTATAAGACCAGATATGAATTCAGGTTTCCCTGACTCCAGGTCCAGGGCTCTACACCATCTAGCTGCCTCTGGGAAGTTATTAAAAGTAAAAATTGAACACATACTTCCACTAAGGATCTCTTCTTGCTTCAGAATCTCTTCCATTAGTTTTACAATTGCCTTGGGAGTGAGCATAAGCTAAGGAAAAAAGAGTTATTAAGATTAAGAGGAGTATCTAGACTTAGAATCAGGAAGGCTTAGGCTCATTTCTCATCTGTGACCTTTAATAGGCTGTCTGACAATGGGCAAGTCACAAACTCTCGGTGCCCCTCCACTTTCTTATCTGTAGAATGGAGGAGCTAACACTTTTGGTACCTACTCACAAGGTTGTTGTGAGGCCCAAGGGAGGGAATGGACATAAACTACTTTGCGAACTTTTAAAAGCACTGTGCAAATGTCAGTGATTATTAAACATGGAAAATGTAAAGCATTTGGGAGATCTCAGTTACAGAGATGAAGAAAGGCACTGTCACAGAAGATCTACATCACACAGATCGAGAAGTGGCAGGGCCTTCAAAGGCCGTGTAATCCAACCCACTTCTTTTTAACAGCAGAGGAAACAAAGTCATTTAACAAGTTAAGCAGCTGGGTCCAATGTTTGATGTGGATTTATTTTCAATTTAATTAACTTTATTCAGGGAATCCTGAGGGAAAACTAGATATAGTGAACTTCAGACCATTTTTTTTCTATTACACTTTTATTTTTGTGGTGAGGCTAAACTTTTTTCAAGGAGATTCCACTTCTAAAATAATAATAGGAATCAATGGGAAAATATGGCAATACCAAGTCCACATATTTTCTTTAAACACTGCAAACATTAAGTATTTCATTTAATACAGTGGTTTTCAGTCCTTTTGAATAGGAAGACCCTTTTTTGAAGCCAAAATATTTTGTAAGCTATGGCAAAATGTGGCAGTTCTCAAAATGTGGTCCAGGACAGACCTTTCCTTGAAGTCGAAATTATTTTCATAATAATACTAACATATTTTGACTTCTAAGATGGTAAATATTAATAAATAGAGCATACAAGTTCTTTGGAGGGGCCTTCCTCATTTTTGGTAATATAAAGCGATCCTGAGATCAAAAAGGTTGAAGAACCACTGGCATAATTAGACAGGGCACTGGACTTGAAGAGTTAGAAAGACTTGGGTTCAACTCCTGGCTCAGACATTGCTAGCTGTGTGTCCTTGGGCAGATCACCTAACTTTTCTGCCAGTTTCCTCATCTGTAGGCAAGAGGAAGGGGAAAAGAATTTATTAAACACCTACTATGTGCCGGGCACTCTGCTCTACAAATATTAGTTTGTTTTAACTTCATCTATAAAGTGAAGGTGTTGAGCTTCACGGCCTTCCAGCTGAACCCCTATTAGTCTTTATTTTATACTACATTACTGTTCACTCTATTTTGCTGTGAATATCTATTAGTTAAAAAATATACCTAATGCAAGGAGCTACCAGGAATGCAGTAATGATTTTCCATGAACTTGTATTTCGTCAATCGCAACAGGATTTATATCTATTTGAAAAAAAATAATTTCTTACATATCTTCTTGTATCTAAAGATAAACATTGCCATTATGTAATATATAATCCATAAATAGCACATTTTGTAGGAGCTAAATAAAACTCAAAATGACAAATCTTGGTGTGCATATGAATTCATTCAAGTCTAACTCTTCAGCATTCCCCCCAGCCATGGCCCATAAGTTAGAACCATTGATCTAAGGTATAGAAGCAAGAAATAACTTCTTCAAAGAGATAAGCTTTTGCACCTTGGCCAATTTGGTATCCAGTGGAAAAGAAATGTCAGAGTTCTCACTAAGTAAATGTACTGGCTCCTGTGTTTCTGAGTCACAGGCTGGTACCTGAAGAGAACACTCTTGAACTCTGGCTTATTAAATCCTTCCTTTCAATGGAAATCTGGAACTTGAGGAGTCAGGGCCATTCTGCCTTGAACAGAGTTAAGGAGATGATACGATTGCGGTGTTAACAATGAGGCCATGATTTGGTTCCATCATTTCTTCTTAGAGGACTCGCTCCAAGTACACTTAAAAAAATGACAGTTTCCTCTTCTAGCTATCAATTCCAGTTGCCCCTGGGGAGCAGTCAGTTGCATAACCAGCAAAAACCAGCAATGGATTTGGACTCAGAGGATCTGGGTTCAAATTGTGACTGGACATATTGCTTGGGTGACACCAGACTTCAGTTTCCTCAACTATCAAATAAGGCAGCTGGCCTAGAGAACCTTGAAGGTCTCTGCTATCTCTAAATCTAAGTTCCTATTATGATCTTAGCATCTATACACATTTAGAAGAAGTTTGTCGTTAAATATCAGGAACTATCTAAATGAATCTGCATGTCCTTGGGTCCGTTTAAGGCAAGGATTCTTAACCTTTTTGGGGTTATAGACACATTTGGTAGTCTGGGGAAGCCTATGGCCCCATCCACAAAATAATGGTTTTAAATGCATAGTATTGAATACATGGGGAAGGTAGGTGGCCCAATGGATACAGCGCTGGGCTTGGAGTCAGGAAGAACTGAGTTCAAATCCAGCCTTGGACACTTACTAGCTGTGTGACTTCAGGCAAGTCACTAAATCCTGTTTGTCTCAGTTTCCTCATCCATAAAATGAACTGGAGAAGAAAATGGCAAACCATTCCAGTATCTTCGCCAAGAAAACCCCAAATAAGGTCACAGAAAGTGAGACTGAAACAACCGAATAACAACAACAATACAGAATATAAAAGATTCCCAAGGAAAACAAATATATTGTAACAATGCAGTTATCAAAAAAAATTTTAGGGTTAAGGACCCCTCTCTTCTAGGGTGGTTTGCCTAAATCTTCATTAGATTAACTTTCTAGGACCTGTCCTGGATGAACCTGTCATGGAATGAGGAATATTCCCAGCTTCCTCCCAATTCGTTTCTGCCTCGCCTGAGTCAGACTTGTTTATGGAAGTGGGGGAGGGTTGGAGAGTCTCATCCCTTTGCAACAAGCACACACCCAGTTAGAGTACTGGGGAGACATAGAAGCTGAAGAAAGGAGAGAAGAAAGCTGGGCAGAGGAGAGCATACCCACAGGTAGGGGAATGTTGCCTCTGCAGTCAGACATGGTGACTGTATTGATTAGTTCTGGGGACAGAGAGGGAGAGAAAGAGAGAGGAAGGAAAAGGGGGAGGAGAGGAAGGGGAAGAGGAAGGGGAAGATAGAGAAGAAAGATGGGGAAGACAGCAGAATCCCCTTTCTGAGCTTCCTGAACTAAAGGGCTTTCTCTTCTCCTCAGCCTTCCTGGGTCTTCCTACAACGGCCCTGTCTTTTTGCACTGCTCTGCCCTTATCTCTTTTCTACCTTTCCTTCCAATTTCCTTGGCCTTTCACAGGCCACCAGCATCTCATCTCTTCCCCCTCTAGGTCCTTCTCCTTAATCCTGGATTCCCGAAACTTTGGAATTTAAAAGAATCTCAATCCAATCTCTCAGGAAAAAGGCCTAGAAATAGGCAAGGACAAGCTCTCTTTTCTCCTAACCTTGGCCATTCAAAATCAGCATTGCATTACAATGTCCTTTTTTTGGAAGGTCTATTCATTTCTCCCTCCTCTAACCCAAAGACTCCTTGGAGGGAGAAATCAGAGCCAAGGAAAGGTCAAGTGAACAAGATCCATCCTGTGATGGATCCATCCATCTTTGTTTGATTTGCCTAATTATAATACATTTTGTTGTCGTTTAGTCTTCACCATGACCCCTTTGGGGGTTTCTTGGCAAAGTTACTGGACTGGTTTACCATTTCCTTCTCTGGCTCATTTTAAAGATGAGGCAACAGAGACAACCAGGTTAGGTGACTTACCCAGGGTCACACAGCTAGTAAAAGCCTCTGAGCCTGTATTTGAACTCTAGTCTTCCTGACTCCAAGCTAGGCCCTGTTTCCACTGTGCCACCTAACTTCCCCTAATTATAATACATAAGCATACCACATACCCATGGGAATCACCGCTCCATTAAATGGACACTATTCCTTTCTTCAATTTTTGGCTTGTGTCCTGGTAGCAGTAACTCTCTAAAAAAAGAATGGGGAAAAAAATTGACTCTCTTCCACATCTCCCACAGTTTACAGCAGCAGTATCATAAAGGAACTTTTTGGATGAGCCAATTCCTTCAGGATACCCTAGCCTGTGGAGGTAAATATAAATATCATTTTATCTGCTGTCAATTTGATTTCCCCTTCTTCAGATGAGACTTCCCAAACCTCAGGCACATATATCAACTAGATGGCTAGGGAGGAAAAGATGAGGGTGGATTCTCAGCAAGAAGCTCAGTGTTATTAAGGATTCCCCAGGCAAGGTAAGGCACTAATAATATTTTGCGTACAGGTTACTCAATATGAAATTACCTGTCATATCCCAGAGTTTCTGGGAGCTCATATTAACATGTATAACAAATAACAAAGAAATGGAATTTCAAGGAAGCTTTAGTTTCTGTCAGTAGCACTTTTTGAACCCCTGCCCCCAATGCTTCATTGGCCACTTCCATCTTTAAAAAATTTATTTTGGTCATGAATTAGAGGCAGTATGGAGCAGTAGATAGTGCAAGGAATTTGGAAGTCAGAAAGACCTGGGTTCATATCCTGAACTACTCTGTCAATTTGTACTACACACTCACATATACATATATATGTATGATAATATGTATATGCATGCATGTATATATGCATATACACACATAAGTTTGAGGTTTTGTTTTAATGATAATAATAGGTAGCTTTTATATAGTGCTTTATGACTGAAAAAATTCTTCACAGTTATCCTCACTGAATGCTTACAACAACCTGGGAAGTAGGTGCTATTATTATGCCCATTTCTGAGATGAGAAAAACTGAGGCAAACAGATGTTGACTCCCCAGAGCCACACAGGGAACAGATTTGAACCCAGGTCCTCCTGACTACAGGAATGGCATTCTATCCACTGCATGATACAGCTGCTTTTTTTTTAAAAAAAGAGCTCTCTTGCCAACAGTGTCGGTCTTGTCTCTCATCCCAGCATTAAATTATACCAGATCCAATGGCCAACAACCACAAAAATAATATTTTTAATGATCTGCTATGTACCGATATCAAGCAAGGTACTGAATGGGGAGATATGCATGAGAAACATTTTCAGTATCATAAATGTCCTAGGCTATGTAGCTATAAGTCATGGAACACCACCATCTCCAAGAAAACAGGTTAATATTAACATTATCATGGGGAAATGGAACTGTGTAAAATAGGTGTGTTATCAACGGTGACCTGGATTTGAGAAGCAGCATAAAAAGTATCAAAGACATATTTGAGAAGAAGACGTGGGTCAGTCTTGTGCTGAGAATGATAGTGAGATGAATAGACAGCATGGGTGAGGGTTATATTCATATTGACAAGAGCGTCGAATTCTAGGCAGGGGTGGGGAACCTGGGCCTCTAGGCCACATGTGGCCTTCTAGGTCCTTGGGTGTAGCTTTTTGACCAAGTCTAAGTTTTACAGAACAAATCCTTTAATTAAGGGGATTTGTTCTGTGAAGTTTGGATTCAGTAAAAGGGCTGCACTTGAGGACCTAGAGGGCCACATGTGGCCTCGAGGCCACAGGTTCCCAAACCTGTGGGGTGTCCTATTACCCTGATGATGCATGTACACACTCTATGATCCAAATATACATGCATACTTATTGTTCTTCACATATGATATTCCATTTTGCACCTGTGTCTTTTGCCTTGCCTATCTCATGCTCTCTGTCCTCCCCTCTGCTTCTCAGAATGTCTGGCTTCCTTCAAGACTCAACTTAAATACCATCTTCTGCAGGAGAACTTCCCCACCTTTATGTCGTATGTCCCTATTTATATAAATAACATCTCCAGATTAGAATGCAAGCCTCTTGAGGGCAGGGACTGTCTTTGCCTGTCTTTGTATCCCCAGAAATTATCACTATGTCTGGCAAATAGAAAGAAGCAAATAAATGCTGGTTAGTTGACTGATTGAAGATAGTAAACAAAGAAGAGGAAGGCTTCCGACATTAGGCAGAAACTCTGGAGGGCCTAAGAGAAAACATGGAGGAGAACAGTAGCATAGGATTCCAAAAGTGATGGAGGGTTACCAGTAGGAGAATCGACACCCAAAAAGCCATCATTGTATTAAAACACTTTTTCCAAAAAAATGTAAACTACAGGTAGGCCCTACTCTTCATCACCTCTTAAATCCTAGAAATTGTACCATGAAATGTACTGTATTGGCCTAAAGATCACAATTGGGCCTAGTATCACTGACAAAGGGCTTAGCATCAAATAAATCATAAATATGAGCAGTTATACTATACAAATAGAGAAATAGCCATTATTCATTTCCATAATCACTTTCAATAGCAAAGTGATACCTGAGATCATAATCACTAATTGCATAAGAAACCATAATGTATTAGTAAAGTGTGAAAAAAGAATCCACTCTTCATTTTTACACATGCTACTGAATGCCACTGGAAGAAGTCGCAGTAACCCACAACTGTGCTGACAATATACAAAACAAATTTAGGCTATCCAATCTCAGCTGAGTCCTTAGTGCCACATGGCAATCTTTTTTATTACTCCCTGATTGACTCTAGTGCACTCCCACAGTGGATGTTCCAAACCTCTTCTCTCTCTTCAATAGCCACTCATTTCTCCCTCTCAGCAGAATACCTTTTATACTGTCTTACTAAGAAAACTGAGACCATCTGTCTTGAACTCCCTCTTTTCCTAGTCTGTTCCTTTTTATTGGGAGTTCTTAACTTTTTCTGTATTGTTTGACAGTCAGGGGCCTAGAGATGCCTACTCAGAATAATCTTTTTAAATGCATAAGTTAAATACATAGGTATACCAAGGAAACTAATTATATTGAAATACAGTTATCAAAATATTTTTATTAAGAACACAATATTAAGAATCCTTATTATATCATCCTTTATTTTTTTTCCTTTCTTTCCAATCTAGGAGGAAGAGATAGCTCTTTTTCTTTCCAAAGCACAAAGGGTGTGCTGGTAAATATTTAACAATTGAGTCTCCAAAAAATGTTCGCAGATACAGTTTAACTTGCATTAGCAATATTTTCTCTATTATCTTGTTAAATCTACACCATCAATAAAACAATAAACCAACACCTTATTTGTAGCATTTGCCAATTAACAGAGGTATTATTGCTCACACTGGAAATTTAACCAGTGGGCTCTAGTTCAAGGTGGCCCCAGCACAAGCTCCAATGTGCTCTTGACTCTATCCCCTTCTGTCTCCTCCAGGACCTTGACCCTTCAATCATTCTCTCTTTCTCTCACTTGTCTACTTATTTATGGGCCTTTTCCTGATGCCCACAAACACGTTCAAATTTCTCCCTCTCCCCAGTTCGTAGTAAAATCTTTTCTTAGTCATTATACTTCCTTGAGCTATCATTCTATATTTCCTATCATTTTTACAACCAAATTCCTTAAAAAGTTAATTATACTCATTTATTCCACTTCTTCAGCTCCTACCTACCTTTCAAAACCTTTCAATATGATTTCTAACCCCAAAATTGAATTGCAAGTGTGCCAATGACCTCAATTGTAACCTCCCATCTCATTCTTCTTGACCTCTCTGCAACTTTTGACTGAAGCTATTAAGCATACCTTTTGGGGCATTCTTTTTCCTTCCTTGGCTTTCATGACCCTGATCTCTCCTGGTTTTCTCTATCTTTTCTCATTCCAAGCATCATCAGGGGTCTAAGCTTCACAAAGACTAGCCTAAGGATGATGTATCTAACAGTGAATGAAGGGGCAGAAATGTTCGTTTGCCTTAATGAAAGTGGTAGTGGGAGGTAGGAGGAGTGTGGAGGCAATATTTATGGATGAATTATATTACTATAGGCCTCAAGTCATTACGAAATGAAAAAACAGACTCTCCAGATAGCAGAGAAAAGAGCACTGGATTTAGATATGAAGGACCTGGGTTCAACTCTCAGGTGTTCTGCCTCCTACCAGTCTGACCTATGGAAAAAAATTCCATAAAATGAGGTCTACAAAAAGTCCTTAACTTTTCTTGTGTCATGTCCCTCTTTGGCAGTCTAATGAAGCCTACTGATTTCTTCTCAGAATAATGTTTTAAATGCTCAAAATACACAGGATTACAAAGGAAACAAAATCTATCCCAGGGGTAAGAACACATGTAGATAATCTAGACTAGAGATCTAAGATCTAGACTAGACTGAGATATCTATGGTGTATTTTGGCTCTAAAACACATATAATGATCTATTTTCCTTTTTGCTCTCTCCTTGAGTAACTACCCATTATTAGCTTTTTCTAAATCCTCATCACTCTTGATCTCCGTGCAGCCCTTGGCATAGCTGATCACTCTCTTCTCCTTGACACTCTCTTTTCTCTAGCTTTTCATCACACTGATCTTTACCCTGGTTCTCCTCTAACCTATCTAACCAATCCTCAGTCTCCTTTGTGGGATATTCATCTAGGCCATACACTCGAATCATAGGTGTCCCACTAGGCTCTGTCCTGGGCTCTCTTTTCTTCTTCCTCTATATTATTTCAATTGGCGATGTCATATACTCCCCTGGATTCAATTATCATCTCTATGCAAATGACTCTAAGATCTATTTAGCGAGTCCTCTTCTGACCTTCAGTCTCATTTCTAGTAACCAACCATCTCAAACTGAATGTCTTATAGATATCTTTAATTCAACATATCCAAAATTAAACTCACTATCTATCCCCCCAAACCATCCCCTCTTCCTAATTTTCCTATTACCGTTAAGCCATCTTCCTCTCACCTAGGCTTTCAAATTAGGGATCATCCTAGACTCCTCCCTAACTCTCACCCTCCATATCCACTCAGTTACCAAGGTTTGTCATGTCTACCTTCACAACATCTTTCATATATACCCTAATCTTTCCTCTGATGATGATGTTATCCCAGTTCAGGCCATAATACCCTCAGACATGACTACTGTATTGTAATAGCATGCTGGTTGGTCTCCCTCCATCATGTTCCTCTCTTCACCAGGCTATCCTCCACTCAGCTAACAAACTGATTATCCTAAATGGTAAGTACAACTCTGTCATTCCCCTATTCAATACACTCCATTGCCTCCAAGATCATATAAATCCTCTGGCTTTTAAATTCATTCATAACCTGGTCCCTTTCTAAAATTTCTTTTTTTTT
>CM053623.1:256883213-256923032 GCA_028646595.1 Phalanger gymnotis
GTCCCAAAGCTTATTGGGATGAGACTCTTGTCTTACCAGTAGAGATCACCTGTGTGAAGGGTAGGGCAGAGTTGGTGACTGCTAGAGACTTCAGTCTCTTCCATCTCCTTTGAGGTCTCTTCAAGCTTCAAATCAATTCAGGCACTACAGTCACGCTTCTGGTTTCCAGCATCAAGAAAGAAGATGGAGGAGATCAACCCTACTTCAAATTGCTGAAGGGAAAGACTGGAAGAAGCCAGCATGGAAGGAGTTTGCATTTTCCATCATGTCCCTCTCCTTAGTCTGCTACACTACAGACTTTGGGAACCTTCCCTTTGGGTGAGACTCTCTCTCAGTTGAGCTGAGTTGCCTTGTTCCCAATGGGAGAGCTCCCACACTCCTTATTATCTAGTATATATTTTCATACGTATACCTTCTCTGATTTCTGTTTTGCTACTACTTTGAATAGATGAATTTTCTTTGGTAATTGCTATGTGTGTTCCTTGTGGAAGCAGTATTTGGTGGGAAAGGGATCAAGCCTTGGATATAAAGTTTTCAGTCCTCCTTCCCCCCAATAATGAAACAACAATCAGAAATTAGATTGAACCTGAAACTCAACTCCTCCAGACTGATAAACTTAAGGGAACACATAGATATAATTCTAGGCCAGTACCCCATCTCTCTGAGGACAATGGAATAGCCTCTGGATCCAACTTCCTATTTCCCCCTCTTGGCAGGAAGGGTGGGGAAAGAAGAGGCTAGAAATGTTTATTCTAACTCCCTTCAAACCACACAATGACACCATCATGTTACATGTGGGGGGTGGGGGGAGCGACCTTGCAGCATGTGGGGGCCCCCCTATACTTTTCCTTATATACACACACACACAAACATACATATATACATATGCATATATATATACACATATAGTGTGTATACATACATATGCATATGCATATGCATATACACATACACATATACACATACAAATACATATACATTCCCTCCAACAGTATGTAACCACTCTAGGGCAGGGATTGTTCAGTTTTTGTCTTTATCCGTAGCACCTGGCACTTAACAGAATTCTTTTGAATTGAATTGGCAAAACTCTCCCATAAAGTATGACAGATTTGATTAGAAAATGTAATCCAGCAATGGCTGCATGTATGAAACACACTAAGCATAAAGACACTTAGAGTATAACCTCTTAGAGGACAGGGATTTTCATTTTTTTTTCCTTTTCATTC
Organism: Phalanger gymnotis; assembly: GCA_028646595.1. Lineage (NCBI taxonomy): Eukaryota > Metazoa > Chordata > Mammalia > Diprotodontia > Phalangeridae > Phalanger > Phalanger gymnotis. The sequence goes on from CM053623.1 coordinate 256,884,440, forward strand.
ATAGTACCTAGCACATTACATTGCAAAAAAGAGGAACTTAATTGAATAAGTCATCTGGTTTAATACCATTATGTTACAGATAAGAAAATCGAAATGCAAAGAGGTAAATGACAGTGACTTTCCCATGATCACACAGATGATAATGGCAAGGTCTGGTTGCAAACCCAAATGCTCTGATTTCAAGTCTAGCACTCCTTCTGTTGCATAATTCTGAATCACATGGTTTCAGGTAAGACAACTATAGAAATAAATACTATCAAGGAAGACAAATAGGTAAACTATACTTCAGGATACCATAGATAACTAAAACAATATCAAAATTAAATGTATACACGAAAAGGCATAGGAAAACTTAAATGCAAAGAAGAACTTGAGAAGATAACCATAGATAAACTGATAAATATAATGACAAGCATGAAGAAACTTACGGATCTGAACATAATGCTGAAAAAAACTTCGTTTGATAAATCTATGGCTACTGTCCATTGAACATTGAATATCTAAAACTTAAATATATCCAGAATAGAAGTTGCTGACTTTTCCACAAAACCTGCCTTTCTTCTAAATATTTCCTATTTCTGTCAAGTGCACCATCATACTTTGAGAAATGGACCTAAAACGATGACATCCAAATTAATGAGTTGCTCGAAGAAACCATCGAAACAAATGATGAATTCTTATCCCTGAAAGGAAAGTTGAGGCCTCCTAGGGACAAATATGTTTATGTTATTAGGCCTAGGGACTGAGACCTAGCTGCTGCTCAAGGTTTAAGCTTGTGTAAGCCACAAGGTGGCACTTGGATCTTCTTCTATCAGCTCACTTCAAACTAAGAAAAAACAAAAAGTACCTAGAATACCAACATCTATCTAGCCTTCCTTTCTTAGTGTTTTTTGGGCTCGATGTTCTTCTCAAGGGTATGGGTTGTCCCCCAAAATTCATAATTACCTTTCGGTTCATGCCCCCCTACTTGGATGACTCAGTTTTACTTCCCACCTTGGAATCTCCTCAAAGGATTAGCTCAACTGGCAAATGGGCTAAAATATAATCACTAAAATGAAAGTGAAGTTTAACAGTAAATTCCTAAGTGATTGAGCTCCTGCTCCTGATAAAGTTGAATTTTCAACTCTTCCTGCTGTCTCTGCTTCAGGCTTCTTTGCTCTTTAAAGTGAGAGACAGATGTAACTAAAGGACTTGGGAGAGAAACACCTTCAAGAACATCCAATCTCTCAGCCACAGAGGGAAAGAAAAATTGTCTCACCATGCTCTAAGCCACCTCTATCTCTCTTGTCTCATAGAAATTTCAGTCAACTCCTAGCCAAATGCCAGGAGAATCTGTCACTCAGATCAGAGCCCCAGGAAACTGTCTGATATTTGAGCAAGCTGACAGGAGGGAAGTCTAGGCATGCCCAGTTGGCACTATCTCCCCTGGGGGCTCACGCAAGCCAATGTTCTTTTTCAATTCTCATCCCAATTTGGGGTTGCCTTGACTAGAAGCCTGAGAAGAGTCAAACACTCAGCACTTCCATGGGTTGGCCCCAGGTTCTCCTCTGCCAGGCAGCCCATATGTTCAGATGCTTGCATCTTCTTCCCACTATCACAGCTGAAACCTGTAAATGCCAGTCAGCAAAAAAGAGTAAATGTCAGAAAGTCTGAGAATGAATTCCACAAAGTACTGTATGTGCCTTTTGAAAAGTCCTGGGAAATCATGCGAGCAATTAGTGACCCTGGCAGTTATGTATTATGGTGTCACCTCTCCCTCCACTGACTCTTCAACTCCATGTTTCCATCTTTTGGTGCCTAAAGTTCCAGAAAAAAATGAAAAAGGAAAAGGGGATCCACTGAACAAGAAGAAGTTGTCTGAACAAGGACTACATATTGAATAATTATATTAGGGAAAGATGGTAGTGACATGGAGATAGGGACTAGATCAGTGATATTGTTATAATGAGTAAACTACCAAACTGCATATACAGAAGTGCCTAGAGCACCAAGAGGTTAAATGATTCATCCAGAGTCACATAGCCAGTATGGCTCAGAGATTGGACTTCAATCTGGGTCTTGTTGGCTTCAAAGCCAGCTTTCTGTCCTCTGTCCTGCACTACCTCCATCCTACATTGCCAGATTGTACATGAGATAGTGAGATAATATATCAAAATATATGGATGAACTAAAGCATTCCTTAGAGGGAAACATATCAATGAAATATATTATCAGAAGAGAAAAAAAGAGAAGAATAATGAAGTGCCCAATTTAAAAACTAGAAAATTAACAGAACAAAAGAAGACATTTTGAAAATCAAAGGAAAAATATAGTTGGAAACAAAAAAGCTAAGTGAGCTGTTAGAGGAAAAGGATTTGAAAAAGATAAATCATTAACTAATTGCATTAAAAGAGAAAGGAAGGGAAATCGAATGGCCAAAATGCAAGTGAGAATGATGACATGGCAATGAATAGAGGGAAAAAGACAATCATTAGAAGTTAATATACCGAATTATATGATAATGTAAAGGAAACATATAGGTCAAACACAAAACACCTAACTAAAATATGAGAGATCTGAAACCTTTTGGTTTCAGAAAGAGAAAGTTAAGGGTATAAATGAACTCCAAAAGGAAAAATAAAAAGCCCAAACCAGGTAAATTTTTGTAAAACAAAAGAAATACAGGGAAAAAAATTATAAAGAAAAAAATCCTTGTATCCAATATCTCTGACAATAACCTAATATGCAAAACAAAGCGCAACATGACACAAATCTATAAGACTTAAAGTCATTCTCTAATAGATTATTAAGACATGAACAAAGTTTTCAAAAGACATATAATCCATCAACAATAATAAATAAAGGACTCAAAACCACTAATATTAAGAGAAATGGAAATGAAAACATCTCTGAGGTATCACCCTGTCAAGGTTAGTTAAAGATGAAAAAAGTCATTGCTGAACTGGCTGTAGGAGGCAGAGTGCTAATTCACTACTGATGGAGCTATAAATAGGCTCAACCAAACTTGAAAACAGTTTGGAATTATGCCTTTCAAACATCTCAAACTGGATGTCCAGCAGACACCTTAAACTCAACAACTCCAAAACAGATCCCCCTATAGTCTCCCCTGATTCTACCTTCTCTATTACTATAGAGCCCAACAGTATCCTCCCACTTGCTCTAGATTCATGACCTATGTGTCATCCTCAACTCCTCCTTATGTCTCACACCTCATATCCAATCTATTGCCAAGATCTGATGATTTTACCTTCACAACATCTCTCAAATTTACTACCTTCTCTCCTCCAACACTGCCACCACTCTAGTGCAGACCCTCATCCCCTCACTCCTGGATGATTGTAATAACCTGCTGGTGGGTGTACCTGCCTCAAATCTCTGCCCACTCCAATCTAGCCTCCATTCAGCTACCAAAATGATTTTTCTAAAGCATAAGTCTGATCATGTCACTTCCCTACTCAATAAACTCCAGTGACTCCCTATCACCTCTAGTAAAAAATACAAAATCCTCTGACACTAGCCTCCTCGATGACCGGTGAACAAGACGCTCTCTCTTAGCTCCAGGCATTTTCTCTGGTTGTTCCCCCTTCTCTGCCTACTGGCTTCCTTTAAGTTACAATCAAAATCTCATCTTCTACAGGAAGCCTTTCCCAACTCCTTTTAATTATAGTGCCTTCTTTCCATTAACTGTTTTCTATTTATTCTACATGTAGCATGTATGCACATATTTGTTCATTTTATTTCTCCCCAATTAGATTGTTAGCTCCTTGAAGGCAGAGACTGTCTTTAGCTTCTTTTTATATCCCCAGCACTTAGCACAGTGCCTGGTGCTTAATAAATATTTATTGACAGATCGAATACGTGTGATACCAAAAATCTTGGAGAAAAATTATATGCCTAACAAATGGGGGTGGATAAGAATTAGTGGTTTATCACTGCATAATAAGGAGCACTGAACATGAAGAATTCAAGGAAATATGGGAAGACATACAGAATAATAACAGCTAGTTATCATTTACATAACACCTTAAGGCTTGCAAAGCCCTTTACAAATATATCATTTTATCCTTATGGAAACTCTGAGAGGTAGATGCAATTATTAGCCCCATTTCAGAGATAAGGAAAATGAGGCAGATAGAAGGTAAGTGACTTGCCCAGAGTGTCATGCAGGTAGCAAGTACTGAAGGCTGGTTTTGATCCTAAGTCTTCCTGACTCCAGATACAGTGTACCACTGTAGAACCAAGAGAATAATATATACAAGGTAAATGAATACAACATTAAAGGGCAAGAAAGCTCAAATCAATCAATGGAGAATATTCATAAATTGTTAAAATTAAAACATCCAATCTTCCTTTTTGTTAACCAAAAGTAATCTATAAAATGTAAAGTTACATGGGCTAACACCGGTGTCCATTACAGTAAGTGGTTAAGTTATATACTATTATTACTTGATAATTAATTATCAGTATCAATTACTTGGATGGAAAAGTGCTTTGGAGGAAAAAAAAAAGAAAGGTGATTTGGATAGAAGAGTGTTATTAGCATGTTAAAACAAATAGTTTCATTTTTATTGCACTAACTGTAGTGTAATAAAGAATAGAATTTGTATGGAAGACACTTTCCTTTCCCTTCTAATTTCTAAAGTGTGGGGGATCACCCTCGACCCTATCCTTTGAAACAATCTCCAAGAAAGAACCAGAGGCCTTACTCCAACAAACTACTTAGCTTCCTGAGACGGAAGCAAAATAAGCTTTGAATTCAACACTAAGAGTCAAATAAAGAAGGACGTTTAAATCGTAAGTCTTTACTTATTTGAATAATGCAACATCAGAAGCACATCTGGACTATTGACTTCCACACCATGGACATTTTAAACAACAAACATCTGCAGCTCTATTAGTAAATCAACCACACTGTTTGGAACTAGGGGGATCTTAGATATCATCAAATTCAATCACTCCTTTTTTTCCAGATGAGGAAACAGAGAGTGAGATAGGTAAAGTGAGTTCCCCATGGACAGAGCCAGCATTTGCAACTTCATCCTCTGATTCCAAATTCAATGCTCTTTATAAGACATGCTGCTTTTCCATGGAAAAAGAAAAAAAAATTCCCTAATTTTCCAACATGTCGGATCACTGTACAATTACCTAAATGATATGAGTTAATCTGCCAGTAACAAGGCAATCTATTATTTGTCGACAATCTTTTTGTTCCCTATTTGGGTACAGCAATAATTTATTATTCCATCTTACTGTCATATTCCCATTTACCACTAGAGGGAAAACTTTTACTGAAACAAAGCAACATTCAAAAGCAGCATTTTATTTTCAAAACCCCTTAGGTTATGAGGATAGTAAGCTAATAGAAATGCTTCAGTATGCTCATCTGTTACTCTAAAAATGCAAATAAAAAAATAGCAGAGAGAATTCTTTTTAATGAAACATATACTAACATATTACCTGAATACATTAACATATTACTTTCTTAATTACATTTCCAAATATTATATATATTGAAAAGAAGTTCTGATCTGTCATATCATTTGATTCTCACAACAATTCTGTAAAGTAGCTAAGGCAGATACTCTTTCGCCTGTTTTTAGATGATGAAACAGAAGCACAGAATAATCAGAAGATACCCCAATTTTCAAGGTGAGTTAGGAGTAGAACTGAAAATTTGCTTCAGTTTTCCTAACTCATAGTCTGGAGCTCTTTGTATTTAAACTACACTGCTTCTCTATTTTTTTACTTTTGGGAGAAAAACCGTAACATATAGTAATAATTTTATTTTCATACAAAGCATAAGAATGCATGTAAATAGTAGTAGAGAAGGCTAAAAGCTCAGGCCTCCTACCTCCTAATGTTTTTTTTTCTCCTACTAAACCATAAAAAGTTGTGACATGTTGCTTTTTATATCATATATGCTCTATTGTAAATATATTCAGCTTAAAAGTGCACTAAGATATTTGGGATACTATGTGTGTCTATATACATAGCTACCTACATATATATGTACACATGTGCATACATATTTAAAGTTATTAAAGCAACAAAATGACTTAGCTCTTTGTGAGATTAGACTAGCCATCTCCATTGAAACTTAAAGAAAAAAATTAAAAACATAAAATATCCTTCTCTGAATGTATTGCCACTTACCTGATATGATGATGATAGCTAACCTTTACATAGTCCTTTAAGGTTTGCCTAGGGCTTTACATATATTATCTTATTTGATATAGCATAAGATGTACATTTATGAAATAACAAAGCTCTTGAGGTCAGGTTTATCTTTTGTATTATCCTCAATATCTAACATAGTTTGGTGTCCATAGTGGGCACTTAAGCTTGTTTATTCAATGCCTGAATCATTGTTTGTGGTTGTGTGAAGTTTGGAAAAGGCAAGTGGTAGACAGAGATGGTGAAGGAAGGATAATGAAGTTCTTAACCTGGGGTTTATGCATAGACTTCTGGGGGTCTGTGAACTTGGATGAGGAAAATTACATCTGTATTTTCTAACTGAAATTTAGCATTTCCTTTAACTATTTAAAATCATTTTGAGAAGGTGTCAAAGGGATCCATGTTAAAGGGGTAAAAGGTTAAAAGGTTAAGAATCTTTGCATTCCATATGGTATCTGGTACATGCCTTAATCTGGGGGTGGGAAATCTTCAGGTTTGAGGCCACATGTGGCCTTCTAGGTCCTTAAATGCAGCCTTTTGAGTGAATCCAGTTTTAAATTTTTTTCTTTTAAATTCAAATTTTAAAATTTAAAATTTTTGGATTCAGTCAAAAGTCAAGGAAGGATCTAGAAGGCCACATCTGGCCTGAAGGCCACAGACTCCCCGCCCCTGCTTATCCTTCTGACCTCTGTACCTTTGCTGATCCTGATGCTTTTGCCTTATTTCTCCTATCCCTCACCCCCATGGTTGAATTCCTAAGCTACTTTGAAAGCTCTTAAATCCTGCCTCTGACACTAACTAGTTGTGAAGCCATAGCCAAGGCTGTGTGCCCCTGAGAGCCTGAGTTTGCTCTTCTGTAAAATGAGGATTATGATGCGTCTCTATGTCACAGCCCCAGGGTTAAGGTTCAAATGAGATAATGTTTGCCAAGTGTTTCGTAAATTTTAAAATATGTTTTGTAAATTTTAAAATATGTCAGTTACTGCCATTATTGTGTCTCCTCCTCCACAAGACTTATTCCATTACCTCGGTCTTATCTATCTCTTATCCAACCTCAGAGAGCATTTTGCTTACATCCGATTATCTAGTATTATGTTGTGTTAGTGATTTGCATTAGATATTCCGCCCTGACATTCTAAAAATTCAAGGAACAGACATAAACACATACATTCTGCATGCAATGTCTCATTTGAAGATAGGCACTTAATAAATGTTTATTGATTGATTGTTGCCACAATACTTCAGAATATTGGAAGAGACTGCATAGGTGTACACGTCCTTGCAGAGGAAGGAAGCTAGTTGCACTTATCCTGAGTAGGCATGGGTCCTTACAACCTCATTTCCAGAATAGGGCTGTTAAAGAGTCAACACAGTATTTTTGATCAGAGAGGAAACGTGGTAGAGGATACAAAGAGAGATGTCTCCTTTTTGTGTTCTAAAGTCTTTACAATAGCGTTTTCTCAAGTCCCAAAGTAAATGTTGGCTTCATGGATGGATTTAATTTGTATTTCATCTTAAAAATTTCCTGACATCATTAAGCTAATGTCTGAAGATTCTAATGGGAAGTAAAAATATACTATAAACCTAAAGTATAGTGTGACCTCTGTGACACAGGCTTTCAAACTTAATACTGCATTTTCAACCTTCTGCTCTATTCTTCCAGAAAAAAAAAAGTGGTAGTCATATTTAAAAATTGAAGCTCTTAGTATTTCTTTTGTCTTTTAAACTTAATCTAATCCACTGGGGCAAATAATCTAAACATATATGATCAGTAATATATGATCTTTTGAAAATGGAGTTTCAATGATTCCACAGAATCAAAGCTGGGAAGGATGATAGAGGTTTATATAATGCTTATCTAGATATCTGATTTATGCATTGTATGAATAATGGTCCAAACTTACCAGAGGACCTTTGTAGTAGTCGTATGAATAATGGTCCAAACTTACCAGTGGACCTTTGTAGTAGTGTTTTCCATCACATTTGAAAATGCTGCATTAAATGATTGACTTAATTCTTCTCAGCAATACAATGATCCACAACAATATCAAAAGACACATGATGGAAAATGCTATCCACATCCAGAGAAAGAACTGGTGGAGTCTGAATGCACACTAAAGCATACTATTTCCACTTTGATTTTTTGGGTTTTTTTCCTTTTGTTCTATTTCTTCTTTCACAACATGACTAATGTGGAAGTGTTTTACATGATTCCACCTGTATAACCTCTTTTAGATTACTTACTGTCTTGGTGAGGGAGAGGGGGATGAAGGAAGAAAAACTTGGGACTCAAAATCTTCCCAAAGAATGAATGTTGAAAATTATCTTTACATGTAATTGGAAAAAAAATAAAATACTATTAAATTTTTTTAAAAAGAAAATACTGCAGTTAATAATATTTTTTTTCCTCTCTATACTCCATAGTTAGGGTGGTAATAATATCTTCCTTTTCTAAATTGAGTAATAGGGCAACATTTCCAAATTATTTATTCATTGAAGCAAACCCCTTAATTTTACAGGATAGGAAAGGGTAAATGACTTGCTCTTGGTCATGCAACTAGCAAGTCATAGGGATATTACTAAATCCTAGGTCTTTGGACTCTTTCAGTACTCTTTGACCAATACTTGTTGTGTTTAGCACTGTGGATTTCATATCTCATACTAAAATATTCATCTGTTATATTTGGCAAGCATTTTATGTTATGAAAATAACAGATATTTTCTACCTTATCTGAAAGTGAAATGATTTATGATCATGCACTCTGTGTTGTGCCTAGTACTGTATGCCTTTTCTTATCAGAAGAGATAGCAGTCATTGATAGTTCTCAGAACACATCAGTTGCAAAGATAGCTAGGTTGTGGGCTTGCTGCTTGTTGCTGACCTATGCAGAACATTTCCATATGCTAGCGTTTTGGACGAGAGAGTAAAATTCATCTTTGCAAAGTTGGATTGACTGGCCATGCAGTATCTGGTTCATTCTTCACATTTAATACATTCCACAAATGGGTGGTCCTGCAAAAATCTAATTTAAAATTATCTTCATTTGGTTGTTTAGATGACATTCTAAAAACCAATTGGACAAACATTTGTAGCTATAAGAATGTACTTGATAAGCTCAAGAAGTTCTGCCAATGAATTTTAAATATCTTTAGGAGAAACTAAGAAAAAGTTTATAGGAAAATGACCATGTCTGTGTGACACTGAATTAGAAATGAATTTGTAAAGAATTTGATCTGCCTATAAACATCACAAAAGTGCACTAACATCAATATTAATTTTAAAAAGGACTTGCTATTTCACAGTACATAACAGAATCAGATTAAATGAACTCATTTGCATAGCCAACTTCTCATATTCCATTTTGGTAAAAATACTTTCAAAGAAAGTTGTCCCATACACAAACCCAAGCTCCCTCCATCACTTAATGCCATGGTTAAAAAAGGAGTCCATGCAACCTTATTTATTCTTCTTGGCACACAGGAAATAACTGGTAAAATAATTAAGGGAAAGAAAATCTAAGCTTAAAAATTAAGAGGAATTATATGAGATGTTTATAGGGTTCCACTGAAGTGAATACCTAGGAACCACCTAAGAGGTAGAAAATGGGACACTATGTATTCAGACCTAGAAGATTAGCTTTAGCATTCAATAAAACAGCAAGCTTGCAGCCCTCAGGATCAAGGAAAACCACAAGATTTAAATAAAGGAATTTCAAAAAGTCTTATAGCTCATAAAACTTTAATCCTTTCTATTTTTAACATAAATGCATTCCAAGAAAAAAAATCTCAGGAAAGCTATTGGTTATAACTTCGCTTTCAGCAATAAACTCTACAGAACCTAGAACAGGCTGGTGCAATTAACAAACTTGGCAGCTTCTGTTGACCAACTTCATTAGATTAATGGTATTAATTGCAAGAGGAACAATTTGCCAAAAAAAAGGTACTGTAAGAGAATACTAGTATGTTTTATTTAATTTTAAACAAATTTTAGTGCAAAATATTATTTCTTCAGCTTAAAGGAAATAGATTTTTATACTATTATTTTGAAAATATGATTTGCCTTTAATTTGGGAAAATAATTTTAATTCCTTTATAATACATCGGGCTTCTGAAGTGAATGACATCAACAATATGGTAATTATTGCAAAAAAAAAATCACCTAATCATAAAAATCAAGCATGTGCTAATTTCTAGACTGCTAAAATTTTACCTATAATATCTATTCACTGAAATCATGTCACTAAAGAAACTACCACTGTAACCTGGATTATTTTTCCTTTTCCATTAAAAGGAAAAGTGTTCCTTCATTGATAGCCCAGAAAAATTAGGGGACTCTGTTAGGTTTTTATTGCAATAAAGGGTGAGACTGTTCCAAAGCTGTGATAGGACTGGAAATAGTTCACTCTGGGTTTCATTTATTTGACCAACATTTCTTAAACAGGGGCTCTGTGTAGACCCCTGGGCTAAGACACAACATTCAGATAGGGCACTGCACCTGTCTTTGATGAAGTTTATAGTAAGATACAAGCACCATTGGGTATACTGGGCATCACTAAGAGTATTAGAGAGTTGTGAATGGATTGCTCTTTAAAGTCTGATGAGACTGAAAGACCCCTTACAGATCATTGCGTTCAATCCTGTTATTTTACAGATGAAGAAACTGAGCCCCATATAGGTCAGGTTACTTGTACAAGTACGTATAAGATGTCAGTAGCAATGACGAGATTTAAAGCTAGGCGCAAACTCAATGTTTTCCCCCACTTCTCCCTAGAGACCTGAGAATGTTTATAGGATAAAGAGAAGTTAGTGGAGAGAGAGAAGATTGCTGAAAAATCATCCTGGAAAAAACTACAACTAAGACTATTAAATTCTATGTCTAACACTATATGATTTTTAAAACGAGGCAGGGAAAAGGGGAAGGAATGAATTCTTTAGAATTTCTTTCACCTTCAACCTAATATACAAACCACAGCATGGAATAAAATAATGTTCTCAAGTGTTACATTAATAACCCCTCTTACCAACCTCTATTATAAGCAAATCCTCATCCAAAGTAAGGACTATTCGTGTGGATTTCAGCAAGGAAGGATATGATTGAAAAGGTCACCCATTGTGATTTATTTTTTGCTGACTACAGTTATGGTTGAATATGAGGATGAGGCAAAAATTCATGCCAATACCAACAATGCCAGAAATTAGAATTTGCTATATATCAAGAGGGTCACCATGATCCTTGGTTTTATCTGGGCAAAGCAAATGCTGCCCCCAATCCAGGGTTCTGAGATGTAATATGACTCTACCCCATACATGGCACTATACACATTTTTTTCTTAATAATATTTTCTTTTTTTCCAATTACATGTAAAGAAAGTTTTCAACATTCACTTTTATAAGATTTTGACTTTTTCCCCTGCACTTGGGGGCATTGAATAAATCTGAAATAGGTTATATACCTGTACAATCATATTAAACATATTTCCACATTGGTCATGTTGTGAAAGAAGAATCAGAACAAAAGGGAAAAACCAAGGGAAAGAAAAAGATGAAAATGGTATACTTCAATCTGTATTCAGACTCCATCAGTTCTTTCTCTGGATGTGGACAGTATTTTCCAACATGAGTCTTTTGCAACTGTCTTAGGTCATTACATTGCTGAGGAGAGCCAACTCTATCAAAGTTGATCATCAAACAATGCTGCTGTTAAATAGTGTACAATGTTCTCCTGGTTCTGCTCATTTTACTCAGCATCAGTTCACATAAGTCTTTGCAGGTTTTTCTGAAGTCTGCCTGTTCATCATTATAGACCAATAGTATTCCATTACATTCACATACCACAACTTGTTCAGCCATTCCCCAATTGATAGGCACCTCCTCAATTTCCAATTCTTTTCCACCACAAAAAACTGCAATAAATATTTTTGTACATCTACATCCTTTCCCCCTTTTTATGATCTCTTTGGGATACAGACCTAGTAGTAGTGGTATTGCTGAATCAAAGGGTATTAACAATTTTGCAGCTTTTTGGACAACTACACACATCTTTTAATAAAACATTAAAAATTAAAAATTTTGAAAGTGAAAGGAACAAAGTTTAGAACAAGGGAATGAAATGCAGATGGTAGAATTTCAGGCCAGTAGGGAAGTTTGTGAGGGTTTTTGGAACTGAGTCCTTAATATGTTTGAGATATTGCATAAAGCCCTAAAATATAATAGTGGAAGAATAATTTGACTAGGTCAGCAAGTGAAATTAACAGATATTTATTAAATACCTACTATATGCCAGCTCAGCAGCTAGGTGGCACAGTAGGTGGAACACAGGCCCCAGAGTCACAAAGATTCATCTACCGGAGTTGAAATCCAGCCTCAGACACTTATTAGCTGTGTGATCCTGGGCAAGTCACTTAACCCTATTTGCCTCTATTTCCTCATTTATAAAATGAGAAGAAGGAAATGGTAAACCACTACAGGATCTTTGCCAAGAAAACCCCAAATGAAGTCATGAAGAATGGGACACTACTGAAATGACTCAACAACAATAAAGGTGCCAGCTCAGCCACCAACTAGCTGAATTACTTTGGGCAAGTAACTGCATGCCTTTGAGGCTCTATTCCTCTCCTATAATAGCAGAAAAGAGAAAGAGGATCTGGGTTCATAGCCTGACTGGGGTTTACCTGCATAATCTCAGGCAAGTCACAACCTCTTTGGGCCTCAACTTGCTCAGCCATTGATCTCCCTTCCAGCTCTGGATCCTTTTTTCTAGCTGATAACTAGGTCCCTTCCAACTCAAACAATCTGTGATTGTCAGTATCCATCAAGTCACACTACACAAGCAACTCATAAAAGCAGTCCTTTTTGTAGTCCAGTGAAAAGAGAAAACAAGCTGATGGGAAAACTACCTCCTGGAGTGAGGAGGAGTCTCATATGGTGAAAGCAGCGGGCATTTTCAAAGACTACAATTCTATTCTGTTGTTTGGGATGTCAACAGGTAGACAAACATCAATCTGGACCAGGCTGTCGTCAGATCCTAGAGTTCCCAGAATTCTACCTCATTTGCAGCTGAAAGGGCTATAAATACATTGTGTTGGAACGAGCTCTCAGTCATGACAATTTTCCACAAAGAAGTATTCTAAGCGAATGATCATTTTGTGCAATAGATGGGGAAAAATGGTTTGGGAAATAGCTTTTTCAAAAACCTAAATTATATCCATTTTAAGATGTGAAGCACAAAGGTTTGAGAGAAACCCATAATAGGCTCAGCCAATTGCCTGTACCCACATATTTGGAAGGAATTTCACCCGTTTTCTTTCCCTCTTGCTATTCTCTGGTTTTTTAGCTCTTCCCTGCCTCCAAAGTTATCATACCATAGCTGCCTACATCTGATGCTGGCTGACACCTGCCAGTTTACATTGAGGTGAGAGATCTAGTCTCATCAGGAGAGTATTGAGAACACAGTTCTCAGGTACAAATTCAGCTGTTATTCAAACAATTTTCTTCATTCATTATAAATACAAAAAGCTACCAAAAGCTGGATGAGTTTATTCAATTCCCTTTCCTCACACACAATCCTACTACCATTATAAATGACTTCTTATCCAGTGCCATTCATGTCTATGACCACAAAAGTGGATCTAGTCAATCCAGTAGAGGCCTTTTGCTAGGTCTGGTAACATTTTGTAGGAGAAGTCATTTATGTTCCAGCAGAAGAGAAAATGGATGATGATTCCAGAGATCCCATGATGAAATGTGCTACCTACCTACCTTCTGTCAGGATCCAAGACCATCCCCCTCTTTTTACTATTAGAAGACACCCTACTTTCCAGAGTTAAGGCCCAGCAAGCAAGCTGCACCCTAAGCTTGGCATAACAACTATCCTTTGCACTCACTCTCTGGATGAACGCTGCCGCAGCCACATCACAGGACTGATGGTCACTGAGCTTAGGCAAGCACCAATAGGCCCAGACATGAAACCCTGCTATGAATGGACTTTTTGTCACTAGACAACCTTGCCTCACTGTTGCTGTTATGCTCCCCTACTGTTGCTACACTACACTGTTTGGATCTTTGTCTAGCCACAAATACATAAATCAAAGTTTAGCCTCACTGCCACAGCTCTCCTACTAGAGGAGGCCCTGACATGTGTCTAATTTCTTTCCCCCAAAAGAATAAAGAAAGCTTTTTGCTTTTAACGTGCATGAGCTCTTTGGTATTTTTGGCATTAGCAGTAGTTGCAAAACCTCTTTGACTGGTCATTTGTTACCAGAGTTGACACTTCTGACAGAGAATGGTGATAGCCTCAAGATTCAGAATGAGACATGGCCAATTTGGGTATTTGCCATGTTTGACTATGCATATTTGTTACAAGAGTTTTGGTTTGGCTTGGTTTTTCTAATGGATAGGAGGAGAAAGAAAAAAATAGATCTTTGTTAATTGAAAAAGTAATTAATTTTTAGAAATACAATGAAGAGAAAGAATTTACCTAACTCCTCCTGGATTTGTCCAAGAAAGGCAAGTTATAAAAACAATAACCTTTTTAGGGTATGTGTGGATTGCATTAGGGGGCCTCTCTGGACATATACTCCTACAAACTCCAGGTCATTTGTTTATGTGCTCCCCCAAGTAAGTCACCAAAATAAACTGAGGGATGGACAATTAGAGCGGTATACCAACCCTTGAATGGTGAGGATGTAGTTCAGCCACTAAAGTGATTTTCCTGAAACACAGGTTGAATCAGGTCACTGGCCTACTTAACAAATTCCAGCAGCTCAATAGTGAACCCCCAGGACCAAATACAAAATGTTCTGTTTGGCATTTAAAGCCTTCCACAACCTAGTCTCCTCCTACCTTTCGAGTGTTCTTACACCTTACTCACCAACGTGTACTCCTCAATCCAGTGACGCTGGCCTTCCTGGCTGTTCCATGAACAAGACACTCCAACTCTCCACTACTGACCTCCATGGCTTCCTATAAATTCTTACTAAAATCACATCTTTTGTTGAAAGCCTTCCCCAGTTCCTCCTAATTCTAGTTCCTTCTCTCTGCCAATTATTTCTCATTTATCCTGTATACAGCTTGCTTTGTATATATTTGTTTGCATGCTGCCTCTCCCATTAGATTGTAAACTCCTTGAGGGCAGGGACTGACTACCTTTGCCTCCTGAGGCATAGTGCTGAGCACAGTGCCTGGCACATAATAGGCACTTTTAATAATGTTGACCAATGTTGAAATACCAATAAGCTACTTTTACAAAGGAAAATTCATATTTATTTATCTGTTTTCTAGGCAGTGCTGGGACAAAGGCACAAAAAAGGATATAAAATTGCTAGTGCAGAGAGGAATTTGTCATTCATACTAGCTGAAGAAGGAATCCATGTGCCTTGCCTCTTCTAGCTCAGAGCTGTGGGTAATACTCCTAATGAGAAAACTCTAGAATTGAGCATGGTTAGCCTGAGCAAGAGAAGATTCGGGGTAGAGTACGGAAGGAGAGGGTGGATCTGAGAGTTGTCTTCATACGTTCAAAGGGATTTCATCCAGAAGAGGGGTCTGTTCATACGGTCTCTGAGATCTTTCCAACTCTAGGATTCTGTTATCAGATTTGTCCTGCTTGAGCCCAGAGGAAAGAACTAAAAGCAGAGAACAGAAGTGAAGAGAGCTATCCCTGCATTCCATGTAAGAAATTACTTCCTAACAATTAGAGCTGTCCAGCTCTACCATAGGAGGTAGTGAGTTTCTCCAATACTAACAGTCTTCACCCTAGTCTGGATGAGCCCATGTTGGGTATGTTATAGAACGGAGACTGATTTGGACTAGATGGCTTCTAGAATGCCTTCCAAATGAGACTCCGTGATTCTTAAGTAAAGACATTGTGAGAAATGAATATTTCTCTCTTAAATTTAATAACTAATTATTGTATTCATAACAAGATTTTTCTCCTTTTCTACTTCCTCATTCAGAAATCAACTACTGTGGGAAATCTCTCTTAAAGATTTACCCAGGCCAAGATCTTAACAGACAGTAAAAGAAATTCTATTTTGGGCTAATGGGTGTATTCCTGCTCATTTTGTTTGTTCAGACAGGTCTGGGAAAATGTGGGTCTTCCCTTTTGTCTTAACAAGTGATATGGAAATTGATGTCTCTATTAACCAAGATTGGGGTGACACAGCTCACAAGGCCTTCATTTTAATATATCTCACCTACTATTGGGTTATCCAGTCAGAGTTGATTGCCACCTCTCTGGAACACCTACTCTTTGAAAGGCATATGAACTGTGAGCCTGCCACCACCATGACTGTCTTTGGTCTGAGAGAGACAGCCAAAGGACCATCCTTTTATTAGTAATGTGCTGGCTTATTAATAAAATGATTAAATTATCCAGAAATTATGTCCCTCAGAATTTTTTTAATCACCACAACATGAAGGAATCTATTCCTTGGATAACTCAATGTGGTTGGCTCATCAAAAAGTAAAAGTGCTATAACCAAGGACAGCCCTAAGAAGAGAAAGCCTTGGATTTGTTGACCAGAGGTAATAGCAGTGAGCCTATGAGGGAGCTAACCACTCCCTAGAACAAGAGGCTAATAGAAAGATCCTCCTGCATAACAATACCAAGCTGTAAATGTGAAGAATAATGAATAACATGACAAAACCTAACAACAACTTTCCACCACAGAAGACTGACAGCAATCTCCAGACAAGGAGATAATTAATAACAGCAATAATAACAACAACAATATATATTTATTTACATTGTGGTTTTAAAAGCACTTTGCTAACACCCCAAGAGGTAGCCAGATCAAATGTGTATTATTCCCATTTTACTAACTGGAAACTAAAGGCTCACAGAAGTTACTTGCCTTGCTAATAATTGTCATGAGCAGGAATGAATCTTAGGGCCACAAAGCAAGGTTTTGACCTAACCAAGCAACAACCTGTCCAGGTCGATAACTGGATTTCTACCAGTAGAGTGCAATACTATAAAGTTACTAGAGAACTATAACTAACTATAACAGGACCCAGGTCACCAACAGAAAACATTGAGATAAAGTTGCTACAGGCAACTAGGACAGGCAAATTGGTAATAACTAAACTAGCAAATCAATATGGCTAGGATAATACACACTTCCAAGTAGGATTTTTTATACATTAACTGTATCTGATAAAAGTATGAAAACCAAGATTTATAAGGAATAGACACAAATACGTGACCAAGAACACTGCCCAACAAAAGAGAGACCAAAGGACATAAACAAATGTTTTCAAAATAAGAATTATAAACTACTCACTGGCACAGAAAAATGCTCCAAATCACTAATAATGAAGGAAATATTAATTAGAACAACCTTGAGGTTTCAATTCATAGCTATCAGATTGTCAAACATCAAGGGAAATGTAGGAAGAGAGGCACACTGATACACTTATACACTGTTGGTGGAATTGTGAATTGGTCCAATGATTCTGCAAAGAAATTTGGATTTTTTGGAGAAAAATTGGTATTCTAATCTGATAGTATCTAATTCTGCTGCTGGGCATATACACCAAAGAAGGCAAAAACAGAAAGAAAACCTCTGTGTATACCAAAATATTAAGCACTGTCCTAGTTTTTTAGTGGTAGAAATTCAAGCCAATTGGAGTCTAATACCCAGAAGAATAGGATGGCTTCTTTTTTAAAGCCGTCTCTGACAGACAAAAGTTACAT
Source organism: Phalanger gymnotis (assembly GCA_028646595.1). Lineage (NCBI taxonomy): Eukaryota > Metazoa > Chordata > Mammalia > Diprotodontia > Phalangeridae > Phalanger > Phalanger gymnotis. The sequence continues at coordinate 256,902,306 of CM053623.1, forward strand.
TTTTAAAAAATGTCAAAATACTGTTTCAGTTTTTGGGAAAAAGGAAATACCAAAGTTAAAAATATCATGTGAAAAAACAACTGAAGGTATTTACTGTTGAATAATGTGATTCATGCAAATTATAACTTAAGGAAACCTTTTCATATTTGTGGCGAAAATGATTGCAAGTTATTTACCTATAGATGCTGTCAAGTTTAAGAGCAGAAAATTTAGCCACAGAAAAAGAAAAATGAAAATGTAATTTTGTCTGCCTAGAACATCCTTTTGTTATCTTTTCCCCCAATCAAGGTATAACTAGTTATTATTTAAGTTTTTTTTTTCTTTCCTGTGTTTTGTGTAGATCCAAACCAGCAAGTAACACATTGGAGTTGCTCTGGTGGTACATATTAATCATTTACCTTAAGTATATGGTAACTTATGGTCCTCTCTGAGAAGAGTTAAGAAAAAGTGTTTTGTAGAGAAGAGATTCTATTTATTGATTTCATTTTACCTGCTTAGTTGATTGGTTCAGAACTAGAGGGATCTTACAGACCATTTAATTCAACCTCCTTATTGTTACAGATGAGGAAACTGAGACCCAGGGTGATGAAATCAAGTGCCCAGGCTCACAAAGTCAGTGAAGTTAAAGAGCTGAAATGTGAACCCTGGCCCTCTGACACCAAAGAAAAAGAAGAAAAAATGTGTCTAACAGTAGTCATCTCTAGGGTGGGGAGGAGGGAAGAAGGGAGGAAAAAAGGGGAAAAAAAAGAAATGTACATGATAAATTTTTATATATTTTGTATACATTTAACTTTTTATATATTTAAAAGGAATATCAAGTTGTACATAACAGATTTGCAGTTTCATGTATAATCACATTTTTTAAATTATACTATATTATGGAAATGCTTATTTTATTCCAAAAATTAAAAAATTTTTAAAAGAAAAAAAGGCTTATACACCATAGAATTTAGACTAAAGACCACTATTTATTGACTGAAATTTAAACAAAGCATTTGTGAATATTAAGTGAAAAAATAAGAGGATAATTTTAGCAATTTCTAAAACACACTGGAGAGAAGTCCAGAAGGAGGGAGTCAATCAAGGCAGCTTTAAAGCTAATATGTTGAATTTGTTACATTACTTTTTAAAAAATACAAGTTCCATGTAATAGAGATTCATGGTTTCACACACATTCCTTTTTTTCCTATTGTTCTGTTTTTATGGAACTGGTTATATTTAATGACATTTGTGAGTTACAACAACTGAAAACAAAAACTAAAATTTAAATTAATTTTTTTAATTGTGAAATGGCCTGCATCTGTAGGTAGTGACATCTTCCAGAAGCAACTGAATGACCATTTGTCAGTACATTATAAAGAGGTCTAATCATTCAGGCACATGTTGAATTAAATGACCTCTGAGATCCCTGGCAACTCTAAGACCCTTTGATTTTATTATTTCCTTAACACTCACTCCTTTGTTTAAACTTGTTATGAGATATTGATATACGAAATACACCTTCTTCCCAGTCCATCCTTCCCATTCCCTACCCCAGTCTCCCCACCCTCCAACCAGACTAAAGCAGGTGTCTTATAGGCAGATCTGTTCCTTATTCATCTCCATATCACTGAAGTAGATACAACAATATAGCACATGGAAGGCACTAGAGAAAGAGGTATTGACTCAACTTCTGAGCTGAGGGTGCATGAGCAGCCATATGAAAGCATTTATTCTGCACCAATGGAAAATTTAAAAATATCACAATTATCTGATAAAACTATTTCTCCTATTGTGTATGCTGTCAGCAATTCTTTCCTAAGAGCTCAAGAGGGGGAGGAAGTTGCAATGCCCCAGAATAAAAATAAAACTTGTCATGATATATTCAGCAAATAATAATGCAAGCCATCAGCAGAAGGAGGTGAGAAAGTGATAAGGAGATGAGAATTCATATGTAACTAAAGAGTCAGTAGATGGCATGTATAGAATTGAAACCTTGGGCTAAAAAAATTAGTTCATCACTGGCCATTAAGCCCAAGCTTCTTCCAGACTGCTCTATGGCAGAGGTCACAAGACCCCTTTATAGGTAAACGAACTGAAGCTGAGAAAGGTTAAATTATTTGCCCAGAATAACACACCTATAAGTGTCTGAGACATTTGAGCTCAGGTTTTTGACGCCAGGTCCAGTGCCACACTACACCATCTTGACTGCAATCTATGTCAACTATAATTTTGATCAAGTAGTATCAGCTTCAAAAATGGTCAATACATCTATTAATTTTAAAATCTTATCTTAAATTGACTTGCTACCTCATTGAACTGATAGCAACCTATTAAAAATTTGCAGATTCCTTGCAGGAGCATAGAACTTGGCAGAGAAAAAGCCAAATTTCCTCTTCATATTGTACCATATGCTTCAGAAATGCTTGATGCTTATTTATTATAGAATCACAGAATCCCACAGCTGGAAGATCATCTTAGATAACTGGGTCAAATTGTGGCCTGTTTGAAGCACGACTTTCCTCTCAGGCATCATCACACATTATTATCTAGTTTCTACTTAAAGACCTCCAGTGAGAGGGAATTCAACAGCTCCACACCCTGCTGTCCATTTTATTCTACACCTCTAATTTTTATAATGATTTTTTTATGCTGATCTTCCACCTTTTAATTCTGTCCTCCCAGGACTGCTCCTTCTCCCACACAACAGACTTTCAAATAGTTGAAGAAAGCTACCGCATTCCCCTACATCTTCTCAAGGTTGGACATCCTTCTTTCCTTCCCTTATTCTACTTAGAGACCTAGTAGTCTAGTAGGAAGCACATTGGAGTGGGAGTTGGAAGAACTCACTCCTCCAGCCCTGAGACCTTGTTTGGACTAGGCATCTAACCTCTCTGAGCCTCAGTCTTGTTATCTGTCAAAAGGTGAGAGGTGTATGTACCCCTCACTATTTACCCTGCAGAGATGTTGAAAGGAAAGACCTTTGTTGAGCTATAAACTGTAAGCTATTCTTTTTGTGGCACTTTTTTTTCCTCCAGAAAAACTGTAGCTTTGGCCCTTGTGCACTTTAATGTCATGAAACCATATTTTTGGCTACACCCAAGTCTTGAATGCTACCATTCAGCTTCAAAGTGCTTTACCATTTGTAGCCATTCAACAGAATTCAATTCAGCAGTCTTTGGGTGTTTTAACAATCTGGCTAGCAGATGTTGCGGGGGTGTAAGACCAACACAACCCCAACAACAAGCATGCCGCAAAAGCACAGGTTCTTTTGATCTGCTTAACTAAGGAAATCTACATGAAGGGGTTGACAAGCTTACTTTAATTCAGCATATAAACATCATTCACTTTGTTCAGAGGAAGAGACCAGCACACTGAACTTCAGAGCAAATTACAAACAAATTACAAGCATCAACAGACAGACCCAATACAGATTCGTAGTTACTAACATCTAGGTTCAGCCCAAGAGCTCAGAACACCATTGCTGTGGGTAAGAGCTCCAGAAAGGAGGAGGCCAACCCCTGGTTTTATATCTTTTTCAGCGTCAGGAGTGAGTCACACATGTGACTCACCCACGTGACCTAAAATTGTCACAAAGAGGCGACTTAAACCCACGTAGTCTAAGAGCCTCTGATGTCCCAAACCTATCACTCAAACTCATTTGTAAACTAGGCCCTCCCCTGAGTTAGCCCCACATTGTGCCCCACCCTAGTTACCAATACACACCCAAGTAGGTTTTACACCTAATAGGGGTTTGGGCCTGGGGCTTAGCACCTAGAAAGGCTCAATGAAATACACTGAATTATTCAAAGGAAACAAACCAAACTCTTGAAGCACTTGCTTGAACTAAGTGCTAAGGAGCCCATTTTGCTTACCAACACATTGGGACCTCATTGTTCATTCCCAGTGTAGTCACAGGGATTGTGCTGAATTGGGTTACAGATTTGAAAACCACAATATCAGCAGTGAAGTGTTTAGTTCTCTGGCACCCATTGGGAATTTCAAAGCAACATTTACTCTGAGCCTCAAGATTCCTTTTCAGTGAGACCAATAAGCAACCATGACCTTGAGCTGTGCTCTGAATGTAAAAGACACTGGGAAGTAATCTGATTGAGAAGAAAAAGATCTCAAAGGTATGACTCTGTGGAGAATACCTTACCTACCCCCTTAAGTATATATTTCAGATCCATTAAACGTGGGCTTGGATTTTTATCTTCAAGGGAACTATTGTTTATTGTGGTGTTAGGTGCAGGGCCACAGAGCTTGGCTCTTGTTAAGAGAAGACATCTCTTGGTTAGAAAAGTTTTCACCTTTTCAGACTAAGTACTAATGAGCTTCTCTTGCTCAGAAAAGGGTGTGCACTGTTCTGAAGGCTACAGAAGCTCAGGGCTCCTCTTGACTTATCCATCTAGGTTATTTGCCTACCATACTTGATCCCCTTTCCCACCAATTGTGAAGTCTTATAGCTCACCTGACCCTTGTTCCACAAGTGGCAGCATTCAAGCTAGCTCCTGGCTCCCCATTGGCTGAGATATAAATGACCCTATTTCTGGATTGGTTTGCCATGACTGCTGGTTAGCCTCCTCCACCTGGGCTGCTTATAAGAAACAAAACCAACGACAAAACCCACTCCACTTCTAGCTGGAGCAGATTCTAGCTCTGACTCAAGGGAGAGAATTTTGTGAACCTCCCATTCCTCCTATTTCCTGGGGACTAGGGGGTGTGCTTCTACCTACCTGATGTCTTCTAGTGCTCATGCAGCCGAGAAGCCAGGAAGCCAGAGTGTGCTGGCACCTGTGTGCAATATTGGGCTTGCCAGTCCTAACAAAGATATGGCTTCCTCTGCTTTACTGAAGGGAGAAGACTCTCAAATGCAGTCAGTGGATGATGCTACTGAGGAGAACCTGCAGACAAGTGAGGGTGTAGTAGAAGGCAGGGAACCCTCACCTTCCCAGGTGATAGCTAGTCCTGCTGCTGTATTAAGCTTGGCCTCCAGTGCCAAAAATGTTGTAGGTAGTAGAGGGGTCCAGGCTATAGATGTGACCCAAGTGGCTGTCCAGAGTGGGTTGGACATGACCAAATCAATGTTTGCCACCAATACTGAAACATTCTTTAATGACAGATTTGACCAGACGATCCTGAAAAGCACAGATAACGTATTGAAGCAATCTGACGAAGGAAATGATAATCACCTACCCATGACAGATGATGAGCTGGCTGAGATTGCTGCCACACTAGAGGGAATGGAAATACCAATACTCCAACAGCAAAGAGAAAGGCAGCAATACTTTGTGCATCTGGGATCCCTACCCCCCAACCTCCACCAGCAGGCTGTTCAGTACTCTCTGGTTAAACTGGGGGAGATCAAGCAGAGTGCCCTTGAGATTCACCTGCAGCTTTCTCAGATCATCAGCATGATTAACAATATTAAACAGACTGGTGCTCCATTTGGTGTGGATCAAGAGAAACTTCACCAAATATGGAACCGAATAGTACCTGGAAATATCGAGCAAGATGCTGAGCAGATTGAGTCTCGTTTCCTCATCCTGTTTATAAAGGTCCTCCAGCAGCTTTTGGACATCATCTTTCAGCTGTTGTGTAGCATACAAGGCTTTAATGATGGCATTGAGAGAAAGATAAAAGAGATGCTCCACCGTGTTGAAGACCTTGAGGCCACTCTTGTTGGGATACATTCCTTTCAGGACCTTTCTTGCAGCTTCATGACCCTGGTTGACAAGGAGAACAAGGAGATCCTACCATTCCTACATCAAATATATGACTATCTGGCCAAGGACAGACCCCTCACTTGGATTGTGGGACCCTTTGTCCCATCTAGCCAATGTTCCCAAAAGGCTGAGGAAGGATCGCAGAAGATTAAGGAAGACTAGAATGGTCCAGGCTCAAAGGAACGGAGAGGTTAGCATATAATAGACCTTACATATCTTATCTCATTTGGTCCACACTACAACCCAGTGAGGTAGATAGTATTGTTATTTCCCCTTTCCCTGACAGAAGAGGAAACCAAAGCTGAGACGTTGCTCAGGGTCATATGGCTAGTTAGCACCTGAGGATGGTTTTGGGGATCCTCACGACACCCCAGTGAGGTTAATAGTGTTATTGTCCCTCTCTTACAGATGAGGAAATTAGCTGAGGAGGTGGAGTGATTTAAGAGCTCACGTCTAAGGAGTCTCTAAGAGCTAGTTTAGACTTAGAGCTTCCTGACTCCAAGTCTAGAATTTGATGCTACCTAGTTAGCTGCATGACCTTCCTAAAGCTTTCCTCCAACCTACCATTTTATGAAGGACATTTACTGGAAAGCTCAATTTTTTTATCTTTAAAGGCTGCTTCTAGACTAATTTGTTTTTACTTTCTCTCCTAGATTTCCAGAAACCAGGTGTCCAGAATTCTTTTGTTGGTGGTGTTTTTCCTGTTGCCCTGAGACAAACCTGTAACTGAGCTGGCTCTAGTGAACTAGGATGTCAAGGGACAAACAACCAAGATTATCTCCCTAACCTAATAGGATAGCAATCACATTCTGTTATACTGGGCCTGGTGGGAAGAGCCTAAATTATCAGTCTAATCCACCCAGGATGTTAGTAAGAAGTAAGAAGTCCAATATCGTTGAATTAGTTTTTTGTTTGTTTGTATTTCTCCTCGGTGGAACAAGATAACTTGTTTTCTCCATCAAATTTTAACTGCAGCTTAAAAATTATTAAAAAAAAAAGCTACTATGAAATATTCCTATCTACCTTGCCATTAAAATTGGATTTTTAAGCTTGGGGGAGGGACAGAGAAGGAGCTGATCCTGGCTGCTTAAGTTTCCTGGGCCTCTCCCCACCCCTCTTCCCAGCGCCCGCATGGTTCCTAGCCTTCCAACTGCTACAAGTTACCGATCCCCACTGATAGTGGGAGAAAGAAAATTGTCCAAGAACTCTCCTGCTTTCTAGAGCATTTGCAATATTCACAAAGGAATCCAGGTTAGTGGGTCATTACTTGGAGCTGAATTGGGAGCACCTGCAAATGAGATGAATGGATCAAGGATAGTTTGACTGAGTCTCCACCCTGCCCTCAGTTTAATAAAGTAGTCTGGTTATCTACTTTCCAAGAAGCACAGAGAAGAGAGACTTTACTACATCATCACTACACTTAAAAAAGAAACCCACCAGCACCACTAACCACTCAAGGCTGGTGGGGCCGAGAAATCCAAAGGCTTGTTTTCTTGCCTTAATGGAGGAATTAGGCCCCAATTCCTTTGAAATTCCCACTTGACTCAGGTTATTAAGCCTACAGTGAAAGCCAGTTCTTGAGGAACTGACTCCATTGTTCACAATTTAGAAATCATATGGCCAGTTTGATAAGTTAGCTCTCCTGCTTTCAGCCATTCCTATACATCCTGAGTTAATGGTCTCATTGTCATTAGGCTGAAAGGCTGATGATTGGTTGCAGCAGCTGCTGAGATTCTTAGAAAAGCACTGAAACAAAAATCAACAATACATGCTTCAGCTGTAAGATGGGAGGTTGGTGATGTTGGGGGTGGGGAGGCAGTGGAGGTGGTAGTTGGTGAGCCAGCGTATATTGGGCGGCCATCCTAATTTTTTTTCTCTCATGAACTTGGGCATTACTTTTAAGCTTTCCCTTCTACCCAACTCACATGATGACCCCCAATCTCCCTGGCTATGTTTATTTTTTAATATTTAATTTGTTTTCAGTTTTCAACCTTCATTTCCATAAGTTTTAAATTTTCTCCCCTTTCCTCTGCCATCCCCAAGATGGCATGCAATTTGATCTACACATACATTCCTATTAAACACATTTTCACATTAGTCATGTTGCATAGAAGAATTATAAGGAATGGAAGAAAACATGAGAAAGAAAACAAAACCAAAGAGAAAATAGTCTGCTTCGCTCTGCATTCTGACTCCATAGTTCTTTCTCTGGGTGTGGATGCCATTTTCCATCAGGAGTCCTTTGGAGAAGTTTTAGGTCCTTGCATTGCTGAGAAGGGCTAAGTCTATCAAAATCAGTCACAGCATAATGTGGCTGATACTGTGTGCGATGTTTTCCTGGTTCTGCTCACTTCATTCAGCATCAGTTCATAGAAGTCTTTCCAGGTTTTCCCACCTGGCTATGTTTCAAGCAGATTTTTCCTGTTTCCTGGTTCCTAAACATTTAACCAGTGTAACCTGGGTAGCTCTCACTTTTAGTGGAAGCTGGAGGCCAAGATCAGAGGAACTGCTAAGACCTAATGCTGAAGGATTCCCAATGGAATTGACCAATGAAACCGGATACCAAAAATGGTAGCAAGTAGAGAGCTCCATCAAAGAATATGCCTGGAAATAATAATGTCTCCTGTCTAGGTTGCACTTTATCATTAGGCAGTTAGGGGATGCAGTAAACAGAGTGCTGGACGTGGAGTCAGAAAGACCTAAGTTCAAATGTGACCTCAAACACCAGCTGTGTAATCTTGGGTAAGTTATTTAACTTCAGTTCACCTAAGTTTTTCAACTATAAAAGAACATTATTATAGTACCTTCCTTCTAGGATTGTTTTGAGGATCAATTTGATAATATCTGTAAAGGGCTTAACATGGTGCCTGGCACATAGTAGGTTCTATGTAAATGCCAGTTAGTATTGTTTTTATTCTCATTATTATTTACAAGCACTTAACCTTACAGCAGTAAGGTAGGTTGCAGAATAGATCAAGGATCCCTGTTTACTTCAGAGTGGGTACCCTATCTCCTCAAGACAGATTGAACCCTTTTCCTGCCTTCATACCTAGTCTTCGTGAGGTGCTCGTGGGCAAAATATTTCTCACTTGAGGACCAGCCTTATGGTGATGAGTGTCTCTTAACTTAACTGGAGTGGTCCTTTGATGACAAACAATTTGTCACAAAATGCTTGAATTCTTCCTTGGGATCTTCCAGACCTAGTCCTCCACTGGTCTTTACAAATCAGGGGTCACCTGCACCCTGCAGTAAGTCACTGACACAGACCTTGAGTGCAAAAATTATGTTAATACAAGAAGGACTAGTGTGGAAACTCCCTCCACTGATGCAGATTGCAATCCATCTCTAACGTAGTCTTAAAGGGTTGTCTAAGACTGAGAGGTAAAGCAATTTATCCAGGGTCACACAGCTAGGAAGCTTCAAAGGCAAGATTCAAACAGATCTTCTGGACTCCAAGTCCAGAATTCCATGCATTACGCCATATGCCCCCATCACCCCGTAAAATATTAAGAATTATACTATTATTATATTATTATATCCATTTTCAGCACTAGCATTTTGTTAGTGTAAGATAATGTTGCTTATTTGTTCTGTAAAGTTTGGATTCGGTCAAAAGGCTGTACTCGAGGATCTAGGGGGCCACAGGTGGCCTCAAGGCCACAGGTTCCCCATCTCTGATCTAGAGTCATGTAAAAGCAGCATATTGAGAACTAAACTCATTGTATCCCCCTAAAACACCCAGCCCTTTTTGCACCTTCCCTATTCTGTCAAGTGTACAATCATCTTTCCACACACCTGGATTCCCAACCTTAGTCATCCTTGACTTCTCACTCTGCCTTATCGCACATAAAATAAGACTTTCCAGTTGATTGTTCCTTCCTCCGCCACCATTTTTCTCACCCTTTCCTTCTTTCTGCTCAACATAATTGCCTCTTTAGTTCTGGTCCTCATTGCTTCTTGCCTGACCACTTGCAATAGCCTCCTAATGGGTCTCCCTGCTTCAGGTCTCTCTCATCTCAGCTCTTCTTCTGCACAAGCTGCCAAAGTGATTTTTCTAAAGTACAGATCTAACCACGCCATTCCTCTGCTTCAGAAATTTCAATAGCTCCCTACTTACTACCTCTCATGACTAGATTCACATAAAAAGTCCTGTGTTTGGCATATTAAAGTCTGTTACCCCTGGCTCCAACCTACTTTTCCATTCTGTTATACTTTACTCCTTTGAATCCACTCTATGGTCCAGCTAGAATGGCCTTCTTACTATCCTTCACATGGGATACTCCATCTTCCTTTCTCTCCTTGACTTTTCAAAGGCTATCCTTCCTCCTCGGAATGCTCTACCTCAGCACATTTTGAGTATGGCTGAATTCCTAAGGAAGTGAAAAACTAGTTTCATCTAAATCTCAACTCAAACATCACTTTTTACATGAGGCCTTTCCCCGACACTACCAGTTACCAGCACCAGCTCCTAAAATCACCTTGTACATATTTTGTATTTTATACGCACACACTCATATGTACATATGATGCTTACCTCAATGATAAAAATAGTTAGCATTTATATAGCCCTTTAAGATTTGCAAAAAATATCTTTACAAATTTACAAATATCTCATTTGGTCCTTATAACAACTCTGGGCAGTAAGTGCTGCTATTATCCCCATTTTACAGATGAGAAAATTGAGGCAGACAGTGGCTATTCAAGGGTCACAGAATTTATAAGTATCTGAGGCTGGATTTGGATTCAAGTGTTCCTGACTCCAGGTGGAACATTGTGCCATCTAGCCATCTCTAATATTAGTAGAAAGTATCCACATTGCCTAGCACCCAGAAGATACTTAATAAATACTTGCTGATTGATTGGATCTGTAAATATGAACCTCAGTTTTCATTGGATAGTCCCATAAGTGATAGGCAGTCTGTATACCTCATTGAGTTATTTTATAAACTGGAAAGCATTCTGATTATATAAATGCAAGCTATTGCTATTACTAACATTCTCATTATCATCAATATTAGAAATTGACCCAAATTATACTATTCTTTGTGACTTGGGCTAGATGTCACTTTTTAAAATAAATCCCCAGCATGGGCATATTTAGCATTTGTCTCATTCTCATAAGTCAGGCGTATTACATGGGGGAAATCCATTTGTTTAAGTTTTCCAGGGAATTTGGAATCTAGATAAATGGGTATTTGCTAAAGAATGAATTTATTATTCTAAAGATGTGAGGGAGAAGTTGTGAAACATCACCCACATACCCAAAATGTATAAAATCATTTTATAAATACAAATTCATTTTCTATGTATACCAGAGTCTAAGCAAAAAGGCATAATTATTTACAAAATCTTTATTAGTCCAAACAAGCTGACAAAATGCATGTAAACAAAATAAGATATCTTCATCTCCTAGATTACCAGTTGTAGATATCGTTTTGTTTATGATACATCAGGCACGCACAAATCTTTTTACCTTATCTTTTGAGGAAGATTCATCTCATGATACATGGGTACTTTTTCTTTTTTAATAATAAATTTATTTTTATTTTTAGCTTATAACACTCAATTCTACAAGTTTGGGGGTTCCAAATTTTCTCTCCCTCCTCTCCACCGCCACCGAGACAGCATGTAATCCAATGTAGGTTCTGCATAACCTTCACGTTGAGCTTATTTACATAATAGTCCAGTTGTAAAGAAGAATTATAACCAATGGAATGAACCATGAGAAAGGAGAAACGAAACCAAGAAAAGAAGGCCAAAAAAAAAAAAAAGGGAGCAAAAAGTTTGCCTCAGTCTGCATTCAGACTCCATAATACTTTCTCTGGATTGCGTAGGTTTTTTTTTTTTTTCCATCATGAGTCTTTTGGAGCTGTCTTTGAACCTTGCATTGATGAGAGGAGTCAAGTCTATCAAAGTTAGTCCTTACAGATACCATGTGTCTGTAATCATGTATAATGATCTCCTGGTTCTGCTCCCCTCACTCAGCATAAGTTCATATAAGTCATTCCAGGTTGTAATGAAGTCTGTTCCTCATTTCTTATAGCACAATAGTATTCCATTACATTCACATACCACAGTTTGTTTAGTCATTCCCCAATTGATGAGCATCCCCTTGATTTCTAATTCTTTGCCACCACAAAAATTGCTGCTATAAATATTTTTGTATATATGGGTCCTTTTCCCACTTGTATGATCTCTTTGGGGTATAGCCCTAGAAGAAGTATTGCTAGGTCAAAGGGTATGCATGTTTTTATAGCCCTTTGGGCATAGTTCCATATTGCTCTCCAGAATGGCTGGATCAGTTCACAACTCCACCAACAATGTAACAATATCCCAATTTTCCCACATCCTCTCCTGCATTTATCATTTTCCTGTTTTGTCATGTTGGCCAATCTGACAGGAGAGATATGGTACCTAAGAGTTGTTTCGATTTGCATTTCTCTAATCAATAGTGATTTAGAGCATTTTTTATAAGACTATAGATATCTTTGATTTCTTCCTCTGAAAACTGCCTGTTCATATAAAAAATATTAGGTTCACATTCTTTTATGGAATATATATTATAGGATTTATATTTTTATATATTATATATTTATATATAATTTATATATTTATAGAATATATATTATAGAATATAGAACATTGGACTTATATTTAAAAAAATTTTTTTGATTCAAATCCTGCCTCTGATAAACTAGGTGAGCATAGATGAGCCACTTAAGCCCAGCCTCAGTGTCTTCATCTATTCTGTTGTTCAGTCACTTTTTTAGTCACATCCAATTCTTTGTGACCCTATTTGGGGTTTTCTTGGCAAAGACAGTGACATGGTTTGCCATTTCCTTCTCCAACTTATTTTACAGATGAAGAAACTGAGGCAAACAGGATTAAATGTCTTGCCCAGGTCACACAGCTAGAAAGTGCTTGAGGTCAGATTTGATCGCATGAAAATGAGTCTTCCTGACTTTCAGCCCAGCACTCTATCTACTGAGCTACGTAGCTGCCCCTTCCTCATCTATAAAGTGGGCTTAATAGTACCTATGGTATCTACTCAGAACTGTTACTAGACTCAAGTGAGACATAAAAAATGCATCACAATCCTTAAAGCCTTATATTAATGCCAATTGTATTATTATAAGTGATCTCAGAGAACCACAGCATTGAAAAAGACCTTAGGATCATCTAATCTGACCCTTGGATGTTACAGATGTAGAAAGTGAAACCCAATGAGGTCAGATGACTTGCCCAGGATCACCATTACTGATTTCAAACAAGTATTTTTGGCCAGCAAGAAGAGAAGCAAACGAACTCTGTGCTGGTTAGCTGTTAACCAAAAAACAACAAACGGCCCATTATGCTGCTGCTCTGAGGGCAGTTCAGTACAGGTCTTCACATCTTCCTGTGCCCTGAAATGCAAACATATTGAAAAACTCCATTGTGTCTTTTCTCACCCCTTTTCCCCACTAACCATCAAAGAAAAGATTTCCCTACAGAAAGAACTGGCAAATTCTGTGGAAATAAAATCACTTTTTTTGGCCAGTGTGTTTTGCCACTTTTGAGTAAACAAGATTGTTTTTCACTGGAGAAAAAAAGCCCTATAAAAAAAATTTTGTGTCAGGGGTGGATTAAGAAAAAAAACCTACCAAACTTGAGCTTTCCAACAGTGAAGGGAACTGAAGGTTGAAGGTCGTTCTCTGGTTGCTGTGACACAGAGGCTGCCTTCCAGCCAAATACTGTACAGTGTTCAAAGTCACAAAGAGAACTAGGAGAGGGAAAGAGGCTGGAGGTGGGGAGGATAAGGCAGAGGACAAAAGGCTTAGAAAGGGACCATGGTAATGAAGAAAAAATAAAAGACCGCGGAGTAATAAAAAAACCATTTAGGCTGTAGGGCAGCGATGATTTTTCTCTTCACTTATCCAGTGGTTATGGAATACCTGCAATAATAAGAACGCCTTTATGTAGGTGTTATGATTTTTAATTTAATGAGCTTGATGGGTTTATTAAAACTCAAACCTGCACTAAGAGTTCTGGGACACCCAGCAGAGTTCCATCAGGTGTTAAGAAGCTGTTACCTTACAACATGGCCAGGAGATAAAGTATGAGGAAAGAATGAAATCAGCTTTTATTAGGCAGCTGCTCTATGCCAGGCAGAGTGCTAAGCATTTTTCAAATAGTATCTTCTTTGATCCCCACCACAAGACTGTGAGGTCTTGTTTATTATTCCTGTGTTATATTTGAGCTAAGTGAAGAAGACAGAAGTTAAGTGACTTTGCATGGGATCATAACAACTTGTACACGTCTGAGGTCAAATTTGAACTCAGATCTTCCTGACTAGCCCCATGCTCTTACCACTGTGTCCCCTAACTGCCTCTGTATGATAAGAGAAGCATTACTATTCCCATTCCCATTATCATTCCCATTATTCCCATTTTATCACAGAGATCATAGCTATAGAACTGAAAGAGACCACAGAGCCATGTAGTTGAACTCCTTCATTTTACAGATGATGAAACTGAGGCCCAGGGAAGTGACTGGCCCAAGGTCACACAGGTAGTAAGTGACAGAGCACCAGCATTCAACCCTGGGCCTTCTGATTCTAAATCCAATGTTTTTACACCATCTGGCATCAGAGGAAATCATCGGGAGATGGCGGACATTTAACAGAGTGGCAAAAAAAAAGAAAATGATGAGTCCTCTCCTCAAAGCTCTAAGCAATATCCTACGGCCAAACAAGAAACAGGAATTGTACCAGCTGAAAAACCAGACTGTGTTTGTTTTTTCTTTTCTTCCTACCCCTCTATTCAAGTTAGCCAAGACTTTCTCAACAGCAGCCGTCATATCACCTGATATGGCTTAAAGTGAGGGACACTGGGGGCATTAAGCCAAGTGCTGGGGTTGGGTAGCATCCTGCCATTGAGCAGCAGGCAGACCTTCCTCCCCAGGGATGCTGTGAAAGTGACACAACACAGAGACCTCAGTAAGGGAACAAGAAGATGCTGCTCTTAGCAGGGGTCAGGGCCCCAGGGTAGTCGGCATCCTTGGAGCATCAGTCACAACCAGAGGGTTTTCCTCAAAGGGCTGTGTCTAGCAGAAGATTCAAGGGAGGCGGGATGGAAGGGCACCACAAATTAATGTGTTTTACGGCAACATGAGTGATTCTAAACCCTCCATGATGTCTCGAGGATAAGGTACAAGAGGCCCCCTGTTTTTTTGTTTCCCAAGCCCAGAGAGTGAAGACTCTATGCTGGGCTTACTCAGGGCACTGCCAAGATCATCCTGTGGACCCTATCACTGAATTTATGATTGCAACACAGTTCCCTCTACCAGCAGCAATGCAAATTGCTGATTTCCAAAAATGAACACATTTAAACTTGACCCAACCAAATAATAAGAATTAAGAGCAATTTTTAGAGGCATGAGGCAGAATGTTAGATTTGAAACTGAAATTCTGAATTCAAATATCACCTCTGATACCGTGTGATGAAAGTTACCTAGCCTCTCTGTTCCTGAGGCAACTCTCAAAAGCAAGGGCTCTTAATCAGGGATTTACAGCCAAGGGGTGTGATCAGATTTCAGGGGGTACATAAACACCCATGAGAAAAAAAATCTTTATTTTCTCAAACCTCTGAATGAAATTTAGCATTTCCTTTAATTCTTTTAGGACATTATTCCAAGAAAGTATACATAGGCTTCACCAGAATGCCAAAGGGATCCATGACACAAAAAATTAAGACACCAACTCTAATGCTATGCCATTTGTGGCTTGGGGGGGCAGGGAGAAGTGGAGGGTGGGAAGGTACAAAGTCAATTGAACAAGTTTCATTATTCTCATCTCATAACATATTCATCATCTCATCAACATATTTTCATGATCATATTCATCATCTCGTAGACGGTCCCTCACTTTAAGCCATAAACAGGCCCCTGAAAAGGCTATAAAACAAAAGAGGCAGTAGGTGCTAATTTTTTTAACCTGATTCAGCTGCTACTATCATGACCCCCTGGAATTGCGGTTTTAAAGGATTACCGTTCTGGCAAGAGCGACAAATAAAACTAATTTCAGGTGTATACAAACACAAATAGTCACATCTGTGCTGCCTCAAAACTGGATCATGTACGCTAGAAAACATAATACTTTGAGTCTCATTTTAAGTCTTGTCAATATTTTCTTTTAAAGAAGCACATAAGAGGGTGATCACAGAGATCCTGAATGTACAACTGGGGAAGCTGGCCCTAATTACAAACAATTCCGCTCTTGTCCTGCAGAGATGTTGGCAATGTCCCCTTTTCATTTACTCAGAGAGAACAAAGATGACAATTGATTCTGAGCGCTACACACTTTACTCCTGGAGGCAATATTCTACCCGATACCACCATAATTTAAAAAATAATTTAAATCCACATTTACATTTTTGAAGAAACACAGCAACTTCCCAGTTTAGCCCATATAACCCCTGGATCCTATTAATTACTAAGCTGGTAGCTGCAAAAACGAGACACTTTCTGTACAACAGGCTTCTTCGGTACCCCCTTTGCTCCCCTAAAGGGAAGACACTTGCATATTTTCTCATAAGTTCTCTTCCTTAGCTGTATTAGCTATCAGCCGTTACCAGAATCCAGGTCACTGAACTTTCATCCTGGGATTTCATTTCCCTCATTCTCATCCCACCCCCAACTCCGATACAAAAAAATGAAAATAATAGCATTCTATAAAATGAATGCTATTGTTTTAAGCTGTAAAATCAAAGTGGAATTAAATTTATTGACTCATTTAAATGAGAATTTATCAAGTGCCTACTATGTGCCAGGCACTGTAGGATATCTTTAGGCTAGGGATGGATATGAAGGCAAAAAATAAAAACAGCTCTGCCCTCAAACAGTTTACTTTCTACTTAAAACCTTTTTCTTAACATCTTAGAACATTTTCCAGGGAGGTTATAAATTGAGGAAAGGAAGATTTGTAAAAGATACTAACAAAACAGGATGGAGCAGGTGGGACAGTGATAGCAAATGAAAAAGAGAAGATGGAACCACTCCATTACTATTAGGCTCTTATGAGACAGCCTAGGAAGCACCTCTGGTCAGTCAACTTTCTGGGGCTCTGGCCCATCACACAAAGGAAATGTTCAAGAGCCCATATACAGGGTGTTCCAAAAATCTTAGCGTGGTTTATATTACTGAAGTTTAACTGAACTAAGACTTTTGGGATATCCCATATAACTGACATCTAGTGGAAACCACACCTTCCTTTCTCTGTCATTCTGGAAGGCCTAGTACTGATGGTTCTTAGACTCATGGAATAAGAGCAGGAATGGAAAGACCAGGGGAAAGAAATAAGCATTTATAAAGTACCTACTATATGCCAGTCACTATGCTAAGCACTTTACAAATATCATCTCATTTCATCCTCCCAACAGCCCAGTGACTTAGATTGTTAACTTCTAAAGTTGAAGAAACTGAGGCAAATAGAGTGACTTGTCCAGGGTCACACAGCTAAGTATCTAAAGCCAGATTTGAACTCAGGTCTTCCTGACCCCAGGCCCCACTTTACCATCTAGCTGCTTCTATCAGCAAAAGAGTGTCTCAACAACAGTAGACTATTCTCATTACAGTGGCTTCCCTTCCACCTTACGATGCTAATGGAAACATCCACCAAACTGGATGAGCCAGTTACCATATCATTGTCCATCTTTAAAGGATTAGCATTTAAACACAGTCACAAAGTTTTACAACAGATCAGGTATGGGTGTCTTCTTGTTCAGTAGGAAATATCTTACCCCACCAAGATGATTTGGAAAATATTTGTGACTGATGCTAATGATTAAGGAAATGGTTGGGGCTGAAGGGCAGGTAATTCCTCCTAGAGAAACAGGGATGGGGTCAGAATTAGGATCTAAGCCAACACAAACCAAAGTCAGATCCAGTACCTGGTTTTCCCTGGAGTGACCAAATCCAAGCAGTTGAAATGAATGGGAAACCAGGCAGGTCATTAAAGATCGGGAGGAAGGAAACAGAAAATACTGGCACATGCTTACTGTTTAGTTAACTCAACCTATCTTCCCAGAGAATGGCAACTATACACATTCCTCACTCTTGCATTGATGTGTGTGTATGGAGGGGAGGGGATGCAGAGGGAAGGGTCATGAGCCAGATACACCTTACATCTTCCTGATTCAGCTCTGCCAGTAAGATTACGGGCTAGAACAGAGAAATCAGGAGGGGCTGCCCTGGAATGTGCAATTTCTTTGACAGAGGAAGTGAACTCAGCTGGGAGAGCTATTGAAAATTTAAAATCAAGTCTCTGTACGCCTGAGGGCATCTTCATTTCAAACAAGATGTAACTACAGTCATTCTGGGACTCTTGACAGAGAAGAAACTTACTTCTACCCTATGTCAACAAGTTCCACCACCTTTGAATAATCTTGAGCTGGTAAGAAGTGGTTTAGGGTGTGATTTTGTAATAAGTGCTTAAAGCCCCATTTAGCAATAAAGCCTCTACCCTGAAATCCGTCAGTCTGGGTTGATGTGACCTAGTACCTGATAGATAACCAAGGTCACAGGAAGAGAGCTCCAGACAAGAAAGAATACAACAAGTCAAGATCAACCACCAAAAAACAATCCAAATGGAGTTGTTTAAAATTATCAAGAACCAGCTTGGTCCCAATAAAAAGATGTGAAAAGACATCTTCTTCCACATCTTTGCAGAAGTGCAGGTGGTCCATGAGTGTGGAACACTGGATATAATGCCATATTTTTTTTCAATGTTTTGATTGGTTTTGCTGAGGTTTTTTTTTTTTTCCTAAAGAAGATGCTAGCAGCCAGAGAGATCCATCTCCCAGATTATGACCATTCTAGGATGCACAGGACTAGTAGTTACAATGTGACAACGCCATTTTCCTGGCCAGCTGGTTCAGGATGGAAGTAATTGTAACAACAATGTTGTTAGCAGCTGCTGTGGAGGTGAAAGACCAACAAGGGGACACAGGAGGGATGCTAGCACTAGTTCTTTGATCTGCTTTTCTAAGGAAAGCAACTTTAAGGAATTAACAATCTCACTTTAATTAAATATACATATATCATTCACTTAGCTCAAGGGAAAAAGTCAGCACCCTGAACTTCAGAGCAAATACAAACAGAAATTACAGAGAAAATATAAACAAATCATCAGACAGGCTTTTGTCTGACCATAGCAATAAATCCATAGTTACCAGAGAAAGAGGCAACAACATCTGGGTTTTCCAAGGCAGGGGGGAAGAGAAGGAGGGGTGGCTCCTTAACAAGAGCTACCCAGCGTCTCACCTACTCAAATTTCAAGACACTCTTCCAGTGAGTGAGAGCCCCAAAACAAAATGCCAACCTCAGATCACATACATTCTTCTCAGGGTCAGAGGGCATCACTACCATGTGACTCAAACTCAAGCAACTTAGGCTTTCTTGTGACTTAAGCAAGTCATCGAAGACTCCTAATTCAATCAAAGACTCTTGACTAAAACAAAGGCCAGACTCAATCAAAGGCACTCTATTTGCCTTAGTGCTGAGAAGCACTCAAACAAGAGACAACAAAATTACCACTTTGCTTGCCATTATATTTGAAAGGCAAGACTCATCAAAAGTACTTGATTGCCTTAACATTCCAAAAAAAAGTCCCAACTTTCTTACCATTACACTAATTAGAGGGCTGAGGCCTCTAGAATATGACAAAAATGTCTCTATGACTGTATTTGAAGAGAAGTTCACCAGGGAACAAGGGTATAGTGTACAAGAATGTAAGCTATGTGAGGCCAAGGAATGTTTCACTTTTATATCTGTACACCTGGTGCTTGATACACAGTAAGTGCTTGTTGATTTATTCATTGATGGGCACAGGCCCTCAAGATGTCACATTGATCAGAGTTTAGCAGTAAGTTGAGGCAGGCATTCTACTGGGAGAAGTCTGTCATGGAGTGAGCGACTTTAGGGAGTTCCACTAGGGGTTCTTAACTTTTGTGGGGACCATGGACCCTTTCTTAGAATACTCTTTTAAATATAGAAAATAAAATGCCTAGGATTACAAAGGAAGCCAATGATATTGGAAGAGTTATCAAAATATTTTTTAAAAGGTTTACCTGGGGCAGCTAGGTGGCACAGTGAGTAGAACACCAGCCCTGGAGTTAGGAAGAACTGAGTTCAAATTCGGCCTCAGACACTTCCAAACTTACTAGCTGTGTGACCTTGGGCATATAACTTAACCTCAATTGCCCTGCCTTCCCCCCTCCAAAAAAAAAAGTTTACTTCACCCTCAGATTAAGAAGCCTTGCTTTAGAGAAAAGATATATGGTAAAAAAAAATTAAAGGTGGTTAGCAAAGACTTCAAAGGACAGTGGGCTCCTATACTTCAGGAATCCCTGCCCTTACTGAAGTTAATGTTATTTGAGAGGCAGCATGGTATAGCAGAGAGAATTCTAGATTTGCCATCGAGAAGACCTGGTTATGTAACCTTTGATAATTTACCTAACCTCTCAGTCTTGGCTTCCCCATAGCACTTATTTCAAAAAGTTGTTATAAGAATTAAATAAGGTAATATATGTAAAGCCCTATGTAAGTATTAGCTACTACTCTTTTATTATTCTGCTCTCCCTCAACCAAGCTCATGGGAGCCAGACTTCATTCCCTCTCAAATAACAACTGATATTTCAAATGAGGTTAAACTATCACGAGTTCTTCTTAATTGGAAAGCCAAATTGGAGAAAGAGGTTGTCCTTTGTTCAGGAAATTTTGTTTCCAAATTCTAGGAAAATCCCCAGTAGTAAGCCTCTGTACTGGCTTCTATTTTAAAATAAATTTAAGAAGAAAGAAAGAAAGAAAGAAAGAAAGAAAGAAAGAAAGAAAGAAAGAAAGAAAGAAAGAAAGAAAGAAAGAAAGAAAGAAAGAAAGAAAGAAAGAAAGAAAGAAAGAAAGAAAGAAAGAAAGAAAGAAAGAAAGGAAGGAAGGAAGGAAGGAAGGAAGGAAGGAAGGAAGGAAGGAAGGAAGGAAGGAAGGAAGGAAG
>CM053623.1:256923532-256955992 GCA_028646595.1 Phalanger gymnotis
TGGGGTGACAGAAAGAGTGCTGACTGGGGAACGGGGCAATCAGTATATATGCCATCTTGGAGTGGGGGAGGAGGGTAGAAATGGGGAAAAATTTGTAATTCAAACTCTTGTGAAAATCAATGCTGAAAACTAAAAATATTAAATAAATAAATAATAAAAGTTTAAAAAAATTAAGTATTGGAAAAAATTTGCTTCATAACTCTGGAATTGTTTCTCCACTTTAATATTTGTGAATGTGATTTTAACATGTGAAAAAAAATCACTAAAATGATGTTTTGTCCTTTGAATATAGGATTAATAGTCAAATCAAATTACTGTACTCTAAAAGAGCCTGAATAATTTATCACAAAAGGAACTGCTTAGTTGCAAAATGATTGGAATTATAAGAGAACACACCAAAATACAACATAAAATGTAACTATAAATCTATTGAGTCTAGTTTTTATGTGTTAGTAATGGGAATTAATTTCATAAAGACATTTGAATTATTGACAACCTCAAATATTATTTTAAGATCTATAGAGATGGCTCCCGACAATTGAGACAAAACTTTTTGGTAGACATGGCCAACCAAGAAGAAATCAATATTGCTTTATGGCATCTCTCTCCTCAGTCGGAACACCAGAGACGAAAATTTTACTCCCAGAAATATTTAAGCACTTCCATGACTGGTGAAGTCAAATTCTAAGTAAACTAGTTTCATATAGATTGAATTTTAAAAGAGGATCAACAAGATTCAAGTAATTATCATTCAATAAACCTCTTGGATTGGAGGCATGGTAAAACAGAGAAAGCACATGCCTCATAGGCAGGAGAACCCAGGTTCACAGCCCTACATTAGACATAAACTTGCTATTCAAATATGGGAAGCTATCTACTTTCTTAGTTTACCCAGACGACTCTCTAAAACTCTAGATTTCAGATGAAATTCTAATCTGCAATGATGTAAGATGTTTCCATACCAATGAGATGCCCACAGTGATGAAATCAACTGCCTGGGCCAAAGCAAAACCTTGTCAAATGGCAAACAATTTTTCAGCAAGCTATAAGATTGAAGAAAATCTTATAAAATCTACTGGTCTTCTGCTTTTCTTTCTGCTTTTTCATTACTAAACCCTATTCATTTTACACACCATGACCACCAATCCCTTCTTGACCCCTCAGTTCTCTCCTAGAACATCTTCCTTGCGCTAATCACTCTCTCCTCTTTTTCCCATCTTGACCTCTTGGTGAACCAATTCAACTCTACACAATCCTTTTCTCTTGAGTTTCCAGGCCCCTTATCATTTTGCCAGATGTACCCTGCCAAGTCTCAGCCTAGAACACTCCCGCCAGTCACCTTCACTCCTACACACATGCTCCTGAATAAAAGTGGAGAAAATCACATAAACATTCTTACTGGGTCCACTACAAATTTATGTTATACGACCTCAACCCGGGCCCTCACTGCTACTAGATAATCCTGCTCATTCAACTCACTACCCCATTCTTTGCAGTGACTCTTCCAAACCTTATCATTCCTCCTCAAACTTCCCATGGCTCCTCCCACCCTCTCAGCAGAGAATCTTGCCTCATATTTTGAAAAAAGAATTGAGGTCATCCCTCTTCTCCCCTCTTCCTCATCTTATATCACTCATATACCTTCTGCCACTATAGCCTCCTTTACCCCTGTCCCACATAATGAGGTAACCTTATGCCTTACAAAGACTAACCCTCCTACCTGTTCAAACTAGCCTATTCCATCCCATCTCCTGCGATTGATTTCGTCTTCTGTCACTTATTTCTAATCTCTCTACTGGCTCATTCCTACAAACATGCCTATGTCTCCCCCATCCTCCAAAAACTTTTATTTGATCCTTCCATTCATGCTAACTATCATCTGATAATAATTCTGCCCTGTGTGGCTAAACTCTTTGAAAAGCCTATCTACAATGGCTGCTTTCACTATTCTTCTCCTCTCACTTTCTTCTTAAGCCTTTATAATCTGGCTTCTAACCTCATTATTCCACCAAAACTATTCTATCCAAAGTTACCAATGACCTCTTAACTGCCAGCTCCAAAGTCCTTTTCTCAATCCTTATTCTCCTCAACCTCTCTTCAGCCTTTGTCACTGTTAATCACCCTCTACTCCTTGATACTCTCTTCTCTTTAGGTTTTCATGACACCTCTTTCCCCTAACTCTCCTCTTACTTATCTGTCCACTCCTCAATTTCCTTTGCTAGATCCTTATCCTGATCATGCATTTGAACTGTAAGTGTTTCACAAGGTTCTGTCCTGCCCTTCCGCCTCCATGTATGTGTGTGTGTACATATGCACATAATCACTTGGTTATCACTAAATTGTCATCTCTCTGCTGACTTTTCTAATCTCCAACTTTCAGATATCTTTAACTGGAAGACTGGTGGAAATCTTAAACTCAACATGACCACAGCTCATTATCTTTCTCCTTTAGCACTTTGCCTCTCCTACCTTCCCTATTATTATAGAGCCCGACACCATTCTTGGAATCCCTCAAACCCACAACATAGATGTCATCTGAGACTCCTCACCATCCATATCCACCCTATCCCTCATATCCAGTCTGCACCAATGTCTGTTGAATTTAACCTTGTGTCATTTCTTGAATACACACCATTCTCTCTTCCGACACTGCCATCACCCTAGTGTAGGTCCTCATCACCATATGTGTGGATTGCTGCAATAGCCTCCTGCATGGTCTGCTTGCTTCAGACAACCCCACTCCATGGTCTATTCAGCCACCCAAGTGATTTTTCTAAAGAGTAGGTCTGACCATGTCACGTCCCCATCCCCTAATCAATAAACTCCATGGGCTCTATCACCTCCAAGATCAAATACAAAATCCTCTGTTTGACATTTAAAACTCCAACTCTAACCCTAACCCTAACAGACTCTAATCTAAATGCCTCCAACTCTAACCCTAACCCTCAGACTCTCTAACCTGACCCTAACCCAACCCTAACCCTAAATGAAAACCCCTCATGACCTAACCCCCTCTTCTACCTTGCCAATCTTCTTATATTTTACTTCCCACCATTGATACAGTGACACTGCCCTCCTGTCTCTTCCATGAACAAGACACTCTATCTCTAGTGCTGGGCATTTTCTCTGGCTGCCGCCCCATGCCTGGAAGGCTCTCTCTTCATCTCTGTCTACTGATTTTCTTAAAGGCCCAAGTAATCTTCCACAGGAATTCTTCCCCAACCTCTCTTACCTTTCCTTTCTTATTTCCTATTCATCCTGTATATAACTTATTTGTACTTATTTGTTTGCCTGTTGTCTCCCTCATTCGATTGTGAGCTCTTTGATGACAGGAACTGTCCTTTGCCTCTTTTTTTTTAATCTCCAGTGCTCAGCAAAGTACCTCGTACTTAGCAGTCACTTAATACATGTTTACTGACTGACTACTCACTAACACCCTAAATAAGTTCATTTGAGGAATAGTCCTCTAAAATGTTTTCTGTTCTAATACTGAAGCTCCAAGCTTTGCTTCATTCTTTATAATTTATTTTATAATAACAATATTGATAATATTATATAATATATAACAATATTATATCATATAATTATTATGATGGTCTTTATAACTTATTTTAAAGATTACATTTAGCCTCCTCAAGATTTATGTTTTGCAAGGCCTTTAGCCAAAATCAATAGCATTATGAAATCATCATTCTTAGGAATCTACACAAAACCTAGTCAGGTAGATAGGATGTTTCATTATTTCTATTTTCCCAGATAAGGTGACAAAGGCCCAGAATGGTAGAAAGAACTATCCCTTGGCCAAAATAATTACTATACTGATAATAGTAGTCCCCTAATGGAAGCTCTTTTAATCAGTAAGGCACACTGCTTCTTTTTATGGTTTCTGATAGATCTTCGACTTTCAACTGTGATTAAGGGAATTTGTCTCTTTCTCCCTAGCAACTATATAATAATTTATTTTATGTTCTCTAGGACAGACCTTATATTATTATTCAGGCTCCTAATCTACCTTGCCACTAATTGAGACCATCATAGTAGACAATTAGAATACATAGGCATGCCATCTGAATACTTAGTCCAAGTTCTTTCAGTTTACATTGCCTTTCTTTGAATTTCCAAAAGCTAATTGAGGTAGCAAATTCCAGAAGGGAAAACTAAAATAGGTAAGGTCTGTAATTAATAAGGAGGCAAAAAGTGAAAAATCATTTCGATTATAGGTTCACATATTTGGAGCTGGGAGGGACCTTTGATGACACTGAGTCCAATGAGCTCATTTTACAGATGGGGAAACTGAAGCATACACTTTAGAATACAAGTTGATTCCTGAAAAATGTTCACTGGGCCAAAGATCTGTGTGATAATCAGAACATATAATTGTATTCAGAATAGGCTATGGAGTTGCTACAACCTCAACAAATGAACAAACAAACAAAATGTGTCATAAGTCTCACATTTCACATTTGTAGTTTATACCATGGAACCTACCCATATATTCTGCATACGCATTGTAGCCTTTAGTTGGAGATATGCTCTGGGGAAAAACAGATGTCCCTAGTAGTAAAGGATCCAAAATGTTCCCATATGTCACAGATACCCCAGCAAATTAGTCACATGAAATAACAGGATATTAGAACTGAGAGGGAAATCAAGAAAACTATTAAATTAATAAATAAAACCAAGAGCTGTTTTTAATGAAAAAAAAATTGATAAAACTTTGATCAATTTGATTAAAAAAAAAGAAAACCAAATTACCAGTATCAAAAATGAAAAGGGTGAATTCACCTCCAGTGAAGAGGAAATTAAAACAACAATTAGGAATTATTTTGCCCAATTGTGTGCCCATAAATTTGACAATCTTAGGGAAATGGATGAATATTTACAAAAATATAAATTGCCCAGGTTAACTGAAGAGGAAGTAAAATACCTAAATAACCCCATCTCAGAAAAAGAAATTGAGCAAGTCAACAGTGAACTCCCTAGGAAAAAAATCTCCAGTGCCAGATGGTTTTAGATGTGAATTCTATCAAACATTTAAAGAACAATTAATTCCTGTACTTTATAGACTATTTTGGAAAATAGGTGGAGTCCTACAAAATTCTTTTTATGACACAAATATGGTACCAATATCCAAACCAGGAAGAGTCAAAACAGAGAAAGAAAACTATAGGCCAATTACCCTAATGAATATTGATGCAAAATTTTAAAATAAAATATTAGCAAAAAGATTGCAGCAACTTATCCTGAGAATAATACACTACGACTAGGTAGAATTTATTCCTGGAATGCAAGGCTGGTACAATATTAGGAAAACCATCAGCTTAATTGATCATATCAACAATAAAACTAGCAGAAACCATATGATCATCTCAATAATTGCAGAAAAAGTCTTTGACAAAATACAACACCCATTCCTATTAAAAATACTAAAAAGCACAGGAATAAGCGGAGCCTTTCTTAAAATTATAACCTAAAACCATCGACAAGATTTTTAATGGGGATAAGCTAGATGCATTCCCAGCAAGATCATGGATGAAACAAGGATGCCCATTATCACTCCTATTATTCAATTTGGTACTAGAAATGTTAGCTGTAGCAATAAGAAAAGAAAAAGAAATTGAAGAAATTAGAATAGGCAAAGAAGAAACTAAATTATCACTTTTTGCAGATGATATGATGATTTACTTAGAGAATCCTAGAGAATCAAGTAAAAAACTACTTGAAATATAAACAACTTTAGCAAAGTTTCAGGATATAAAATATCCTCGGCATTCCTATACATTACTAACAAACCCCAACAGCAAGAGATAGAAAGAGAAATTCCATTTAAAGTTACTGTAGACAGTATAAAATATATGGAAGTCTACCTGCCAAGACAAACCCAGGGCCTATGTGAACATAATTAAGAAACACTTTTCATACAAATAAAGTCAGATCTAAATAAGCGGAAAAACATCAATTGCTCATGATTAGGCTAAGCTAATATAATAAAAATGACAATTTTACCTGAATTAATTTACTGATTCAGTGCGATAACAATTGAACTACCAAAAAATTATTTTACAGAGCTGGATAAAATAATAACAAAATTCATCTGGAAGAACAAGAGGTCCAGAATATCTAGGGAATTAATGAAAAGAAATGCTAGGGAAGGTGACCTAACCATAGCAGATATTACACTGCACTATAAAGCAGCAGTCATCAAAACTACTTGGTACTGGCTAAGAAACAGAGTGGTGGATCGGTGGAATAGAGTAGGTACCCAAGACGCAGAAGTCAACACCTATAGCAATCTACTCTTTGATAAACCCAAAGAATCCAGCTATTGGTCTAAGAATTCACTATTTCACAAAAACTGCTGGAAATTGGAAAATGGTAGGGCAGAAACTAGGCATAGACCAATATCTTACACCATATACCAAAATAAAGTCAAAATGGGTTCATGATTGAGGAATAAAGGCTGATACTACAAGCAATTTGGGAGAGCAAGGAATGGTTTACCTATCAGATTTATGGGAAAGGAAATAATTTATGACATAACAAGAAATAGAGACATTACAAAATGCAAAATAGATAATTTTGATTATGTTAAATTGAAAATGTTTTGTATAAACAAAGCCAATGCAACAAAGATTAGGAGGGAAGCAGAAAATTGGGAGAAAATCTTAACTACTGTCTCTGATAAAGGTCTCGTCTCTAAAATATACAGGGAACTGAGCCAAATTTATAGGAATACAAGTCATTCCCCAAACGAGAAATGGTCAAAGGATATGAACAAGCAGTTTTCAGAGTAAGAAATTAAAGATATCTATAGGCATAAGAAAAAATGCTCTAAACCACTACTGATTAGAGAAATGCAAATCAAAACAACTCTTAGATACCACATCTCTCCTGTCAGATTGACTAAAATGACAAAACAGGAAAATGATAAATGCCGGAGAGGATGTGGGAAAATTGGAACACCGTTACATTGCTGGTGGAGTTGTGAACTGATCCAGCCTCTCTGGAGAGCAATTTGGAACTATGCCCAAAGGGCTATAAAAATGTGCATACCTTTTGACCCAGCAATACCACTTCTAGGCCTATATCCCAAAGAGATCACACAAATGGGAAAGGGACCCATCTGTACAAAAATATTTATAGCAGCTCTTTTTGTGGTAGCAAAGAATTGGAAATCAAGGGAATGCCCATCAACTGGGGAATGGCTAAACAAGTTGTGGTATATGAATGTAATGGAATACTATTGTGCTATAAGAAATGGGGAAGATACGGACTTCATAATAACCTGGAAAAACCCACATGATATAATGCTGAGTAAGTGGAGCAGAACCAGGAGAACATTGTACACAACCACACATATATTGATTCCGTGATGACTAACCTTGGAAGACTTCACTCTTCTCAGCAATACAAGCTTCAAAGACAACTCCAAAGGACTCATGATGGAGAGAGCTATCTACACACAGAGAAAGAACTATGGAGTCTGGATGCAGATTGAGGCAAACTATTTTTAATTTCTTCTTTTGTTTTTTTTTTTCTCCTCTTTTGTTATTGTGGGGTTTTTTTTGGTTTTGTTTCTTGTTTCTTATGATTCATTCCATTGGTCATAATTTTTCTTTGCAACTTGACTATTGTGTAAATAACTTTAATTCGAAGTCATATGTAGAAGACATATCAGATTCCATGCCGTCTTGGGGAGGGAGCGCGGAAAGGGTAGAAGAAAATCTGGAACTCAAAATCATGTGGAATTGAGAGTTGTAAACTAAAAATTAAAAAATCTTAATTAAAACAAAAGAACTGAGAGGAATCTTGGAAATCATCTAGTACAACTCTCATTTTAGAGACCCGGAGAGGTGACAGGCTTTGTCCAAGGAAACACAACCAGTTAGTAGGAGAGATATAAAACCAGAAGCCAGGTGTCCTGACTGCCAATTAAACCAGTGAAGATTAGTTTGAAGAACTAATATGAGATGGGAGGGAGAGGTAATAACTTTTTGCTTCCACTCTATAGACTCTGAATGTTATATTAAATTCTATATTCGATGTCACATGAAACTTACTAGTCCAGTCTATCAAGCCTCAAACCACTGAAAAATTCATTATAAAATATTTTTTATACTAGGCTAATTAAACTGATTTAATTACTACTGGACCTAATGCACTAAAAGTATTAAGTAAATCTAGCCTTCATTTAAAACAGAAATATTCAAAGGATGACTGCATTTTTTGGAGTGCGATCTAATATTTATTCATTTCTGGCAACATTCCATTTTAAAAACTTTTAGCCATTGAGATAAAATGAGAGAACATTTAGTCTTAGGGTATCAGCTGATTCAGTCAGGTCAATAATATATTAATCTTGGATCAAGTGATTAAAAGAATTTTTTTTTGTTAGACTTCTAGAAATAGATTAGTTCTTCTAAGCTTCATGACTAGATGCTGAATACTTAGGAGAGCTTGGTATGATCCCTGAAGAGAATAAGATAAAAATTGATTCTCAAGTGTTGGACAGCTCCTTCCCAGACCACAATTCATTCTGGGGCATTTGCTCTAATCCAAGACTCAGGCTATGACACTTAGCCTTTAAAAATCTTTATTTGCTTATTACTCTGTGTAATGAATTACAATAAAAGTAAAAAAAGAAAAACATTATAAAATATCTGTCCATTAGACAATCTGCCAGATTTAAAGCAGGTGACCTCATGGAATCAATGGACCAGAGAGCAAGTTTCAATTCTACCATCTGTGTCATTTTGGGCATTTTGAGCCTTGGTATCTGCATAAAATAAAGATTTTGAACTAGATGACCTTTAAAAAGCCTGTGAACTCTTTTTATGACCCTCATCCAATGGTCTTCTGGGATTTCACCAATCTATTATGAATACTGTTAGATAAGATACTTAAGAAGAGAGCAGAGATGAGGAAGAAGGGAAGGGTGAGCCCAGAAAGAAAAGGCTAAAAGTTATATCCTTTGCTGATAATGGAAAAAAGTTATTTCTGATTACTGTATAACTTTTATCATCTTAAAATGGCACCGAATCTAAATGCAAAATTTTACAACTTGTTCTAAGTATGTTTTGACATCACAGAACATTTTAAACTCAGTGTTTCTTAACCTCTTTTGCATTATGGACGGTCTACTGATAGCTATGAATCACTTTGCAGGACAATGCTTTTAAATTCATAAAATAAAATGCATAGCATTACAAAGAAAACAATTATATCGAAATAGTTATCAAAATAAAAAATTTAAAATAACAAGGTCATGAACCACAAGTTAAAAACACTTGCTTTACAGAATTAGTATATTTCAAGAGAAAAAAGAATTGCATATAATTTAATTTAAATAAATTGCATCTCATTTTAAATGCCTAAAATGATTTTTTATTATTTAAAAATTATATGCAAATTATGCAATTTGAAGGGAAAGGAATATTGCATTGTATCAACTGATGAAGGGAAAGAATTCAAAGAAATCTGGGATGATTCCTGTGAACTGATAGAGTGAAAGGAGCAGAACCAAGATAACAATTTGTGTAGTCGTAGTACCAACGTCGTAAAGGAGACAGTAATTATGAACAGGGCTTGTGATTTCACTGACAGATGGAGCCTGAGTGAAGAAACTCAGATATCAATATAAGTCAGTGCTTTCTCTACAACTTGTCATAGAAAACAGTCTAGAATACTAAGAGATTAAATGATTTGCCCAGAGTCATACAGACAGTATCTGTCACATTTTATTAGGAAGAGACAACATTTATAGAAATTTTCAGCTACAAATCAGATGAAAAGGTCCTGCTGTCCTAAAACAGAAGATGCTGCCTTTTCTTTAACATCAATTCCACTGAGGGAACCTCACCAATTTCTGGTGTTGAACCATTTGACAATGCCAAGGACTTTGGTGGCAAAAACTTGCTTTTCTGGGTCTTAATTAGTTGTGGCTGCATCTCCACAGGGGTTTCTCCCCAGGATGAATGCTTTAAGGACTGACTGGGCTTCAGTTAGGGCCAATGGTCTATAAGACAATGATCTTCTCAATGCTCTTGGGTTCAGAGTCCTGGGTTATCTCAATCCAGATCTGAGAGGAAGTGGTAATTGAGGTATGGTGGGTGGTGGTTTGACTTCCCTGGCATAGGCCACCTCCTGGCTCCCCTTGCTGCTTCAGCTAAGCTGATTTGCCTGAACCATTAAGTGCAGTTTATTGACAGTTGGTGGGGAAGGCTGGCCCCATGCCTAGAACCTTCCTCTCCTTCATCACATCTGCCTACTGGCTTCCCTGGCTTCCTTTCAATCCTAATTAAAATCTTACCTTCTACAAGAAAGCTTTCTCAATTCCTCTTAATTCTATAGTCATCATTCTATTGATGATTGGCATGCTGTCTCCTCTATTAGACTGTGGTCTCCCTGAAGACAGGAACTGTCGTTTTTGCTCTTTTTTTGTATTCCCAGCACCTGGTACAGTGCCTGGCATATAATAGGTGCTTAATAAATGTTTATCGACTGACTGATTGGGTGCTATCCCACATGAATTGCTTCTCTAGGTAGTAATCACTAATGTCTCCACACAAATGCTCCATTTACAGTTAAGAAAACTGAAGCTCTGAAAGATGGAATCACATGTCCAAAGTCATACAACTAGATCATGCTCAATCCAAACTCAATCCAAGGCCTCTGACCCTAAGACCAGTGTACTTTCTGCTACATGATATTGCTTCTCCTAATAGGGTTAAATAGACTTTCACAGTAAAGCCAACCAGAACTATGAGAAATAGATAAAAGAAATTCACTCAACAATTCTCTAGTTTGACAGATGATCCAGGCCTGCATTTTGTGTTTGACGGGAAAGTTTAAAACTTTAGATGAATCCAAAGTTTTGTGCAGGTTTGATTGCGATCAAAGGATGTGACTTTTTAAAAAAATCTGAATGGTGCTTTACTGTGAAAATTCCAGGCAGTATAATTCTGTTTCCAAATGATAACATAAGTAGGGAGAGAAGCCAAAGTCATTTGTGGTCAGGGGAAAGAGAAAGCCCCTCTCCATTCTGTAATGTGTAGAGTCAGCATTAGAACCTAATACAATAGCGGACTCATTCCAAAGAAACTAGTGAAATTGGACAGACAGTCTCTGATGAAGGCAGTGATGGCTAAATGGAAAATCAGTTCATAAGTCATGTTTTGACTTTAGCATTTCAAGTAATGCTTTTAGTAAGCAACTGTTGGCATTATATCTAATTGTCATACTCATCAGATGGTTAACAGTTGAGTTTAGGGACTCAATAACCTAAGTAATGGTATACAGCAACCTGGCAGTTGGCCATCTTCAAATCAAAAGAGTGTGTACAGTAATGCATTAGTACCAGAAATAATTCTTAATTATAAAAAGCTGAGGGTAAGGAGGAGGGGACAGCTTGGATACATAGCTTCCAGGCTATTCTTTCACAAAAAAAATTCAGATATATCATGTTCTTACCCAATAGAAGAAACTATTTCTTTGACTCAAGTTTATAGATTTTATAAACTAACCTTTCCCCCAAATATCAGCTTTTCTCCTACTTGTTGTTGTTGTTACTGAGTCATTTTTCAGTCATGTCTGACTCTCGTGACCCCATTTGCGGTATTCTTTTTTTTTTGTATTTTATTTTAATTTATTTTTGACATGTTTGGTTTTCAGCATTGATTTTCACAGGCGTTTGAATTACAAATTTTCTCCCCATTTCCTCCCCCCTCCACTCCAAGATGGCGTACACTCTGGTTGCCCTGTTCCCCAGTCTGCCCTCCCCTCCATCGCCCCATTCCCCTCCCATCCCCCTTTCCCTTCCTTTCTTGTAGGGCAAGATAAATTTGCGGTATTCTTGACAAAGATCCTGGAATGTTTGCCATTTCCTTCTTCAGCTCATTTTCCAGTTGAGGAAATTGAGGCAAATAGAGTTAAGTGACTTGCCCAGGCTCACACAGCTAGTAAGTGTCTCAAGCTGGATTTGAACCCAAGAAGATGAGTCTTCCTGATTCCAAGGCCAATGCTCTATCCACTTCAACACCTAGCTGTCTCTTCTCCTAATTACCTACTCAAAATCTGAAGGCACATTATTGAAAACCTGAAACATGGTAGGACTTGCATACCACTATCCCTACAACTGTCATATATTTTATTCTAAAGGTACATGAAGAAATATCAAAATAAAATTTGGCAGATGTCAGACAAAGATATCTGGAAAGCAGTTGATGTGTAGTCCATATCCAACCTCCAAAGAGGCCTGGGCCATATCCAGCTATCATGGAATCCAGCTATAATGAAAATGGAAAGAAAAAAGGAAATACATGGAAACAAAAAAATTGAGACATGCATTTAATGTTTTTAACTCAAGCAATGCTTTTTCTGTTTTTTTTTTCTTTGCAAATGCACTAATTATTGAAGGAAAATCTAGACTTTTTTTCCACTTCCCATCATGTCACTGGTAAACCTCTTGTCAAATTGCTTGTTAAACCTCTTCTCTCTTGGTTGAACATCGACAATTCTTATCCTGCTAAAGGTGATGCCCCCTCCAGTCTTCGCCAACAGTCCTCTTCTCTTCTCTCAGTTCGCTTTCCCAAAATGGCCCTGGTTGAGAGTAAGTTAAATCAAGTCAACGAGCATTTATTAAGTGCTTACCATGTGCCAGGTACTATGGTAAGCAGAAGAGCAAAACAAATCCCTAAAGCTTTGACAGCTATCTAGAATAGGCAAGTTTTGGAAATTAACTTCAAATCTGTTAAGAGCCCCAACATAAACGTCTCTGGAAGGAAGAAGGCAGAACTTGGGAAGCAAAACACAATAAACACAGCTGAGAAGACAGACAGAGAGAGAGAGAGAGAGAGAGAGAGAGAGAGAGCCTGCTAGGATTGGTCTGTTTACCAAGGGAAAGAAAGGTATATTCTGATTGGCTAGTAATATCTATACTAGTTCTTCCTTTTCATAAGAAAATAAGGAATGGGCAATAAGAGACAGATATGAAAAGAAAGGTAAACTGATGTGGACAGAATTAAGCCAAACTTTGAAAACAATATGCACAGTGCCTACAATGCCAATGAAAACATGGCTGACAGGAAGCTAAACTCTGAGTAATTGAAAAGGCAGTGAAGGTGCCTAGGACACCAAACAATGGTGGTTATACCTCTCACCTGGCTCAGTTAGGGGAGGGAAAAGGGAAGCATTGAAAGAAGGAGAAATATTGGGGCAGAATACTGTATAAAATGTCAAAGATTCTGCTTAATTATCATAAGGAAGAGAGCTCCTTCCTGGAGAAGGAGCAATAGGGGACGGTACATTTTGGAAAGACTTCCATCAAGAAATAATACCAAGCAAAATCCTTCGCCACCCAGAACCACAGAAAGAGACTTCTAGAGTAGCGGTCACCTGATCAAAAGTGGGGATGATGAATTCAAGTTAATAAAAAAGCGAAACAGAGGATCTTTGCCCTTTACTTTACTATATCCAACAAGACTTTGGCTATAAAATGCTCATATTGTTCCAGCTGAAGACCTTAACCAAGCACTAAAACATTTGGCCTTGTTAGAGGGAGGCCTGCTTCAGTCCAGCACCCCTGTTAGCTCAGATTGGGACAAAATAAGATACTCAAAGATCATTGAACAGTTAACAAAAGGAGGTTTGTTTAGCCCTAACATAGCAAGGATGTGCAACAAAGATAAATTAGCACTTAGCTCCTACAGACTGAACAGGACAGGGGGTAGTGATTTGTGTGGTCTTCAGTTATCTATCCTACCCATGTGGGTCAGACTTTTTAATGCTCCTGGTTAACCAATCTGCCAGGAAGCTAGAAGACCAGGTACAGCTTAGGCACTGCCCCACTCTCAAGCCAATCACATCCTTGCTTTGTTGCCTTTTAGGGAAAAACTAGACTAAACCATACGTTGGGAGGTTGGAGGGAAGAAATTCAGGTAGATATTGGTACTATCACAGAGCTTATTGAGTCTAGAGTTTACTGAAATGCCAAAAACTCACCAGAGTTTGTAATATTTTTATTTTGAAATTCACTAAAGATTATTATTTTCATTTTATAATGAAATCATCAAATTTTATTTACATATGTTGACAGGCATAGAGTTTTCATAAAATCAGGGCTAGAAGAGGTCCATTTTCAAGCAAGGGAAGTTAGGCCCAGAGAGGTAGATGGGTGGCATAGTGAATAGAGTGTGGGACTTGAGAGTCTGGAGGGACCTCAGTTAAAATCTAACCTTAGACATTTATTAGCTGTGTGACCCTGGATAAATCACTTCGCAGCTCTCTTGGCCTCTATTTATTCATCTGTATATAAGGATGAAAAAGCACTGCCCTCACAGAGTTGCTGAATCAAATTACATGATAAATGTGAAGCACTTTGTAAACCGTAGATTACCAGACTGGTGTCGTTATTGTTGTTTGCTTATCCACAACCACACAGGCCATAAGTTGTATTTGAAATCTGTCCTTCTGATGTTCTTTCAAATGAACCATGTTGTTCATATTCCCACTACTATGCCTTTGTGTGATTCTTGTCCATATCCTCTCCGGACAGTGTATTTACTCTGCACTTTGACCCAGCAATACCACTACCATGTCTAGATACCAAAGAAGTTTTAACAAGGAAAGGACCCATACATACACAAATGTTTATAGCAGCTCTTTTTGTGGAGGCAAAGGACTGGAGACAAAGGGCTTGCCCATCAAACAGAGAGCAGCTGAACAAGTCAGCGTGCATGAATGTGAAGGAATACTATTGCTCTACAAGAAATGATGAAAGGATGATTTTCAGAGAAACATGAGAAGACATATATGAACTGATGCAGAAAGAAGTGAGCAGAATTAAAACAGTTTACAGAATCACAATATTGTAAAGACAAACAGCTTTGCAAGACTTAGGACCTCTGATTAAGCCACAATTCCAGAGGGCTCATGATAAAACACACTGCATGCCTATGGATAAAAAGATGATGGACTCAGAATGCCAATGCAAGAATTTGTTTTGCTTGACTATGCATGTTTGTGACAGTGTTTTATTTTTAGAGGGAGGGAGAGGGAGAAAGGGAAGGCAGATTCTCATTGATGGAAAAAATGCTAATTAAAAAAAGAACACATCTACTTTGTTTTTTTTTTAAATTAAATAGTACTTTTGAACCTTTACTTTTGTTTGTACAGTTCAGTTTATTCTAATACAAAACATTCTAATACAGCTTTCCATTCAATTCCTATTGCCTTCCATTGGAAAGTCATTAAGCAACCTGTAAGTCTGGAGAGTTATCCAATAAATAGATTCATAATTCAATTAAAATTTTAAAAATTAAATGCCTATCCCTGGTGATGCATAAAACATAATTATATGTTACAGTTTTTATACCAGAGAGAAAAGATAGAAGGAAAATGGTAAATTTGAGGTATGTCTTTCTCTGACAAATTTGAGGATGGTGTACAGTGAAAGGGGTGGTGAAGTAGCACAGTTGATAGAGTTCCCCACCTGAAATAAGGAAGATTGATCTTTCTGAGTTCAAATCTGGCCTAAGATACTTACTAACTGTGTGACCTTGGACAAATTGCTTACTCTGTTTGCCTCAGTTTCCTAATTTGTAAAATGTGCTGGAGAAGGAAATGGCAAACCATTCCAGTATCTTTGCCAAGAAAACCCCAAATGGGGTCATGAAGAGTTGGATATGACTGAAACAACTGAACAACAACAAAATAGCATATAGTGGAAAAATAAAATTCTGATTATGTTACATTTTATTAAAGTAGTTTTTAAAAAACAACAGACATCAGCACTGATTATTTAATGATGCTGCCAAAACATTTGTGGTATTTAATAATTAATATACCCTAGGCTCTTAATTATCTTTCTTCTGTGTGTTTTCCTAGTTAGTACTTCAATGGAGTAAAGCATAGCTAAGAATCTGGAAGATTTATTTTCAAATTAGTGGGTAGAACACTTATTGCAAAATATACCAGACCACTTTATTAGCAATTACATAGAAATGAAATGGACCCAATCACTCAAAGCACAGGAAACTATGTACTTAGAGACTGACAACATTCATTTTCAACATATGGTCTCTGACCTCAGGAGCCATTATACAAAACAGAGTTTGAAAGTTGATAGCAATTATTCCTTTGATTTATTCAGAATTTTTAATTGATTAATTTTTTTCCCGATCTTTCTTGTATATTTTCAGCAGTATTTTTTAGTAATTTTAATATGCCCAAATAGGGATGGGAGTGTGGGGAATGCCATTGTGCATTATATTGCTCTTACAAGCTCAGGTGAATTTTTTAAAAATAGAAATCACAAAACTGAAAGGGACCTTAAATATCTTATGGTCTAGTGCTGTCATTTAACTAATGAGGAAATTGAGCTTAAGTAGCCAAGAAAGAATGGAAACCAGTATCTCTTAATTTCCCGTCTGGCATTTTTTTTCCGACATGCTAAGGACCCCCAACAGTTTGTGACTACTTTTTAATGACAAAAAATGCTGTGGCCCCAGCACAATAGCTGTTGCACTATGAGTATCTGTTGACTAAATAAATGTATTATGACAGAAAAGCCACTTTGAATTCATTATTCAAATTCAATACATGTATACAATACAATATGATACAAATTTAAATACATTTTAATTCATTAATTCATTTCTCACCTAGCTGTGACAGCTGTGAAGGAGTTCAGGCCCAAGCTGAGGCCAGAGACCTTCACCCCTTACCCCAAAAGAATTTGAGTCCCATTTGTCTATAGGCCCTGGAAAACCCCACCTTAAACCCTCATGGAATCTTTCCACTGGATCTGGCCTTTGCCTGAGGCCATAAGCCTTCCATTATCACTTCCCTAAAATCTCAAGTTTCTCTGAACCTAGCCCAGCCCTCTGAGGTGTGTTATCTCCAGATAGCCTACAGCTACTTCCCACCCTTAATCTACCATTCTCCAGGTTCCTGGAGTCTGACCTCTAGTCACCCCAGTCCCATAAAGATCCTCCTTGGACTCCTTCTCAAGATCCTCCTTAAACCCCTCCTTCCATCACCCCAGAACCACCCCTAGATCTCTTCCACAATCTTTCTGTATGTAAGATCCATCTTGCCTCCAGGAAGGTGCTCACATTCAATTTAGCTCAGACTCAATTTGGGTCAGATTGTTTTGGCCCACTTGTCAATACAAGTGTCTTTAAGAGTCTAACCAATATGGTGCCTCTTTAATAAACTTTGTTTTTCTTTGGCTGAAAGGCTTGGGTTGAATTCATTTGGGCAGGACCGGGCCTGTGGGTATTTTAGGTCCCAAGTACCCCAAAACCTCAATAGCTGCACTGCTTTGAGTCTTCTTTGATTTTTCCACAATAACTCAGGAAGCTCATTACTGAGAAAGCCTCATGGTCTTACAAGATTCTATGGGGCTTGGAATTCCACCTCTTGATCCCTCTGATTAGAGAGTGGGGCTATAAACTCTAAAACCTCCACTGGGCATATTCAAAACATCTCACTTTCCACCTTACTGCACTTCTCTACCCTGCCCCTTCCCCAGCACTTCTTCTTTCATTCCCTTCCCCCTCAACCTTTTCAGCCCCTCCCCCATCAGGTCATGAGCTTCTTGAAAGCTCATAAATGTATCCCCAGTGCTTAGCACAGTGTCTGGCATGTGTTGTTGGACCATGGGGATTTCTCGGCAAAGATACTGGAGTGGTTT
The DNA here is from genome assembly GCA_028646595.1 of Phalanger gymnotis. NCBI lineage: Eukaryota > Metazoa > Chordata > Mammalia > Diprotodontia > Phalangeridae > Phalanger > Phalanger gymnotis. The sequence goes on from CM053623.1 coordinate 256,941,225, forward strand.
GCCATTTCCTTTTCCAGTGTCCCCCCTTGAGAAACTGAGGCAAATAGGGGCCAAGTGACTTCCCCAAGGTCACACAGCTAGTAAGTGTTTGAGGCCAGATTTGAATCCAGAGCTCCCCTACTCCAGGCCCACCTCACCATCTAGCTGCACCCATAAACTTATTGACTGACTAACAGTAACGCTTTTGAATGAATCTGTATTGTGTTCATAACAGCAGCTATACACATTGGAAAAAATATTAATACATTCATGTGCAAAACATTTGTTTAGGCTATAGAAGGTATTTTGATCTATATATGAATTCGCTCATGGAGCCTCACAGATCTGAATTTCCTCTACAAAATACCCAAGAAGGATCACCTAGCCCATTCTACTTTTGTAGATAAAATGGGGGCTTGGAAGATGCCCAGATTACCTAAGATGGTGTCATTTATGTGCATGGCTCTGGGCTCTGCTTCTGAGAAACAGGTACCCATCATTTTCCACATGGGTGATCCCATCTGAATTGATCTGGGAATGCACCAACCATCATTCTACATAGAAGGTTTATTGTTAGACAGCTATTCTTTATATCAAACCACAATTTTCCTCTTTTCAACTTCCACCCAATACTCCTAATTTTCAATCTCCCCACCTCTTTCCATCCCTACCCCCTTATCCACCCCCTGCCCCTGCCCCTCCACACACACCCTGCCAAGGCTAAGGAGAATACTTCTTATCTGTCATTCATGTGACAGCTTTATTTGAAGAAAGCTATTATGTTTTCACTAAATCTTCTGATCCGTAGGATAAACCCCTGTGGTTCTTTCAAGCAGTTCTCGTATGGCATGGTCTCCTGAAGATCTTGAAGACCCCTTGCAATAACTCCATAGCTCTCCAGTGGCGAAGAGCTAACAGGTTGTGACATATGGGACACTACACCATGCTGATTCTGCCATTTAAGATTTTTACTTAGCTGATGAAGCAGCTTTCATAAAATACAAATTTTCTATTCATTATTGTTCTAACTAATAACATGACTGAACACTGAAAGTAAATCCTTGAAGATTAAAAAATGAACCAGTCAATAAATAAGCAAATAAATAAGAAACAAGTGGGTACTGTTTAATTTTTGTCTTTTTATTCCTGGTACCAGTTTAAATGTTTGTTGTTACCTACACACCAGGCCATCCTCATTATCTCCTTCCTATCAAAACTTATACTCTGATTCTGAGATCCTGAGCTCTGATAGTGAAAATTTCACCTTATCTTGCCTAGAACCAGACTACCACATCACTTCCTGGGTATTTTCATACTATGCCACAGTGCAGGTATCATGCCCCGAGTACCTTCATTCTCTCCCCACCCTCCTAGAACCAAGAGGGATATGTCTGCCCCAATTAAAACATGAAATCCTTCAGGGCAGTCACTGCCCTACTTTCTTACATCTGTACTCCCAGATCTTAGCACAGTGCCTGGCACATACAAAGCACTTAATAAGTTTTTTTTTTTCATTCTTTCATTCATTGATTCATCCATTCATTCAGTTGAATTGAAACAGACCTACTACAGGCTCATACTAAAAAGATGAGTTTAAAAACTTCAATGCCTCCCTCCTTTTTATCTTCTATATCCATTCTTTCGTCAAGTTCTGTAAATCAAGGTAACAAGGCAAGTCAACAGTCGTTTACTAAATGCTCACTATGTTCCAGGGACTAGGCTGAATGCTGGAGATACAAATAGAAGCAAACAGATAGTACCTGTCCACAAGGAGCTTACATTCTAAGGGGGAGAAACAACACACAAAAGGGTGGAGTGTGAGGTGGCATGGAAGGTACCTATGTGGGGGACACAATATCTGAAGAGTTAAAGGCAAATCCAAGAGGGGAATGAAGGATAGATGTCTTGCCCACCCCAAAATGGAAGCCCCAGGAGGAATTTGCCAATGAGAAAAGGGAGCCATGAATGGTAGAGGGATTTTCCTGAACAAGAAGACCCAGGTGACAAAAGTCATCTACAGTGAAACAGTAGTAAAGTCTGTTTGTCCCTCATATTCATCTTTTCCTCTCCATTTCCACTTGAATTGAAATTAGTGCACCCCATCATCTCCCTATTTCTAGACTATTTCAATAAAATACTAATTTCTTTACCTGCATCTAAAATCTCCCACATCAGTCATTCTGCTTAGCACTGCCACCACACTAATCTAGCTAGAATATCTTTCATCTTATCACTTACCTGCTCAAGAATTTACAGTAATTTAATACTATTTGTGTTTGATTCCTTCCAAAGTTCCCAGCCTGGCACTGAAGGCCTTCCACAATCTCGCTCCACTTATCTCTGCTCCTCCACAAACCTGCTCCTATTTATGGTTCTCTATCTGGGACAGCCTCTCACTGACCTCAACACACACCATGCTCATTCCCACCTTTCCTCTTTTAGTCCCCTTTTCTTTCTCCCTTTCCAAATCCAATCAATCTTTTAAGTGAAGTTTAAGATTCACTTCCTATCTACTAAACTCCTCCAAAACACTTTCCCTGAAAACGTTCAACTTTGCCATTCCTAATCACTCATAGCAACTATCTATACATATACTTTTGCACTTTAGAATATTTAATTTCTATCTTGTCTATATACATATTTTTAGTACTTAATTATATTCAATTCAATACTTCATTCCCTTCCCAGATTTTCTTTTAACTCTGCAGACTATTTTCAGTGGTATCCGATTCTTTGTGACCCTATTTGGGGTTTTCTTGGCAAAGATACTGGAGTGTTTGCCATTTCCTTCTCCAGATCATTTTACAGACGAAGAACTGAGGCAAGAACGGCTAAGTGACTTGCCCAGGGTCACATAGCTAATAAGTGTCTGAGATTGGATTTGAACTCAGGAAGATGAGTCTACCTGAGTTCAGGACTGGCACTCTATCTACTTCTTCACATAACCACCTGCTACCCCATAAATGTCGTTGTTAATTTTTCAGTCTCGTCAACTCTTTGTGATCCCAGTTGAGGTTTTCTTGGTGGAGATACTGGAGTGGCTTTCCATTTCTTTCTCCAGCTGATTTTACAGGTGAGGAAACTGAGTCAAACAGGGGTCAGTGACTTGCCCAGGGTGACACAACTAGTACATACCTGAGGCTGGATTTGAAATCAGTTCTTCCTGACTCCAGACCAGGCACTCTATCCACTGCACCTCCTAGCTGCCTGCTGCCCTATAATTACTTTGCATTTAATTTTTCTACATTTTGTATTTACTTTTCTGCATATATGTTGTTTCCCCACCCTTCATCTAGAAGAATATAAACTTGAAGGCAAGACTCTCATTTTTGTCTTTATATGCCCAGAAGCACAGTGCAGCTCATAGTAGGCATTTAATATTTTCAAATTTAATCCATATCAATTGGATAGCATTGTAAACTCCTTGAGGGCAAGAACATCCTTGTGCTTATTCTGTGTTGCCACAATGCTGAACGAGATATAAATAATATAGTGGATACTTAATAAATATGTGTTGGGTTGAACTGAGAGTAAAATGAAGAAAATAAATATCCTTTGCTACTATTCTACTCTCCATTCATAATCGATCCAGGCATATACGTCTCTCACTGAGACTGACTTAATAATTAGGCAATGAAGTACTGCAGAAATTAATTTAGGTACCTCTCTTAAACAGTAAAAAAAAAACCACTCGCTTCTTGGTTGAAGTTAGAATCACCATAACTCCCAGTTCATTCAACTCAGGACACATTTGTCACATTACCTAAAGGGAGGCCCATTAGGTTAATTGTGGTTAAATGAATAAAACTCCATAGTACTAATGAGCACTACTTTGAATGCTTCCTAATTCAGTTAGATCTAAGGAACCAATTATCCATGATCTGTGCACTTAGTCTGACAAACACTTTGGTGGATTTTTTTTCCCCTCCTTACAGAAAATCTTCTTCCTTTGTTTAAATTTGTCTTTCCACTTGTAATTAATAAATATACAGTTTACTTCTTTTTGGAAGACAAAATGACTGATCACAGTCCATAAAAATTTCTTTGACAGTATGTTTCACTAGGTGAGCATACTTACAGGTTTGTTGGATTGGATTGGACCTGGTGACAGACCTTCTGGTCTTCCCATAGACAAGTTATTGCTGACTATACAAAGGGGCACAGTGAGTGGATAAAGACTTTGAGGAGCTTTTCTCACCATAGCTAGAAACAAGCTTATAAAGCACAGGTCTGATCACGTCTCACGCACACATACCCCACACTTAATAAACTCCAGTGGCTCCCTATTACACTCTAGAATCAAATAGGAAATCCTCTGTTAGGCCTTTAAAGGCCTTCATACCTTAGTCCCACCATCTCCTCCCTTTTATAATCTTCTTACACATTATTAGCCCCCCTCCCCTCCCATCTCATCCCCCTACCAAGCACTCTACTGTCCAGTGACACTGGCCTCTTTGTTGTTCCAAGAACAAGATATTCCATTTCTACCCAGTAGGCATTTTCTCTGGCTGCCTCCCAAGCCTGGAATGCTCTTCCTCCCTACCTCTACCTCCAGGCTTCCATGGATTCCTTCAGGATCCAGCTGCAATCCTACCTTCTATAGAAAGCCTATCCCGACCCTTCTTCACTCTAGCTCTTAGCCTCATCTTCTGTTAATCACTTCCTGTATTTATAATTTATGTAATTTAGCTTGTATTTAGCTTGTCTGTACATGTTTCTTTGCTTGTTGTTTCCCCCCTCCCCTTACGGTGTGAAGTCCCCGAGGGCAAAGGTTGTACTTTTTGACTGACTGACTGAAAGTTACATCTTTAGTGGCCACTGTCCATTATTCTTACTTGGTTTTTTTCTTTAAATAAATGGTATTGATTTTTTTTTCTTTTTACTTAACTGTTTTTGTCATTCTCCACTCCAGAGTCATACCCTTCCTTTTAGCAATGAAAAACAAATAAGCAAAAACAGCTGATCCAGTGACTTCCTCTGACAACACACAGCACCTCACCCTGATAGCCTCCTTTTACTGAGAAGAGGGAGGTATGTTTCATTATCTGTTCTCTTGAATCACTATGGGCTCTTCAACTGCTGAGTTCAACTTGCTTTTCATGATCTTTTGATTTACATTGTACTCACTGTGAATATTATTCTCCTTGTTTGGCTTGTTTTATTCTGCATCAGTTCCTGCTAATCTCACATTTCTCTGAATTACTTTTATTCATCATTTCTTATTCGTCCTCTTCTTGCTCATCTTGAGAAACAATATGGCTTCAGGTATAGAGAGACTTGCTTAAAGACTAGCAAGACTTGGGTTTAAGTCTCACCACTGATGTATACTGGCTATATGACCCTAGGGAAAAGAATCTCTCAGCGCCCTAAGCAAACCTCTAAGACTATCAGTTGCAAAGAATGTGCCAACCTGCGCTGACAGACAGAATATTCTCACTTACATATTAATGAGATCACAGATCCAGCCTCTATCCCATCATTTCTTAATGCACGATATACCACAGCTTGTCCAATCATTCAGTCCTCTAGTTTTAAAGCTGAAAGGGACTTTAGAGGTCACTGAGTCTAATCTCTCTCATTTTACAGATGAAGAAACTGAGGCACAGAGAAAGTGACTTTCCCAGGGTCACACAGCTAAAAGGGCTGAGTCAGGAAGTTAAAACCAAGACTCTTTGACTCCAAGTTCAGTACTCTACCTAATATGAAAAAAAAAAATGCTGCCCTGGGTATTTTTGCACATATTGGAGGCTTGTTTTGGTCTTTGACCTCTTTGAAGCATATGCCTAGTAGTGGGATTGCTGGGTCAATGGTTATGAACAATTTTCTTATGTAATTTCAAACAATCCAAAATGGTTGAATCAATCCAAGGCTCCACCAACATTAGCATTATCCTTATTTATTTTAATTTTATACTGTTAAATGCTTTATTTACCCTTATCCTAATAATAAAGGGGTTATGCTAAGGTAACTATGAAATTATGCATACTCATCTCCAGAAATAATACGTACCAGCAAGATTCTGTCAATATTTCTCCTCTGAACGTTTGATGTGTTGTCTTCCCCGCCCCCCCAACTCCGCCTTCAAGACCCAGCATCCCCAAAAACCAGACCCAGGGAAATAAGCCGACATACTGAAGTGTATTCTACCAGATAACAAGTATGTCTTTACCCAAGCCCAGAAATGATATGAACATGCCAAATGGTAGAGAGCTTACCAGAAGTCATGTTGTCTACTGGCAAAGGGCAAAGTTGAAATAACAGGATGAAGTCTTGTAAATGCACTAGTTGCTGTGCACTCTACCAACCGAACTTTGGAAAGCTACCTGAGGAAAGTCAGGAAAGTTGCAAGAGCGGATAGTGGAGATAGAAATCCTGTTAATCTAACAAAAATTCATCTTAGTGCAAAATTTTTCTTCTATCTTTTTACCACATTTAGTAATACCTTAGTGATAATGCACATAATAGGAGGGAACCTTAATTAATTTGAAGTATCATTCCTGATTGTCTAATACCCTGAAATTAAATTAATTGAATGTAAAGTGTAATGAGGGCTTAATTTCCCTACTTGAATTCAACAGCAATAAATACTTCAAATTCTGTCTCTCAGTTTCATGATGTAGAATATTTACCCATTATTTGTTCATGCTTCCCTTTTCACTAAGTCTTTTGGCCCAGACTTGTTATTTCACTGATGTAGAAAATTCCTCATGAGGAATCTCCCTCCACCAATGCCAACTGGCAATGCTTCTGAAACTTCCAAACAGTTGTTGGAGACATTGAAAGGTTAAATGACTTACCCAGGACCACTAAGTGAGTATGTGTCAATCTCACTGTCTATTACAACACTGCCTTCATTATGCCTACACTGGTAAACTAAAGTGCCCATTTAATGCAATTTTGTGTGTTTTGTGTGTGTGTGTGTGCGTGTGTGTGTGTGTGTGTGTGTGTTTCAGACATAGATTCACCAGGATAGTTCCAGGTTTCATCTTCAAATTTTAGCTACCCAGCTCTTCCAGATTCAGTTCTATAGGGAGTCCCTATGCCTGCCAGAAGTTAGCTAGCAACCGAAAGGGAAATCCTGCCCTCTCCCAGAAGAGTATTCAGAAAGAAGGAAGGAAGGCAAAAACCAATGCTGGGAAGTGAGTCAGCCAGTACAGAAGTAAACATTATCTAGCTGAAAAGAGAAAGATAAAGTAGAGACGATGGGAAGGAATCCTAAGAGGAATTGCCAGATACCTGAGGTTCTGAATCAGGACTAAGACCAGGTATCACTGAGTGCTGTTTGTTGGGAAAGAAATCCAGAGAGGGGAAAAGTTGGATGCCTAGATCTTGGCAAAATAATGAGGCGGATCTCTCTCTCCTTTCTATGCCCATCCACCTACTGTTTTCTCCTTAACCCTCACTTCCTCCTACTTATGTATCTAATATAATATAATCCAACAAACATTTACTAATCAATCAACAAGCACTTATCAGCCATTCACGATATGCAAGGAAGTGTTATGCATTAGGGGCACAAAAACAAAAAAGGGAATAGCCCCTGCTCTGAATGAACTTCTATTAAATAAGCATTTAGGGCAAGGCACCTCCCTACGTGCTGGAGATATAAAGACAAAACCTGAAGTAAACCCTATACTATGGGTCTTTCTTTGAACTTTGCACTTGGTCTGCTTTCCCTCCAAATTCTTGGCTCACTTATGGCCTTGCTCCCTTCAGTCCTTTCCTGCACTGACTAAGTTAGAATATGATCACTATGGCAGGAAAATTCTATCCCCTCTATATATTCTACTTCATTGACAAGGCAGTACGTTACTTCATGGAAAAGTTCACTCATTTTTCAGTGTCCTGAAAACAGGTTATCTCAAAATACTGGACCTTTGCCCAGAAACTAACTCAAGACCCCTATGACAAGGACCTACTGTGTACTGTAATTGTGTACATAAATGTTAGCTATTGACATTATTATTATTATTAATCATTAGGTAGAATGGATAGAATGCTGGACTGTAGAATCAAGAAGGGTTGGGTTCAAATCTTGCCTCAGAAGTAGAATGGCAGAATCATGAATCTAGAGCTAGAGTGGACATTTACTATCTGTGTGATTTGGGGCAAGTCACTAATCTCTCCCCTCCTCAGTTTTCCCTTCTGTAAAATGGGGAGAACAGTAACTGCTTCACAGGATTGTTGTGAGGTTCAAATGAGAGGCTGTACCAAAGCATTTTGCAAATATTAAAACGACCACAAAAATCAGCCCAATATTTTATCATCATTATTGTCTATTCTCAGTAATCTCAAGATTTTAAATTTCTGTTCAAATCCCAGTGACAGGGAGGTAAGAGGAGAACTTCCTTTGAGATATGGACAGCAGCACTAGAAAATTCATGTCAATCCAAGTTTTTGGATTCTATAGTTCCTTATTTCTGAGATTATCTTTAATTTATCCTGTCTATATCCTGTTTATTCATAGTTGTTTGCATGTCGTCTTCCCCATTAGACTAACTTCCTGGAAAGAAGAGATTGTTTTGCTTTTCTTTGTATCCCCAGCATTTTGTACGGTACCTGGCACATAGTAGGTGCTTAATAAATACTTGTTGACTTGACATTACCATAGGTATTTAAATCAGAGGGGCAAAAAATATATTATATATTCCCTAGTTTATCTATTTAGATAGGGTCCTTACATCAATGTTTCACATTCTTCTACTAGAAGAGCATAAAAATATCCAATATTGAATCGCTCTTCTTCCATCCCCCATCATCTAGAAAAAGTAAATCTGTATTTACTGTAATCTGAATAATGCTTAATTCCAACTAAAAATCTATAACTTTTGTTAGCTTTCCATTTTATGAAAATTTTCAGATCACAGAATTTCAAATTTATATGGATCTCAGTGGCCATATAGTCCAAATGACATCTATAAAAGAACATCTATTTCCCCATGAAATAACATCTGTACAAAGGGGTGGGCAACCTCCATCCCCTCCCCCCAACACAATCTTGGAGTTTTTATTTTGGAATCTCTTTGCTACGGTGATCAGTGGATTCTTTCAATGCCTATTTTGCCCTCTGGTTCCAGTACAGGAGCGCAGTTTTCCTTGTTGATAGCTGGTAAGAGACACAATTTTTTTAAGCTTGTGTTGAATCTCAATAAGTATGTACCACTACGGCATCCTAAAGCTGATAACAGTGATTCCAAAATGCACCTAGTGTACCATCATTAGTTTTAGGCCCTGCGTAAACACTAATAGGAGGCCAAATGAAAATTTACCCATCTGAGATAATCTGGAAAGGCTAAGGTGGGGGGGAGGGTGAGGTGGTGGGGAGCAGGGCTGTAAGTTAAGGAAGGAACACACAGGTATAATGCATTGGTTTTAAGGCCAATGACAGAGCCTTGAGGAAGCAGAGGCTATCCCGGGCATAATAAATCTTGCAAAACCTGCAAAGTGACATTTTTCAAGGACAAGACAGGTAACACATGTGAGCATTGGCTTATCTGAGACTAAACAGAAAGGATAAAGGTAGGAGGAAGATGGCTTCTTTCAGTGGGATACATAGAAAGGAGCTCAGAAGCATTCATTTTGAGGTACCTTCTGAATTGTCTGATTTTCTAATTCTCTCTGGCATTATTTCTATTAGTAAAATATACTCAAGTTTGGTATTAAATGCTTTGGGGCTTGGCTTTTCTTTGATAGTCCTTTTGAAATTTCAGTAATGCAGTTTCATCATGTTGAGCCTTATTTCCATGTCCCCTTAGTATCCAAAACTAAGCTGACCTCAAAATCAAACTGCTTGAAACAAAAGAAGAGAATTAACATGCTTCACAGTGCCCTAAAAAAATTCAGCTAAGGTGCTGTTGCCAAGCTAGTTCTGTGCTTAGAGTTAAACTCATTTCATTTAGCTTGGTTTTCCTTTTCAAACCCTTCCCCTTCACCCAATTGGCTAAAATAGAGCTTTGTACAACAGAAAAAGGGGGTCAAATGTAAGTAAGAATTGCCTCTAACATCAGTTAAAGCCAGCAAATTGTTAACTTACTTTAAAAAGGTTAGGGGTGGTTTTTCTTAACTGAGTATTATGCTAAAGCATACAATAGATTAATTTACACCTGTCTGTTATTAAATAAGCAGAATTTCTAATGGAAAGTAATCAAATACAAATAACATTTGAGGAGTTATCAATCACTGGGGGGTGGGGGGGAAGCAAAAATTTGAACTAGTTTACCACAGTTTATTTCATTTGTTTTGACTGGTAGATATTTTAACTTATCATAATAAACCTGTGGATGGGGTTGAACTGGATCCCTTGCAACTCTAAATTGATGGTCCAATGATCTACCAGAAGGTAGTATATGGGGGCTATATAAGGGAGCTCTGTAGCAGCAGCGTCCTGGAAATAGGTGAAGGCCAGGACACTTAGACTGTAATTTACAGTTACCTGGTGCTCTTTTTATTAACCATGTGATTTTACTACCTTTCCCAGACTGGAGATCATAGGGTGATAGATTTAGAATTGGGAGGATCATGTAACCATACCCCTTATTTAACACATGGGGAAATGAGGCCCAAAGAGGTAAAGAGTGGACTTTGCTCAATGTCACACAATTATTAAGTAGCAGGGTCAGCAATTGAACTCGGGTCCTCTGACTCTAGTCAGTCCTTGATCTTTCCACTGAACTATCATTTCCTGCTCTCCTGGCTAATGGAGACAGATCAGCAAAGTAGCTGCTGAGTAGACCCAATTTCTCCATTAACATTACCCTGATCCATCTCAATCAACACGCCTGTCTCCTAGTCTTCTTCTTGCCACACCCCACTTCTTGCCCCCTAAAAAAATGCTTAAAAAAACAACTTTTTGTTGAATTTGTCAAGTTTCACAAACCTCAATTCATTCTTGGCTTTAGCCTTCCTGGCACTGGTCTCATGCCATGCTTTTGTATTCTTCCTTGGCTCCAAGTCCCTACTCCCATTTAAGACTCCCTTCACCTATTTCACACTTTTGTGAAGACTTGTGAATAATATGCATGATTACTCTTTCAATCACAGTATTCGATTAACCCTAACACCCTCATTTCTCCACCAGGCAACAGAGGCAAAGAATTTACTCTATCTGTGCTTCAGAGACAAGGCAAACACGATTGGACAGCCATGTTGGCCTCAGTAATGCTGACTTCCTTTAAAAGATCAATTTCATTTGTAACACGGCCAGTTTAAGATGGCTTCCTGCTTACTGACATTGATTGTCCATGAAAGGTTTTTGTGCTCCCTGTATGGCTCTCTCTTAATGCAATCAACTCAGCTTTTCCCTGTTTGCTTGTGGCACTGTCCTTTCTCTTGTTGGAAATCTTTCTAAAGGTAAGAAAGAATGATCCCTTTTTTTGCTGACTTTGAAAGATTTTTAAAGGTCTTTTGAAAGAAAGAGAAGCCAAGTGAGAAAGTGTTTTTATGGTATTGTAGCACTTAAAAAGGGAAAAACCACACTTACTGGCTCCTAATTCCAGCTGTTATAAATTTAGGCCCATTCATTCAGCTGCCTGATCCGGTTGCCTTGATCCAAATTCACACCTATCTTATTCTCACAGCTAACTGGGTGGCGTCAGGAAAGTCACTTAACATCTCAGCCTATTTGATCATCTGTAAAATGGAACTAACATTGGCATCTAACTACAAAGTTGTGATGACCAGACAAACTAACATAAAATACTTCACAAGCCTTATATAAATGGTAGCCATTTTTATTATTATTCCTGATATATCTCTACCCATTCTATTACTGCTGCCTCTGCTCCATGGATATTCCTGTGTTTCATCCCCTTATTCTTACATTAACTATTGCCTAGCATGCTCCCACTCCTTTGAGGATGGGGGAGGGGGGGTAGGGTATGGGTGGGGCTCGACCTTCATTGGTCCTCATTTCACTGCTAATGCTTTACAATTGAGAAAGGAAATTTCTATGTTACAGACAGAAGGACAAAAGACCAGGACACATGGTGAAGACACCTTGAAACATCCAGAAGAGGTAGGAAATAATACCTAGAACAGTCATACTAGCCTCAGTTGTTAATTTCATTTCTCTTCTCCATACAATAGGACCAATGGCCATTTGTCCAGGGTTCTATAGAAGTATAGCAGCTAGGTAGCACAGTGGATTGAGTGATGGCCCTAGAGTCAAGAAGACTCATCTTCCTGAATTCAAATCCAGCCTCAGATGCTTACTTACCTTTATGACACTGGGCAAGTCACTGAACCTTGTTTGCCTCAGTTTCCTCATCTGTAAAATGAGCTGGAGAAGGCAATGGCAAACCACTTCAGTATTTTTGCCAAGAAAACCCCAAATGGGGTCATGAAGAGTCAGATGCAACTGAAAATGACTGATCAGCTAGAGAAGTAGCGGAACAATGTTCATCAAAACACACAAAGATGAACAAAAGTAACAACAATAACATAATTTTATTTATCATTTCAAGCTTCTCACAGTGCTTTATATATCTTCTTTCATTTGATCTTCACAGTGACCCTGTGAGGTTGGTGCTATTATCATCTCCTTTTTAGCAATGAGGAAACTGAGACTAAGAGAGGGAAATTAAGTGGCTTGTCCTGGTTACACAGCCACTAAGGGTCTGGGGCAAGATTCAGACTCAGATCTTCATGACTTCCAGCTCTGTACACTATGCCACCTAACTACCTAACATTTATCCTTATGCATTGGTATTTCAGGATTGTAACCCCAGTAGGGGCATTTAGAAGTCTCCACCACCTGCTTCCAGTTACTTTTTCAAAAAGCCATTCCAAACAATTTGGGAGCAGCATTGGACATCTTTCAACTGCTACTTGGGACGTTTTTTGGGTGAAGTCAGTAGAAGGGTTAGATAAAAGGAGCTTTCCCAGTGTCCTCCAACATTCCTGAGGTCCCTAACTCTGGTAATCATCAACAAGTCAGCTAACCTTGGAATAACAACCAAAGAAAACTACTGCTGATTGGTGCTGATTGCCAGTTCTGTCAGCCAATGGCCCTGGTGTGTTCCATAACTATTTCTGGGGCCCCATTAATACAAAATTCCTGCATACTGCCCTGATCCTCGATCCTGGATAGATTTGCATGGTACTTGCACGGTACAAGTTAAATGAGGCATTCTGTTGTGTTTATTCTGATGAACCTACATAGCCCCAATTCTAGCAGTATTCATAATTCCTATGGGCTACAGTCAATTAACAAATATTTTTTGGTTTGCTTTTCAGAGACCTTTTCCTTTTAATCCTATGACTAAGGAGTGAATCCTGCCAAAATTTACAAGATGTGTGTCCCACAGTAGCAGAGGAAAAGCCTCCAACAAGTCTCTTGTGTTTAAAGGACTGTTTGTTTCTTAGATGTGGTGTAGTGATAATGGTGTTGGACAAGGAGCCGGAAGACCTGGATTCAAATCTCATCTCCTGGACGCCAAACCTGGCTATAGTAAACTCCGGAAATTCTGGTCGCATTAAGTCAAATATTTTCTCCTATGCAATTCCCTCCTTTCCCCGCCCCACCCCGCAACACACACACTTTCTCCTGGACACCACCTCCTGCCTCTCAGGTTCAGATGGCTATTTTGTCCTTCTCTTTTGTACCTGTCCGTTCAGGAAATTAATCTGCCGCTCAAACTGTGACAGGGCTACATCCCCAGCAGTCACCAAATCAAGACGTGGGCCACAGCTTCTTCTCCCACCATTTGAAATTTCCAAAGTTTGGGGAAATTGCACCTCTGCTCCCTCTGACTCCTACTTCAAACCTTGGGATCCACGGCGCTTCTGTTTGACTGGGGCCAGAAATGCCCTCCACCCCACCCCCACAACACCTTCAAACATACAAGTTGACTCCCCATAAACTGTAAGTTTGATGGAGTTTCCATCAGGCTTCTCCTCTACATTAGCTGAGCTATGAAAATCCTTTCCGGCCAGGTGAAAGGGGGAACTGGATCCCAGTTCTGTTTCTGATCCTGGATCTTTCTGATTCTGGATCTCTCCTGCTGGCCGCTACCTAGCCACCATCAACGACGATCCTCCAGGTGTAACCTCCCACCCTCCCCTCCACGCACGCCTCATCCCTCTGTACATTGCTCCATCCAACGCAGACCCTTATTTATTATCTGGCTGCTCTCGCCTCCTGTGAACGAGGCCGAGAGTCTTTAGGAAGGAGAGGGGCGTTGGCGCTTCCAGACCACCCCAACCCTGCCTCTCCACCCCGTCTCCGTGCTTCTCACCGTCGCAGGGAAGGACCCAGAGGGAAGCAACGAGTGGGCGGCGGCCAGGCTGGACTCCGCCAAGAAGGAGGCTCTGCTTTATCTCCCCCCGCCCCATGCTCCCCCAATTCCCAACGCTAGCGATTCCACTAACGCCGCTGTGCTCCGGGGACAATGAGCCCCGGAAGCCCCCACTCACCCATGGCTTGAAGTCTTTCTGCCCTTCCTTCCTTCCTTGGGCTCTGAAGCATGTGAATGTCAGGCTGCGGTGGCAGACTGAAGTTTTTGGAGCGGCCAGCTGCTCTCCCCTCCCCAGGAACACAAGCTCTCGGGTTCGCTACTGACCCTCACACCCCTCTCCCCTCCCAGTGGAGATTTCCCTCTGGCGTCAGTCAACTAAAGGCGGGTGCACAAAACCCCTCCTCTTTTTCACCTGCCTTGCCTTGCTAGAGGAACCCCCCCACCCCGCCCCGTAATTCCTCTCTCCTCCCCTGTGCACTCCCTCCCCCGACCCCTCCCCCAACTTTTCTCCTGTGCCAGTTCTTCTAAGTCCAGACCCGCTACACTCATCTGCTT
>CM053623.1:256956492-256972583 GCA_028646595.1 Phalanger gymnotis
CTCAGCTTTTCGCACTAACCTTCTCTGTTGTCTTTTGTGTTTGTGGGTTGAGAAGTCTGGTAACTGCCTCAGCTCACTGATTCAGGGCACTAGGGCACGCTCTGCCCGGCTCCTGGTCTGGTTGGTCCATGCTGCCCACACTGGGCTCTGCTCCGCTCTGCTCCCAGCTCTGTGTGGGATAGACCTTACCCCGAGACCATCTAGGCTTTCCTGGGCTGGAGCCCTGCTTCCCTCTGCTATTTTGTGAATTCTGCAGTTCTAGAATTGGTTCAGAGCCATTTTTTATAGGTTTTTGAAGGGACTTGGTGCTCATTAGCTCATGCTAGTCCCTGCTTTCCAGCTACCATCTTGGCTCTGCCCCACTTTCAAGCATTCTTGATGAAAAGACCAGAACTGAATAGAAAAATTGACTTTCAAATACAAGACTCAAGAGAAGCATGAGAAAGTAAACAGGAAAGGGAAATCATGAGGGACTTAATAAGTTTAAACTGTTTACATTCCTACACAGGATTTTTATATTTGTAACTCATAATACCTTTCTCATTATTAGGGTAGTTGGAAAGAGTATATATAGACAGAGGGCACAGGTGTGAGTTGAATATGAAGGGATAATATCTGACAGTAAAATTAAGGGGTGAGAGAGGAATGTACTGGGAGAAAGAGAAAGGGAGCAGTAGAATAGGGTAAATTATCTCACATAAAAGAGGCAAAAAAGCCTGTACAGTGGAAGGAAGAAGGGGGGAGGTGAGGGGAAGTGAGTGAACCTTACTCTCATCAGAATTGGCTCAAAAAGGGAATAACTTGCACGCTCAATTGGGTATAGAAATCTATCTTATTGTATAGAAGAGGAAGGGGATAAGAGAAGTGTGTGTGTGTGTGTGTGTGTGAGAGAGAGAGAGAGAGAGAGAGAGAGAGAGAGAGAGAGAGAGAGACAGAAGGGAAGGCAGATTGGGGGAGGGGATAGTCAGAAGCAAAACACTCTTGAGGAGGGACAGGGTGGGGAGACAAAACACAGTAAACTGAGGTGGGGAGTGGAGATAGCATGGAGGGAAATACAGTTAGCAATAGTAACTGTGAAAAAAATTTTGAAACAAGTTTGATAAAGACCTTGTTTCTAAAACATATAGAGAACTGAGTCAAATTTATAAAAATGAGAGCCATTCCCCAATTGATAAATGATCAAAAGATATGAACAGTTTTCAGATGAAGGAATCAAAGCTATCTATAGCCATATGAAAATATATTCTAACTCACTATTGATTGAAAAAATGCAAATTAAAACAATTCTGAGGGCTCTTAGCACTTTTTCAATCAAGTAGCCTTGAAGAGTTTGGTCTTTGTTTCCTTGATTTAATTAGGAGTCCTTGATGACCTCCTTGCCTCAAGGGAAAGCAGAGTTTACATGGGTTTGCATGACATGTTTGTGACATCAGAGGTTTTTAGACCACGTGGGTTTAAGTCGAATTTTTGTGACAATTATAGGTCATGTGGGTGAGTCACGTGTGTAACTCACCTTTGACCCTGAACAAGATAGATAAACCCAGAGGTTGGCTTTCCCTTTTGGATCTCTGAGCCACAGCAGCAGTGGCGCGTGACTCTGGGCCAGCCATTGTTATGAGCTCCCCAGCTTTGGAGAAAACTCAGATGTTGATGCTTCTCTGGTAACTGTATATTGTGACTTTGTTAGATGGAAATCTGTCTGTTGATTCATATTTATTTGCTCTGAAACTCAGGGTGCTGGCTTTTCCCCCTGAGCTGAGTGAATGATATTTGTATGTTTGATTAAAGTAAGATTGTTAACCCCTTAACGTTACTTTCCTTAGTAAAGCAGATCAAAAGAACCTGTGCTGGCAGCTTTCTGTGTGCTGGTTGTTGGTGGGTCTTACTCCCATACAGCAGCTGCTAGCAGATTGTTGCAACAACCTTTTAGATTGGCTAATAGGACAGAAAGGTAAATGAGAAATGTTGGAGAGAACGTGGGAAAAACAAAATTTTAGTGCATTGTTGGTGGAGTTGTGAATTGATTCAACCATTCTATAGAGCAATTTGGAACTATGCCCAAAGGGCTATAAAACCATGCATAGGGGCAGCTAGGTGGTGCAGTGAGTAGAGTACAGGCCCTGGAGTCAGGAGGACCTGAGTTTAAATCCTGCCTCAGACACTTGACACACTTAATTGCTGTGTGACCTTGGGCAAGTCACTTAACTCCAATTGCCTTGCCTTCCCCTCCAAACAAACAATCAAAAAACCAAACCATGCATAGCCTTCAACCTAGCAATACCACTACTAGGTCTGTATCCCAAAATAAAAATAAAAAGCAAAGGGACCTATATGTACAAAAATATTTATAGCAGCTCTTTTCTGGGGTAAAGAATTAGAAGCTGAAGGGACGCTCATCAATTGGAGAATGGCTGATTAAGCTGTGGTATGTGAAAATGATGGAATACTGTTGTATTATAAGAAATGATGAGCAACATGCTCTCAGAAAAACCCAGAAAGTTTTGCACGAGCTGCTGCAAAGTACAATGTACTGTGTACAAAGTAACAGCGATATTGTATGATCAACCATGAATGACTTAGCTGTTCTCAGCAATACAATGGATCCAAGACGATTCTGAAGGACTTATGATGAAAATTCTATCCACCCCCAGAGAAAGAACTGGGGGTGTCTGAATACAGATTGAAACATATTTTTTTACTTTCTTAATTGTTCTTGAGTTTTTTTTTCTTGTCTATGTTTTCTTTGACAGCATGACTATTATGAAAATGTCACTTGCCTTCTCAATGGGGGGGGAGGGTGGAGAAGGAGGATGGGAGAGAATTTGGAACTCAAAGTTTAAAAATTAATGTTAAAAATTGTTTTTACATGTAACTGGGGAAAAATGAAACACTAAATACAAGTTTTTTAAAAAAACCAAAGTACTCCTGTGAGTTGTGACATGTTGTTAAAAAAAGGAAAAGAATGATCAAGTACTAGGCATTGTTTTGGACTTATCCAAAGTATTTAGATTACTTATAGCCACAAAAGAAGGGACATTCAACAATAGATAGTCTTAGTGCCATGAACAAGCACTCTCAGTTAGAACAAGGTTAAACTCTTTCTAATCTTTGGAAAAGAGGAAATTCCAAGGAAAGGCGGTACAAAGTAGAAAATATTAATGAAAGTATTGTTAGCAGGAGACAGTGACCAATTTATTATTGGAACATTGTGGCGGGGGGACGTATCTCAATATTCTTTTATTTTATGCTTTTCTAATAGTTTATCTAGAGGCAGCAAGGCTTCCCAAGGGAAAGCAAATTCCCCTAGTTCTCCAGAGTAGCCTTCCTGTAGTCCTTCACAGGAATGCCAGATTCTCTAGAAACAAATCCAAGAAATATCTAGACTCCTGATTTCACAATAGTGACATACACTATTAAGAAACCTTTTCCAAACATATCTTCCAGGCTCTGTGACTGATTGGATTCAGTTCATTTGGTTAGAGTTTAATGCTCCACATTCTTTCTCTCTTCTGCACACCTCTCTGTTAGCATTGTCTTGCTTTTTTCTTGTAGTGTTTGCTTCCTGTTGCATAAGGCATCACCATCCACAATCATCCATCAAAATCTCTCACTTCCGACTTGTGGTGACTGTTACTTCATGAGTCCCATTCATGTCCTCTGCCATCGGATTTCCTGCAGTCTTCCTTAGCCCTGCCTCCTATAATATTTCTTGAGTGCTGACAGGTAGTTAGTTTTGTGACTAGCTCCCTTTTTCGATCTTCTCAGTTCTGTCATTCTTTTCAGCCTCCAGGACTGATATTGATTTCTCTTCCTATGGGACCAGCTTTGAAACAGCTTGGGATATTCCTCATGGGAATAGGTAAGAGAAAGTTGATCATTCTACTTGTGTTCACAGTTCAGTGGATACCTCCATTCTTCTGTTAAAAATTATATATTTTTCAATCAGCAAAAATCTACCTCTCACCCTCTCACCATCCCACCCGACTAATTGAGAATGTGAGAAAAAAATATAGCACCTGTTAAAAATATGCATAGTCAAGCAAAACAAATCTTCACAATGTCCATGTTCAAAAACATAAATGATTCATTCTGTACTCTGAGTCCTTTACTTCTCTTTCAGGAGGTAGGTAGAATATTTCTTTCTTAGTTCTTTAGAATTTTGATTGGTCATTATGGTGACCAGAGTTCCTAATTCTTTCAAAGTTGTTTGTCTTTACCATATGGTTGTCATCATATAAGTTGTCGTCCTTGTTCTGTATAATTTAGTCAATCAATAGATATTTGTTAAGCACCTATTAGGTGCCAGGCACTGTGCTAAATGCTAAGGAAACAAAAAAAAGACAAAATATAGTCCCTCCTCTCAGGGGACTAACAATCTAATGTAGAAAGATAACATATAAAAAGAAGCTGAAAAGGCTAGGGTGCGGATGTTGGGTAGGGTACCTGTTGTGGGGGCATGATGAAGACCAGAGGAAGGAAGCTAAATGGAAAATGAAGAGATGGCTGCCCTGGGCATGCTCTTTACATGGAGGATCTGGAAGGAGCTCTCCACTGTTTACCCTCTACCTGCTCCAACCTGAGGAAGGAAGGGGCTCCAAGAGGAGCAGATACTGAGGAGGTGTGAGTTTCAGGATGAAGAAGTTCTGGGGAGCATGATGAAGTCCAGAGGAGGACAGCTGAACAGGCACTTTATTCTGCATCAGTTTATACAAGTCTTCCCAGGTTTATCTGAAACCATGCCAATCATCATTTTTTACAACACAATTTCTATGCCATCATTTGTTCAGCCATTCTTGAATAACTCAGATTCTCATTCTTTGCTTGTAAGCAATATTCACAGCAGTTGCTATTGTTATGAACATGCCAGCATGGTTCTGAATCACAAAATATAACAGACTCTCCATATAGAAGACAGAAGCAAAACATTTATTCAGACACCAGAAAGCCAAATCCCAATACCAGTAAACCAAATCCATCATAGCAACAAAGAGGTTAATACACATTATCACTACAGAGAACAACTCTATCCCAAAGCCTTCCTCCTACTGGGGCCTTCCCACAAACAAACACTCACAATGCTAGCTGCCTCCTTGCCTGCTTCTGCTCTCTCCCACCATTCTAACTGCTCTGACCATTTCCTGCTCTACCCTTCCTGTTCTACTACTTTAGCAAGCCCCTCCCACCACATGTGATTTAGGCTTCCTATGACTTAAGCAGGTCACATGGGCCTAGTAATGGATGGGAAGATCTTCAAATTAAGCAAAAATACATTAACAATACACCACTTCAAAAAGAGCCTTAAATATTTTTGCACATCCTTAGAATTAATTTTGCTCAGGACTAATCCCTCCCTTAATCTACCCTTCTTCTAATTCTCCTGTACCCTTCTCCCCTTTCTCTCCTTTTTACTTGTTTAATGAAATTTATTTCTGTACCCAACTCTGTGTGTGTGTGTGTGTGTGCGCGCGCGTGTGTGTGCATGTGTGCATGTGCGCATGTGTGCCTGTGTGTGTGTATTCTTCCATCTTTGACCAGATGAGATTAGAGTGAGCTTCAAGGATCAGCTGCTCCCCACAACCGCTTCCTCTTTATTTGTATAGATGTCTATTTTTGTACTCTAATTATATGAAATAATTTTTACCTAATCTTTCTTTCCCTTTCCATTTCTCCCCCTCCCATGTACTCCTCTTCCCCTCTTTCCATTTTTCTCTTAAGATCATCAATATATAACAGAAATATTCCTAGGTCTTGTATTAGACTCCCTCTCTGATGATGATAGGGTGCAGAGGGGACATGTGTAGCACCTCCCCTTATTTGAATGTACATTTATCCTAGTTTAATCCATATGATTGTTTATTTGTAAATGTTAACCTTTCTATATTTCTCTTAACTCCTGTGCTTGAACTTCAAAGTTTCTGAGCAGCTCTGGGCTTTTCATCAGGAATGTTTAGAAGTCCTCCATTTCATTAAAGATCCAGTTTTTCCCTAGTATGATTTTACTCACTTTTGCTGGGTAAGTCATTCTTGGTTTTAAGACTATAACCTTTGTCTTCAGGAACATAGTCCAAGTTCTCCACTCCTTTATTAGTGCACTGTTGCTGCTAAATAGTGTATGATTCTGACTGTGGCCCCTTTGGTACTAGAATTCTTTCTTTCTAGCTTTCTTTCTGCTAGGAATATTTTTACCTTGAACTAGAATCTCTCAATTTTAACTATGATGTTCCTGGGAATTTTCATTTTGGGATTTCTTTCAGAAGGTGACTAGTAGATTTTTTCAGTTTTTACTTTGCCCTCTTGTTCTAAAAGATCTGAGCAATTTTCTTTTAAGAATTCTTGAAATATGATGTCTAGGCTCTCTTTTTGGTCATGGCATTCAGGTAGTCCAATGATTCTTAATTTTTTTCTCCTCAATCTGTTTTCCAGATCAGTTGTTTTTCCTGTGAAATACTTTACATTCTCTTCCATTTATTTCATCCTTTTAATATTTCTCACTATCTCATGAAGTTATTGGCTTCTCTGTGGTCCATCCTAATTTTCAAAGAGTTTGTTGCTCAGCCAAGCTGTTGTACCTTTTGTGCCAAGCTGTTAATTCCCTTTACAATTCTTTCTTCCATAGCTCTCATTTCTTTTCCATTTTCCCTCACATATCTGCATTTCATTTAGCTTTTATTTTTAATTCTTGTTTCATCTCTTCCAGTTGTTTTAGTTGAATTTGTGCCCAATCTGTGTTTTTCTCTGAGGCATTGCTTGTAGATGTTGGAGTCATTCTTTTCTTCTGGGCTTGTGTCTTCAGTATCCCTGTCATCATAAAAGCTTTATATCATGGGGTTTGTTTTTGGTTTGTTCATTTGTTCAGTCTACTTCCTGACTGGAATTGATGTTAGGGTCAGGGTCCACTACTCTTCAGGAGGGAAGATCTGAAGTGGTCCTATTGTTGCTTTCTTGGGTATTATATATTATATTGAGTGTTGTATTATTCCATTGTCTCAGAGGGACCTGCAAGCTTTTGGTGCTCCCAAAATAGTCTAATCCAGGGAAAATTTGGTTATTGCCCCTTTGCTCTGAGAGGCAGTTACTGATCTGGGTTTTGATCTGAGCAATAGTAGAATGATGATGGACCCAGATCCTTTCAGCCAGCTGGAAAGCCAGGACACCTTGCCAGTTTAGTGTGAAAGAAGCACTGGCTCTCTATTGCTTGGGATCCCTTTTCTCATTATACTTCTTCAGGGTTCAGAATGGACTAGAAGCTGGAATTGATACCTCTCTCTTATTTTGGGATCTGAGCCATGCTGTTGCCGCTCATGTCTGGATTTGTTGCATGCTGACTGCTATCCCTGGATGTATGGCTCTTCCTCATTCTACCTTGGGTCTAAGACCTGGAACCTTCTAATGAACAGCAAAGTTGCCAATTAGCACCTTTCCCACCCTGGTAGCTTGATTGAGGGCTGGGGGGCGGGGAGTGGAGGCAGAGTCCTGGTATGGGTTTTCTTTCTCTGGTGGCCTGTCTCTGTCCCAGAATGCTCCACCCAGTGAGCTTGTGACCAAATTCCTTCCCCAGTGTCTACCGAGTTCTCTTTCTATACTGACCTGGACCATAAAAACTGTCTCACTTAGACTTTTCCCTGTATTTACCTCTCAAGATTAGGTATTTTGCATTTTCTAGATCTGTTCGGAGGATGTTTTTGGAGGGGTGGTAGGGAAGAGGTTCACCTTTAGGCTTTCTCCCATTGCACCATCTTGGCCTGATCTTTGCTTCTGTTACTCTTAAAGCTTCTCTACATAATGGTTCCTGGGCTTCAGAGCCCACATTTCAGCAGTCTTCCTGCCATGCTGCTACACTCCATCCTCCACTTCTGTGTTCCAGGGCTCTCCATTCCTGATTGGTAAGAGATCATCTAATCTAGGGGCTCCACTATGTACGTAAGCTCCTTCAAGGCAAAGATTGTCTTACTTTTTGCACTGGCTGGCTCCAGTGTTTGACGTAATGCCTGACACATAGTAAACACTTAATAAATAGTTTTTTTTAAAATTCATTCCTTGATTCACAGGAATAAAAATACTCTCCCCTTGTGGGTCTCATGCTGGTCCAACAGTTATTTGCTTCTTCTCTCCCCTAAGACCTGGCTGATGTATCTCTCGTTTGTGTCAACAATTCTTTCTGGGTCTCCAGAGGAGCATCTAATTCTTTCCCAAATTATCCCTGCCTTTTCCCAGGGTAGCTGGCCTGAATTATTTAAATTATTGAGGGCTGCTTCCCTAATCCTCTAGGAAAGAGATGGGGGATGGAGTCAGTACATTGGTGCTGCCAGCATGATAGCAAGGGTGAGATTTGAATTTATATGTTTGTTTTCAAAGTCTCCAAGCAAGATTGGAACCTATGGAATAGGCTCTAGACCATATAGAGGCAAAACACAATAGTTAAAAAGAGCAGCAGCAGAATGAAATGGTAGAATACATATTTTACTCAAATTACTCAGTCTCAGTCTTTAAACCATTTATTTTGGAAAACTCATGGAGCCAGATTGCCATTTTCCACCACTAATGAATCCCACTTAAGGACTTTTGTGGAGAGAGAGATATGGAAGGAGTGGAGAATGAGCATTTTGGGCCTACTGGAAAAACTTCACATGGAATTTGACAAAATTAATAAAATAATAAAAGTTCTATTAACTCAACAGTTAACTTTGTTAACATTATCCGACTGAGAAGGCTACAAGCCCCTTGGTAGCAGAAAGATGTCAAACCCAAAGGACACTCCATCCTGCAAAGCACAGCTGGCTGAAATTGTTCCAAGAATGGCAGATGTTGGAAAACTATTTTCCCCATTGGAAATCTGGGTCCTGTAGTTATATGTCTCCAGAGGAGCTATTGTACTTTAGGGAGAAATAAGAGACCATCCTGCCACTCTACTGAGACTCATTTCTGATTATGGAAACTATAACTACACATCTTTTATGAATATGCTAGTCTTTAGCTTAATAAATGTAATACAGTACCTGTGGCAGAGTTTTCTGTGTGTTGTTTGGCACATACATGTTTTTGATATAACTGCTATATTTATTTCACTGTGCTGATGTTTGTAAGAGCCAAAAAACAAAACAAAAACCCCAACTGTCTGTAGTTCTCAGTTTCACAGAGATGGACCCACTGGTTTGTATGGTTTGTAACTGACCCACTAGAGGTTGGGAATGATAAAATCATTGAGTACTAAAGGGCTTTTTCCTTACATGTAGAAAATCTACACTTAAATACTAATATTTTTAGCAAGCATGTAGATATGTGTATTTTCTCTGTACTCTACTTTAACATTACATTCTTTAGCATTTAATAAGAAAGTCCTTGAGCAATAATAGACATTAATATAACATTTCCTCTTGCCCTACAACTCTAGGAAACTCAAGGGGCAGGCATGCTGGATGTTTGTCACAGGGTATATTGGGCAATGTGTCTAGCTCTCTGAGGGAAAAGGGGGTACCACAAAACACTTTTAAGTTTAATAGGCATGATTGACATTTTTTTTATCACTTTTTAAAGTCTGGATAATCAACAAACAATAAATCAAGCCCTGATTTGTAGCATTTGCCAATTTTCCGAAGTATAGATGCTCACACTAAAAATTTAGCTATCAGTTCTTTTGAGCTGGCTCTAGCACACCCTTGTAAACGTGTTACTTGGCATGGACTCTCAGATTTCAGACAACAGAAGGGAAAGTCCATCCTTCTAGCAAACAGAGAGCCCTAGCTCTTAATTTCATCATTCAGCTTTACGCAGCTGAGTGGGAAGAGTCCTAGTCCCTTTGCTTCTTTTTCAGAACACTCTGGATCTCAAATCACTGACCTCTGGGAGGAAACCACAGTGGCTTTTCTCCTGCAGAGTGGAGTTGGCTCCCCTTCGCTGGGGTCTGATAGTCTGCCCTTGGGCCAGTCCCTGCTTCTATCCTCTCTGAGGAGTAAGCACAGGCCAGCAACTCCCCTGGCTCCTGGCTGCTACTATCATCATCCCAGGACTAGATTCTGCCACAGAAACATTCACTGTAGCCTTCTTCCTTTGAGAATCACAAATGCTCTCAGAATTCTCTACATTCCCCTCCTCAGGGAGCTTTATCATTGAACATTCCTGATTCCATTCCTTTGCATAAGCTGCTCTCCTCTCAGCCTGTCTATCCTGCAATATGTCCTGCAAGATGTGGTTGTGGGAATGAGAAACATTTTTGGACATGGCCAAGTGAAGTCAACAAGAGTTTGAGTAACTACTATGTGTCAGGCACTATGCAAAGGGATGGGGATCCAAAGAAAGGCAAAAATAATTCTCCTTGAGGAGCTCACAATCTAATGGGGGAGACAACATGCAAACAACAAAGAACAAACAAGATATATACTGGTTAAAATAGAGGTAACCTCAGAAGAAAGATGTTAGATTTAGAGAGATGAAGAAAGGCTTCTTACGGATGGTAGGATTTTAGATACAATTTAAAGGAAGAGGAAGTAAGGGAGCCAAGGAGGGAGAGATGAGGAGAGAGAGCTCTAGACATGGTGAAACGCCAATGAAAATGCTAGAGTGAGGAAAAGGAGTATATTTTGCAAGGAAAAGCAAGGAGACTGTGTCACTGGATCGTAGAGTACGTAAAGGTGGGGAATTGGACAATATTTATTACAAGGGTTTTGTTTTTCTTTTTTTTTTCCAGTATGGATTTAAGATGGGAGGAGGAGAAAATAAATGATGGTTAATTGAAAAAAAAATTTGTTTTAAAGACAAATCAATGAAAAGGCCTTCCAGAGAAACATAGGCAGACATACGGACTGATACAAAGTGAATTAAAAAGAACCAATAAAATAGTATTATTCCATACCTATAAGAATGTAAATGGAGAGGATAAGACAAAAAATTAAAACTCTCTTATAGTTCAGTTTTTTCCACAAAAGCTTCCATACCTCTCCAGCTCACCCTGATTTTCCCTTCTCTGGACCTCTACTACACTTGAATTTATCACCATATTGTTTAGCATATAATTTTTTCAGGTGTGCCATGATATTAGTCTTGCCTCTCTAGCATCTATACAATGTCCTTGATGGCAGGGACCATGTCTTATAATTCTCTTCTGCCCTCCACAGCACACAACAGGAGAGCCCAAATGCTCTCAATTTATTGACTGGTTGAGTGATTAAGGCATTTTGTTTCCCATACTTAAGTATGCCTTACATACGCTGAATATTCAGTGGATGATTGTGGATTTGATTTGTTGCTTTTTAAAAAAAATACAGCTATTTGAGCAGTAAGTGTGATATATATTCAGATGGAAATATGAAGGCTTTACCTTGGTCTCAGATCAGAGAAGACTTACAGATACACTGGCCCTGTGATGTTAGCAATAAATAATTCTGACCAAGATTCAGGGGTCGGCTGAAGCTAGCTTGAATTGGCTTGTAAGAGCTAATTGTTAAACTTCATTTTTTTAAAGTTTAATATTTTATTTCCCCACAATTTTGTGTAAAAAATTTTAATATTCATTTTTTTAAAATTTTGAGTTCTAAATTCTCTCCCTCTTTTCAACCTTTCCCCCCTCATTGAGAAGGCAAGTGATTTGATAAAAGTTATACATAAGCAATCATGCAAAACATATTGCCATATTAGTCATGAATTGTTGACTTACTATGTGAGCATTTACACCTGAAAAATAGGCAAATACCAAAAAATCAGAGCTTGGCTCATTGTCCTATTGATTGTCTAGATTCAGGAAAGTCATGGAAAAATGTTAATAATGCAGATGAGACATTCTTTTTTGAGAGCCAGTTGTTAAACTTTTACCAGTCTACTACTGCAAAGGTTTTCTTATGGCAGGAGCAGATCAAACTCTATTGGAGAAGAGGGAATATAGAAGGAGCTTGTTCTGCTTGCTATTTCTGTTCTCATGATCCAACAATGCCTGTCTTCTTGCTGTTTTTCCTAATGGACACTGCATCTCTCTTCCATGCTTTCTACTAATTGCCTCTTCCACTTACTTGAATGTTGTCTTTTCTCACCTCTGACTCCTGGATTTCTTTAAGACTCAGATCATATCCTACCTTCTGTAAGAAGACTTTCTCTGTTTTCTCCTTTGTCTTTGCTCTAAGATTATCTTCTCTTTGCATTTATATATCTTGCATGTATAATTTCTTTTTTGAAAAAAAAAAAGGACCTTATCTCTACCATTAGAAAATGAGCTCCTTTAGGGCATGGCAGCATTTTTGCCTTTATTTGTAGGCTTAGGCCAGTGTCTGGTACATAGTAAGCACTTAATAAAAGTTGGTTAACTGCCTCATTGACTTTCTTCTAACACAAGTTTCCAAAGTCATGAAGAAATCTGAATTCAGCCAGGGTAATGAAGTAAATGAGCAGCTAGGTGGTGCAGCATATAGAACACCTGGCCTAGAGTCAGGAATGCTTACAAGCTGTGCAACCCTAGGCAAGTCACATAACTCAGTTTACCTCAGTTTCCCCATCTGTAAAACGAGCTGGAAAAGGAAATGGCAAATCACTCCAGTGTCTTTGCCAGGAAAACCCCAAATGGGGTCGGGAAGAGTTGGGCATGACTGAAAAGACTGAACAATAACAACAACCAAATAAATACTCTGACATCAGGTTAGCAGAGCCAGGATTTGAAAGCAGGTTTTCAGATTCCTAGTACAGTGATTTTTTTCCCCATGACATTGTATAGGGTCCTAAGAATGGAACTAATAGCTATGATAGCTCAAGCTATTAAAGCTTTAAACTGCGCTAAGATTTTTGGGATATCTTACACTGTCTTTTTCTTCAATTAGTGAATTTTTAAACATAGTAATTGGAAACCTTATTCAAGTCATGTTATACCTCAGATTTCATATCAGGACTAGATTTTGACACTGAGTTTCAGAAAATTATAGGCTATGGTTTTTATTACTGTTTATCTGACCCATGTAGCCATAATATACCTTCACTGAAAATAAATACTAAGGAAGATAATCAAGACTTTTAAAAAAAGTTTTTAAGCTGCCTTGTGTTTTCATGTCACAGTTATTTCTGGGAAAATTCCCCCAGCTATGTTCCATATTGAACTTTTTGTTGTAACAAAGAAAAATAATAAGAAATACCAGATCGTCTCCTCATTTGACAATATATACATTCTGCACCAGTAGTCCCCCACCCTTCTACCCTAAAGAGGGAGATGTATCATTTTCTGTTCTTTGGACTGTCCATTGGTTTTTCATTTACTCCTAGTTCTGTTTCCTTAGTGATCTTTTCAGTTACAACATTGGAATCATTTACTAAATTGTTCTTTTTTATTGTTTATTTCATTCTTCAACAGTTCTGCGTATCTTCTTATATTTCTCTCTTACACCACAGAATTTTTTAAAAGCCATTCTCTAATTATAGGATCATAAACCTGGAAGGAAACCAAGAGGCCATCTAATCCAACCCCTTCATTTACACATGAGGAAACTGAGGTCCAAGGTCATTAATTGACTTGCTCATGATAACCCACGTAGTAGCAGAGATGAGATCTGGACCATATTTTCTGACTATAGAGATAGTACTTTTTTTCTAATGAGCCACACTGACTTTGTTCACATGATTATAATGCTAATTGTTTTCTTGATGTTGAATTATCTTTACTTTCCTTATGTGAATCCAACTTGATTATAGTGAATTTTCTGGACACATTGCTGCAGTCTTTTTGTACTGATTATATTTACAATTTTTACATCAATATTCATTGGTGATACACACACACACATACACACACCCTTTTTTTTAATCTTTTGCTTCCCTGGTTTTGGTACTAGGACCATTTTGATCTCTTAAATAGAGTTTGGTACAGTTTTTTCTTTCTCATTTTTTTTGAGAATATTTATGTCAGAAGTTTTAATTATTCTTTAAATACTACATAGAATTCCCTTACAAATTCATCTCATCCAGGTTTTCCTCTTCTCCCTTTGTCAATTGGCTTATGGTTCTTTGTTTCTTTGTGAGTGTAGGTTGTTTAACATCTTTTTTGTTTGAATAATTTGGGAATTTTCCAAATCAATTCAAGTTAACAATTACATGTTGATTAAGTACCTACTACGTGCCAGGTGGAATTTGAACTGAATCTTGAAGTACGTCAGGAAAACTAAGAGGTGGAAGTGAGGGGGCAATTCCAGGTATGAGGGAGATCAGCTAGCACCAAGGAGATGGAATGTCATGATGAAGGAACTGCAAGATATCTAATATTGCTGGAATATAGAGTGCATGGAATAGAATAAGGTATTAAAAAGACTGGAAATGTAGGGAGAGATGAGGTGATGAAGATCTTTAAGTGACAAAGGAATTTGCATTTGATTTTGAAAGTAGTAAGGAACAACTGGAGGTCATTGAAGAGGAGGGGTGTATCATGTGGTCAGGTCTATATTCTAGAAAAATCCCTTGAGTAGAGGATGAATCACGGTGGGGAGAGATGAGGCAAGGAAACCAGTTAATAGTCCAGCTATCAGGTAAGGAGGGCCTGAACTAGATTGTAGTGAGTAGAGAGAAGGGAACATTTAGGAGAAATGTTGTGAAAGTCAAAATGTTAAGATATGATAACAGACTGGTTAAAAGGGGTGAGTGGTAAAGAGTTGACACCAGGGTCAAGACTGGGAGGTTGGTGATACCATTGACAGTAATAAAGAAATTGAAAAGAAAAGAGGATTTGAAGGCAAGGGGAGATTATAAAGGCAATTTTATGTATGTTGAGTGTGATACACCTCCTAGATATCCAACTCAAGATGTCAAGACTGGCACACAGGAGAAACACTACTGCTGATGCACAGATCTGGGAATCATCTGCATAGATGCAATAATTGAACACATGGGAACTCATGAGATCACCTAGCGAGGTTGTATAGAGGGAGAAGTCACGAGCTTAGTGCTTATACAACCATTTGGTATTCCCCCTATGTCCTTCATACCATTTGGGGCTTCTGGCAGACAAACTTCGCTCTTGCTTCTAACCAACCCAAGGATAATGAGATTTTGATAAGCAGATGACAATATTGGCTATTTTCACATTGCATATTCAAGGTCATTCATTAGGGAAATCACTTTTCTGTGTTTATCTCACATCTATAAATAAGGGTTATACTTGGTGTTAGATTGACCATTGTCTGCAAGCATGTTACAATTCACAAGCCTATCTACATCATAATAGAAAGTTTGGTTTTTCTAAATTTCTAGTATCCTAAATGGCTCAGTGGGTAGAATGCTGGGCCTGGAGTTAAGAAGACTTGGGTTCAAAGGTGACCTCAGATACTTATTAGCTGTGTCACTTTGGGCAAGTCACTTCATCTCTGCTTTAATCTGCTGCAGAGGGCATGACAAACCACTCCAGTATCTTTGCCAAGAAAACCTCATGGACAGTATGGTCTCAAAGAGTTGGACACAATAACAAAATATGTTATTTAACATAGCCTGGCTAGAAATAAATTTCAATTTTGAAGAATGGACAACGAGGTCAAAAGTTCTTATCATTTGGTCCCTAGACAATTTATTAATCATCTTTGTTGAAATTTTGATGAGTTGACTGTCTTGCTAATATCATGATATAAATTTCTTGCCCAACTTTGCTTCTTACCCTCTTGACTTTACAATCAATCCACAGCTGCCTCCTTGTTTTGGAAGTTTCCTCAGTCCCTGTTGCCTTTTCACTCTGCAGCATCCTTCTGCCTCTGTGGCCCCATGAACTATGGAGAGTTCTTCCATTATGTCTCCATTATGAGGAAGGGCGCCATCTACCCTTCATTCCCCTCCCATCAGCTCTGCTTCTCACTCTTCAGACTTCCTTCCCAAGTGTAGTAGGAAAGCCGAATTTATAATCACAAATATAATCATGTATATGTTTGAATGGTTCGAAATCGCAAGGTATGAGAGATTCTCTAAGTAGAACGCAATAAAACATTTATTTAGGCTCCACAGAAACAGATTCATGAACCAGCCTCCCCATTTCGACACTTTGATCACAAGCTTCCAGGCCCAATAAGTCCGCCTCACAAGAGTAACCAGGAGGCCACAGAAAAACAAGATAGTATTTAGCCAAACCATATTTACTGGCCTCAAGTCCT
>CM053623.1:256973083-256997220 GCA_028646595.1 Phalanger gymnotis
TTGTCTTTGCGCTCATTGTTTCACATTTGTTACCGGTATATTAGGTTACGTTTTGCCATGTTCTGCCCAGAAATGGCTCAGAAAAGATTTTCATACAGTGCTGAATTCAAGTGGAAGTGATCCAGTTTGCAAAAGTGAATGGAAATCATGCTGTTGAAAGTAAATTTGGTCCTCCTCCAACTGAGAAAACAATCCGAGGCTGGCTATGGGAAGAAGAAATCCTACTGAAAACGCCATGGCAGAAGAAGGCCATGAGAGGCAAGTCAACAAAATGGCCTGATTTAGAGAGGTAGTTGAAGATATGGATTGAAGAGCAAAGGGCAATTGGAATTCCTGTGTCCACAAAGATGGTTCAGCATGAGGCAAGAAGAATTGCTAATGAAAAAGAAGTTACTGATTTCAAAGGAGGACACCAATTGCTGCTTCAGGTTCATGAAATGGAATGGACTAAGCATGTGTACATGCACCAGACTTGTCCAAAAGATGCCTGAAAGTTATGAGCAGAAGGTCCTTGAATTTCATTGTTTTGTTATTCAATGTCAGAAGACATGTCAGTTTGAGTTGGGACAGATTGCAAATATGGATGAAGTCCCCCTTCAATCTGATGTCCAAAGTAACAGAACTGTTGATAAGAAGTGGGTGAAAACTGTAATTGTGAAGACAAGTGGATGTGAAAACTGAGTCAAATTTGTCATACTCATTCCTCAATTGTTAAGTGTGTAAAAGATATGAATAGATAGTTTTCAGAAGAAATCAAAATTATCTTTAGTCACATGAAAAAAATGTTTTATTGATGAGAGAAATGCAAATTAAAACAACTCTGAGGTACCACCTCACATCTATCAGATTGGTTAATATGACAGAAAAGGAAAAAGACAAATGTTGGAGAGAATGTGGGAAAATTGGGACATTAATGCACTAGCGGTGGAATTGCGAACTGATCCAGACACTCTGTCAAGCAATTTGGAACTATGCCCAAAGGTCTATCAAAACCTTTGACCTAGCAATGCTACTTCCAAGTTTGTATCCCCCAAAAATCAAAGAAAATAGAAAACAATTTATATGTGTGAAAATATTTATAGCAACTCTTTTTTTTTTTTGCAGGGGCAAAGAATTGGAAATTGAAGGAATACCCATCAATTGGAGAATGACTAAGTCTAGAAAGAGTTATCTGATACAAAATGAAGTGAACAAAACCAGGAGAACATTGTACACAGTAACGACAATATTATATGATGACCAACTGTGAATGACTTAAGTATTCTTAGCAATGTGGTTATTGAAGACAATTCCAAAGGACTTATGATGAAAAATGCTATCTGTATCCAGAGAAAGAACTGATGGAGTCTGAATGCAGACTGAAGTATACGTTAAAAAAAACTTTATTTTTCTTTGGGCTTTTTTTTTGGGGTGGGGGGTTCCTTGTGTTTTTCTTCACAGCATGACTAATATGGAAATATATTTTGCATAACTGTACATGTATAATCTATATCAAATTACTTTCTCAAGAAGGGGAGAAGGAAAGAAAGGAGAGAATTTGGAACTCAGATTTCTAAATAATGAATGTTAAAAATGTTTTTACATATTAATGAAAAAAATATTATTTCTAATTTTAAAAATAAAATTAATAGATCACCCAGCCAGAAATGATCCATTTTTCTCACCTTGACCACATATAGTTTGACAAAAATAACTCTTTTTGTGAACCATTCAGCAAGAAAGACAACCTTACAAGCTTTATGGTAGACATCCAGTTCATTTAAATCACTAAACATCTTATCCCCTAGCTAAGCTCAAACTCCGTCACCACGCCCACAAACTCAAAGGTAGCACTTTACAAAATATGGTATTCTTGACCCATTAGGGATTCTTGGTCCAGCCCCTGACCGAAGCAACATAAATCCGGTATGTAATAATATTTTTCATAAATATTTATCTTTTCATGCTTTTTTAAGATTTAAAGACTTAAAAATACACTTACATGTTTAAGGGAAACTAAAATATATCTTTGTTAATGAATAACTAGAAAAGTAGAAAGACCAGCCATGCATCAACACCTACACAAAACAGAGGGACCACTTAAGTGCTCCATTTATCCACAAAATATTAAAAGATCTAAGGGAAGACCTCTAGTGCACTGGGTAGAGTATTGAATTAGCTTGAAGTACAAGTCAGGCTATGCTCAGGTTCAAATGAACAGGTTCTATAAGTGAGGACACTGGACACAAAGTGAGATTTATTGAAAGAATACTCAAGAAGAGGCATTGATATACAGCGTCTTTCCCAATAGAATGCAGCCATGGTAGCCCTGAATCAAGTAGCTCAACCAGCTGTTTGTCACTCCAGGTTCCCAGTTTAGTGGTAATATAGCAGGACCTATATGTATGTATGTGTATATATGTATATGTGTATATATGCATATATATGCCTATGTATACATATACACACTCACACACATATATATGTATATATATGTGTGTGTGTATATATATATATACATATATATATGTATATATATATATAAACAACTGGGGATGCATGAATAAAAATAGGGACCACTCTCCCCCGTGCAGAAAGTTCCTCAGAGCTGTTTTTTACGGAAAGATTTTTATAACCTAAGGGAAGACCACATGAAAAACAGTGGCAAGAAACTGTATAACATCTCCTTGGATACTCTTACACAAGTCACCTAGGGCTAGGAGAGACGTGTGACAGAAGGGATGCAATGTATTTATATTGCTGTGAGGAGGTAGAGTAGTGAAACTAATTCTTAAAAAGAAGCATAGGCAGAAAAGCAAACCTTAGAGTCCAGTATGTATGTGCTCATAATTTAGGGAGATAATGGAATTAGACCCAAAACATAAAGGCTATTCTCCACAGTCCTCCATAGAATTTTTCCGGAAGGACACAGACAAAAATTGTACAGGATGAGGAGGCATAGATTGGTTGCTATGTATGCTGAGGGAGAGATTACCCACTTATAGCTAGGCAGCTAGATGGTGCAGTAGATAGAGCTCTAGACCTGGTAGAAAGAAGACCTGAGTTTAGATCTGTCTTCAAACACTCATTAGCTGTGTGACCCTGGGTAATAGTTAATAGTCAATATGTGCCAGGCAAGACTTGAATCCATGTTCCTTACTCTAAGGCTGCCTTTGCCTCATTTTCCTGAACTATATAAAATAGAGACAATAACGGCACCTACTTTGCTGGGTTGTCGTGAGGATGAAATAAAATAATATTTGTAAAGCATCTGGCACATAGGATATATGTAATAAATGCATATTTTCTTCTTCTTTATGTAAAATCATGGAAGCCTGAGAGTTTTGAACCATATAAACAGAGGCAATTAGCATTTAATTTATATTTATGGTGTCATTTTTAATGATATTCCTGTTCTCTAGAAAAAGTATAGAGATTTGATTGTATACTTTATTTCCTTTCTTGGTTGTCCTTACCTGGGACTAGTTAACATGTTTATATACATGAGGGCATTACCCTAGTGGAAACTTCTGGGTCTGAGGTCTCTTCCAGATCTAAATCAGTGACCTTAGAAGTCAGAAGAATCCTTTACAGGGCTGGTCTTTCAAATTAAGTTCTACTGTGTGCCAGGAAATGTGATAGATAATAGAATGATTAACTTTAGAGCTAGAGGGGAATTCAAAGGTCACTTAGTCCAATGTCCTCATTTTTCAGATCCAAAGAGGTAAACCGAATAATCCAAGGTCACACAGATAGTAATTGCAGAGTCAGGATTTGAACCCATGTCCTCTGACTTTAGATTAAGTGCTCATTATGAGTTTCACTTTTTTTTAAGCCATCTTCCATAAAGCTGAAGTTTTGGGTCTCAGAAATGGGTCAAATGGTAAAGAAAAAAACAAAAAACAAAAGAAAAACCCTACAACAAGAACAACTACGAACCAGTAGCTATATTTAAAGAAAATTCTATAATATGTCTTCTCAGATTGGCATAAAAGCATCTAGGTGGGTCAGTGGATAGAGTACTGGGACTTAATAGTTGTGTGACCCTGGGCAAGTAGTCATTTAAACCCTGTTTGCCTCAGTTCCTCATCTATAAAATGAGCAGGAGAATGAAATGGCAAATCACTCTACTATCTCTGCCAAGAAAACCTCAAATGAGGTCACAAAGAGTCAGGCACAACTGAAATGCCTGAACAACAACAGCAACATTCATAGGAATAAATTGCCAAAATGTGATAAATTACTTTGGATCATTTTGATAATGGTTAATCTTTAACCAAAAAAAAAATCCTTATTCAGCTTTGATATTTTTCTTCTGCCCCTCCACTGACTTTCACACAGCTAATTACTTTAGTAATGTTATCTCTACACACACACACACGCACACACTGTATATATACATATATGTATGTATATATATGTATATATATATATGTCTAGGTATAGATATAGATATGGAAGATAGCTTAGTGTAGAGGATAGAAAGGCAGCCCTAGAATAAGGAATATGCACTCAAGTCTTACTCTGACACATGCTTAGCACAGTGCCTGGCACAGAGTAAACACTTAGTAAATGCTTATTGACTATTAACTATTGATATAGATATAGCTACATACATATATATATATAACTATATACATATATATATATATAGTATGTCATATGCTATATATGACTTTAAACACTTTAAGTCACTAAATTTCTCAGGGCCCTAAACGACTAAGACTATAAAATGCAGAACAGTTTCTAATCTGCACTGGTAGAAGAAATTGCCTTAACAAAATTTCCCTAGATCAACTCTGATTTGAAAATCCTAGATTCAGAAAGTGTGGTTCAAGGACTCCTGATGGTCATGAGACTCTTTTAGAGGGTCTGTGAGGTCAAGACTATTTTTATAATAATACTAGGACATTTTAGTTTTTAACATGGTGAATATTGATAGACACAAACAAAAATTGATAAAAAATTATTGATAGACATAAACAAAAGCTCTTTGGAGTCCAATAATTTTTAAGGGTATAAAGAAGACCTGAAGACAAAAGTCTGAAAAACTGCTACCATTAGCTGCCTGTAGTAGTAATTTGGATTTGAAGATGTTTTCTACCAATTAATAGGCCATGTGACCTGCTTACATCACTGGAAGCCCAAGACACATGTCATAGGAGGAGCTTCCTGACAGGAAAAGGAAGTTATGTCACAGGAAATGCTGAGAGAGAGAAAGATGTTATGGTCTCTAATGGCTGCTAATGGCAGCCCTCATAATTGTTAGAACTGAACAGACTGACTTAGCTGTGCTATGAGTTTGCTTTGGGGAGGCCCCAGCAGTGGGTGAGAGGTTTTGGGATGGCAAGGCTCCAAGCTGTGGTATGGTTTCTTAAGTTCCTTGCTGTTATGATAAAGTTGGCTGACTGGCTGTGGGAGCTGAACATTTGGTTATGGGATATGATTTTCTGGTATCCGAATAAATGTTATACTTCTTTTAGCTTCTTTATGGAGAGTCACTCATACTTTGCAATACAGGACTACATAGGCATATTCATGATTATCGATGATGTTGTGTTTATTGCCTTACTGTTACACCACCAATAAAATCACAGGCCCAAGCCCACAAAACAACATGTTATGCACTACGTTCTAATCATATATGCCCAAATATTCTCCAATAAAACCTCTGTACAAGCCAGTTACATTGAGAAAGATTTCTATTAAATTATAGATATTTCTTAGGAATTTTTTTTCAAAAAGGAAGAAATGTAGAAAACATGAGTTATCTTTTTTATGTAAAATTGACTCAGGTTATTATCTTTGAAGTCTCTTATTTTTAAAAAATATACTACTTTGTATTACCCACTGGATGTGAGTAATACATTTAATATAATTCTTTCTTCAAATTCATTTTGAAATTAACCCAAATATAAATAGCTTTTTCTTAAATTTTCGTTTTTTTTGAAAAAAATGTGCCTTCTTTTCTTTTTCTTTTTAAATTTTATTGATATCCTCTGTTTTTTAACTTTAAAAGCACTTATTAATTGCTTATTTTGTGCCAGGCATTGTGATAAGCATTGGGTATACAAAATTTTTGAGAACACTATATACAGTGATAGCAACATTGTTTTAAGAATAACTTTGAGCAAATAAGTTATTTTGTCTGTTAAATATAAAGGACATATGAAGATGCTATCTGTAGCAAGATAAAGAACTGATAAGTAGAAGTGTATATAGAATAATTTTACATATATATATGTGGGGGGGGTGTATGTATGTATGTACATGCATAAACACACATACACACATACATTATATATATTTGTGTCTAATGGTGGCCATCTGGGGGGAAGGAAGAAAAAAAGCAAAAAAAAACTACATGATAATTTTGTTATCTATTTGTAAGGAATAGCAAGTTGTGAATACCGAATAGATTTGCAGTTTCATATACAGTTGTCTTTTTTATTGTACTATGTTGTAGAAATGCATTTTTTATTCCATAAATTAAAAATAATTTAAAAAAAAGAGACAGAGAGAAAAAGAAGAAAAAATTAAAAAGAGAGGGAAGGAAAGGGATAGACAAAGATAGCCTACTCTCAAGTAGCTTATGTTCTAATAATGGAATGTAACACATATAGGGGAATAGTGACCAAGGAAGGGAGTTCTGTTCTGAGAATGTATGAAAAGGTGATGAGGCATGGGGAGAGATACTCTCAGCAGCAGGCAGATGGTGAGGTGGCCTGGATGGCTGGCTGCACACTGTGGTGTCTAGATCTGTTCAGTAGACACATGGACTAAGTAGGCTAGGTTTGTACACAGTCCACCATCGAGTAGGCTGGTGCATAGGGCAGAAGCTCCAGAGATGAGTGAGTGAATTTCTCAATAAACTGGGGACATAAGCACATGGATTCTGGAAAAATGGATTTAAGGAGAGTGCTGGTCCAAGCCAGGAAGAACAAGTCTTTTTATATCTCCCTTGAGTCTTGTATTTGAAGATTTTCTGTTGAGCTCTGGTGTTTTCATTAGGAAAGTCTGGAAGTCCCCTATTTCATTGAATGTCCATCTCCTCCTCTGAAAGATTATGCTCAATTTCTCTGGGTAGTTGATCCTTTGTTATATATAATCCAAGCTCCTTTGCCTTACAGAATGTGATACTCCAAGCCCTCCAATCTTTTAATGTATAACCTGCAAGGTCTTGCATAATCCTGACTGTGGTTCCAAAATATTTGAATTGTTTCTTTCTGGCTGCTTGCAGTATTTTCTCCTTGACCTGATAATTCTGGAATTTGGCCACAGTATTTCTTGGCATTTTCAATTTGAGATCTCTTGCAGGAGGTGATCAGTGGATTCTTTTGATTGCTATTTTACCCACTGGTTCTAGGAACTCAGGGCAGTTTTCCTTGATTTCTTGAAAGATGCTGTCCATACTCTTTTTTTTGATCATCACTTTCCAGTAGGCAAATAATTCTTAAATTATCTGTCCTGTATCTATTTTCCAGGTCAGTTGTTTTTCCAGTGAGGTATTTTACATTTTCTTCTATTTTTTCATTCCTTTGATTTTGTTTGACTGATTCTTGATGTCTCATAGGGTCATTAGATTCCACTTGCCCAATTCTAATTTTTAATTGTTTTCTTCAGTTAGCTTTTGTACCTCCTTTTCCACATGGGCAATTTTACTTTTTAAGGAATTCTTTTCTTCGGTGTACTTTTTTCCCATTTTGTCAATTGTATTTTTAAAGAAATTGTTCAATTTTTTTTACTCCTCTTATTTGACTTTTAAAATTCTTCTTGAGCTCTTCTAAGAAGGCTTTTTGGGCTTGAGATGAATTCATATTCCCTGTTGAGGTTTCAGATGTGGGTATATTGACCATGTCATCCTCTCTGAATTTGTGTTTTGATCTTCCCTGTCACCAAGATACTTCTCTATGGTCATTGTTTTTTGTTGTTGTTGTTGTTGCTTTTTGCTCATGTTGTTTGCCTTTTTTCTGGCTTTTAAAGTTGATCTCTAATTCTGGGGCACAAGGGACACTGTCCCAGGCTTCTTGTGCTGGGGACTAGGTTTTGTGTGCTGGGGCGTCAGGTGCTGGCAGCTGGAGGCTGTAGTGGTCTATAGCTGGTGTTTGCCTGGTGTTGACACTTGCCTGCTCCACCACCCTGGGGCTCAGAATCTCTCAGTGGTTTGCTCAGATCATTATCAAAGATATTTCCCCACACGTGCACTCCAATCAACAACTTCCCTCTTCATTCGGGCTTCACTGATTTTGTTCATGCCAAAGCTTTGGCTAATCTTTTATCTAGTCTATCTTTTCCTTTTGTGTAACACAAGTATGGGGATAGAGGTGAGCTCTAGTGACAAAGTGGGTTATAAACAACCAAATGATGTCACAGAATGTAAATCCATATTTCATCCCTCTTACAGCGTGTGTAAATTTTTTCTCTCTGGGTTAAACTCACTCTAATTTCCCCTCAAACTAGTAGGTCTCACTAGTATGTTCACAAGATAGACCACCATCACACAATAACATTTGAACTTTCACAGGGCCCTAGGGATATCCCAGGTGAGGAGAAATATACTCTCCCTATTCGCCATGCTGGCTCTAGAGCCCTAATTCCAATGTATTTTCTATAAACACAACTATCCAGCTCAAGGTAATGAATCCATAAATATTTCCACAGTGAGCCACTCACAATAGCACTTTTACATATTAAATATAACAATTTGACAGCAAATAAAAATAAATAATATTATAGATACCCACATATTAAAAAGCAAATATGTAAATAATAAAATAATGTCATAATATACACATAAACCCAGATCACACTCTCACACCAATGCCCTCAATAACTATGTTGAAGATTGGGCACACAGGTATAGAAACCAGGCAATAAAGTACATGAGGGAGTAAAACAGGGTAATTCACAATTCTGAACTATAGGTTTCAATGTAATTGGCCCATTCACAAAAGGGCTATGAGCAGAGAGCAACAAACCCTGGTGAAAAACTTCACTTTTCTCCAACACTATGGGGCACTGAAGGGCACTGTCACCAGAAGACGCTGGTCAAAAAAGTCTCTTCTTTTCTTGGACCAATCAGGAGTCAGTCGACTGAAGCTTCTTATCTACTGAGTGCTTCTGATTGCCACAGCTCTAGAAGAGCAGCTTTTTTAAAGCTCCTCCCCTCCCCCAAGCCACCCCCTGTATCTTCAAGTTTTCTCGAGTTCCTATATCAGGTTTTTCTCTCAGGCTCTTACACCTGGTTCCTCTCTCCAGTTCCTGGGGCTTAAATTAAAGCTTCCTGACTCTCAGTCACTTACTTTTTACCTTTTACTTTAAAAAGTCACATGCCACAAATTTCCTCTAAAAATAAAAAGAACTTTTAAAAACATATTCCAGCCTTTAAATATTTCTATGAATTCTCTCTTTCTTTTTTCTAGCTTGATCTTCTTTCATCATAAAACATGTATATGCAAATTAGCAGTTATCCATCCTACTTTGCAGTATTGAAGTCTTCGACAATATCGTTGGTGCTCTTGAAACTTTTTTTTACTCATTTTGCCATAGTTTTTAATAAATTAAAGATAATTCTCTGCCTCCTTATAACATTAAACATTTCTGACAAGTGCAAGGCTTTACTCCACGTGGTTGACAGAGAGATCCTAGTCTTCACATCTCCATCAATCAATCAATATTTATTAAGAACTTACTATGTGCTAGGCACTTGCTTTACAAAACTGTCTTCATCTCATCTGAATGCTGTTTCTTGATACTCATATATTAGCAGTGTATATTAAAATAAAGTTTGTTTTCTATTCCTCTTAGGAATCAAAATATTCATCTATAACAGCAGCATATCTTACATCTTTTAACAATTAATATGTCTATTTCTTTATACAAAAACACCTTTTCCATTTCTCTCATCACGAAACACTTCCATTTAGCTTAAAGAGACAGCGTGCTTTAATCTGGTCAAGAACTTTCCTCCTAGCCATAACTATAAATGTACCTATTGTAGCGCTTTTCTAATTTTTTCATCACGTGATGAAATATCTGGCCCACATATCCATTTTGGCATCGCTATGGTATACACGGTGTGAGATGTTGGTCTAAACCTGATTAGCATCAAATTGCTTTACATTTTCCCCGGAAGATCTTGTTCCAATGGGAAATTTGCAACCTGTCCAAACCACCTAACACATGCTCTAGGGGTAGCCTCCCTGGAATTGGCTATGAAGGCTGAGCAGGCCTTCTATTTTGTAACCAGCACCAAATAGTTTGGGTTATTACTACTTTACGATATAGTATGAGGTCTAGAAGTTCTGCTTTTCCTTAAATAACCTTAGGGTACACAATTTACATTTTTTGTTAAACCTTTAAAAACACACTTTAACATTTGAAAAGAAATTTTCCTAACATTAGACTAGAGTTTAAGCTCCCTGGAGTTAAACCCTGACTATGAAACTAAATCACTTTGTAATGTTACATAAGTAATTTGGCCTTTCTGTACCATAATAATGATAATAATAGCTAACATTTATATGATACTTACTATGTTCCAAGCACTAGCTAAGCACTTTACAATTCTTGTCTTATTTGATCCAACCAACAACCTTGAGAGGTAGGTGCTATTATTATCCTCATCTTACAGATAAGGAAACTGAGGCAAACAGAGGTTAAGTGACTTGCCAAGGGTTGCACAGCTAGTAAGTGTCAGGCTGGATTTGAACTCGGGTCTTCCTGACTCCAGGACCCAAACTCTCTTCATTGTGCCACCTACCTACCCAAGTTTATTTATCTGATCTACAAGGAGACTGGACCTTCTAAAGCTTCTTGTAATTGTAAATCCTTTAAGTATGTAGGCCAAGAAGAATACACATCTAGCAAACATGTTCTTTCTGTAATTCTATGCAGTGCTATTAGGGTTTTTAGTAAATTATAAGACAGAAATCAAATATGAAAATTAAATTTAAATGAGAGTAAAGTTCTATCTAGCTACAGGCTACATCACTTTTACAAACACCCTGTGTCCTGTAAGCCCTGACTAATAAGTAAGAATACTAATTTGGCTGTCCAACTTGTGGAATAAGTCCTTATAATCAATCATACTGCATACTGCCTCATGGTAAAGCATTTCTCTATCATTTAAACGTATAAAAAGTTGCCAAATATAAGCAGCATAACATATTTTTACTATGACATCAGAAAAAGTCATATCTGTATTTCTCTCCTTTTCTTGCAGGTAGATATTTCAAGCTGGACTTTGTATAGATAATTATGTAATTTCACATTACTGCAAAAAATATTGTTTACAAAAATTCCTTGCAACTGTGAGCTTAACTCTAAACTAATATAAACAAAAATCTTATAATAATTGAATCTATAGAAAACAATAGTTTTAGTGAGCACTTTTTCTTCACATTTTCAAACCAGAAATTATACCCTGTAATTTTTCCTTCTGTGCAGAGCTGAATTATGTCTAATTTTTATCATAAGGAGACATATTTCAATTGGCAATTTAATTTAAGTGACAAAGATACTTGTCACTAGGCTCTATGTTGAGTCATTTACCTCAGTTCAGCCAGCCAAGGTAACATGGTGGATATTTGAATGATTGAAGTGCATTTGTCTAGTTCTGGCTCTCAAATAACAGAGATAGAGTACTACCTACCTCTAATCTAACCACAGCATTTATTAACAGCATACAAATGACCAAAGGAATGTTTACTCACACATGAGAATCAATGGAAGTGGGGTTGTTTCTCACCACTATCCTTGGGTGCTGGTCTTTGGGAAGGATCAAGGCATATGCATAACT
Organism: Phalanger gymnotis; assembly: GCA_028646595.1. Lineage (NCBI taxonomy): Eukaryota > Metazoa > Chordata > Mammalia > Diprotodontia > Phalangeridae > Phalanger > Phalanger gymnotis. The sequence goes on from CM053623.1 coordinate 256,984,863, forward strand.
GGGACCTAGGAAATTCATTTTAAGCAGATTATAGCCTGGTTAGGAGAGAGCTGTACGTATTAGGGCTGTGAAGATAAAAGGAGGCTAGAGCCTTTTACAAATGTAATCAGAAGCCATGCCTTTGAATATGCCAGTCATGAACAGGTCAGAAAGATAAACACAGGAGTGGATGGAATTCCATTGGAAATAGAAGCTGCCCTCATGGATTGGTCACTCATCCTAGGTGTTTTTGTTTTCCTGTCCAACTGCTCTCCTTCAGGGCCAAAAGTCTCAATCGAACCACCCTACATCAAGAGAAGACTGGAGAAATGAAGACCAAAGATAGATAGATGCCATTGCAAGTGATTGCCCAATAGTGGAGCCACCTCTTTGCAAGAACTTCTAAGGGGTGCAGAGGCCCCACCTTGAAAACTATGAAAAGCATGAAGTCAACTATTTAGAGGGGGAAAAATTCTTCCTCACTTTCCATTCTTGATCTTCTAAAAACTCAGTTAAAGGTACTTCTGTTCTGACTTCTTACAGCCACTCAGCCCACATGAATTAAAATCCCAAATAAGGTAAAACATCAAAAACCTGCATTTGCAAAAGTCTACATTAAACGGATGTATGAGGTCAGACTCATCTTCCCTAACAAAATCAACCCAATTCTACAGGGGTCAATAAAGAATTAGTCTTTCACAGAAACTAGTCCTCCTTCTGTCATTTTAATTATGTAGAAACTGGTGGGGAAGAGTAAAGTCCCTCATCCAATTCACACATCAAAGGGATAGCAAAGTGCATGTCTCCTGACTCTTCCTACTCTACTTGTATTTCCCTCAAACTACACTGGACTGAATGATGTCTTGGGTCCTTTACCACTTTAATATTTCAAGGGAGCTGCATGGTGCAGTGCAGTCATTTAATTGCTGACCGCCTCAGTTTCCTCATCTGTAAAATGGGAATAGTGCTTATATTACAAGTTTATTGTGAGAATGAAATTAAATAGAATTTAAGTAAATAATAAGAATAAAGTGTTTTGCAAACCTTAAAGTGCTATGCAAATGCTAGGTATCATAATCATGTGGTCCTGAATGCCAGATTTATCAGGAAGACCTGACTTCAAATAGCAATTCTGATATTTATTAGCTGTGTGACTATAAGCACATCACTAAATTTCTCTAAGCTTCAGTTTCCTGATCTGTAAAATGGGAGTGGGTAGCTAGGTGGCACAGCGAATAGAATGAGAGGCCTTGAGTCAGGAAGTCTCATCTTCCTGATTTCAAATCTGACCTCAGACACTGAACTAGTTGTGTGACCCTGGGCAAGTCACTTGACCCTTAATCCTTAACACTTAACTCTTATGTGACTTAATCAAGTCACTTAATAATTAACTTAATTTTCTCATCTGTAGGTTGGTGGTTGCCCTTAAGCCTCAAAGAGAACCAAAATGACATCACTGTTTTGGGGTCAAAGTACAGTGTGTTTAACTATGCCTGATCAGACCAATATAAGCTCAGAAGGCTCTACCTCAAGTTGGGCACGAATAGTCCCTATGAACATTTGGAATGGAAAAGGCTCTAAATTGGTGCATCTAATGATCTTGGTTTTTGGTTTGTTTTGTTTCTCTGGTTTTTGAGCTACTACAATTCTACTTTGCTCATAAACAGTGCCTTTTTTGATGTGGGCATGCCATGCTGAATAGTCCTGTACCATTGTCTCCCATGTCTCAGAAATTATTCCAAAATTCTCCAAAGAGAACTTGAGAGTGTTTTTGTATCACTTCTTCTGACCTCCATGTGAGCACTTGCATTATGTCGGTTCTCCATAAAATTCTCTTTTAGACAAATCTATTTTTGGCATTTGAACAATGTGGCCAGTCCATCATAGCTGCACCTCTGCAGTAGAGCTTGGCAGTTCAGCTCAAGAAAAACTTTGATGTCTAGTACCTTATCTTGCCAGGTGATCTTCAGAGTCTTGGTAAGACAATTCAAATAGAAGCAATTCAGTTTCCTGGCATGGAGCTGGTATACTGCCCAGGTTTCACAGGCACACAACTATGAGATGAGCACAACAGCTCTGTTGACCTTCAGTTTGGTTGGCAGTCAAATACCTCTTCTCTCTCACTCTGTCATTTGGAGCCTCCCCAATACTGAGCTAGCTGTGGCAATGTGGCATCAACCTCATGATCTATGTGGACCTCCCTGGAAAGTATACTGCCAAGGTAAGTGAAGTTATCCACAGTATTCAAAATTTCTCCATTTTCTGTAACAAATGGGTCCATGTATGGATGGTGTGGTGCTGGCTGGTGGAGAACCTCTGTTTTCTTGATGTTCACTGTCAGGCCCTAACTAGTGCCTGTTTCTGCCACCTTTATGGTTTATTGGAACAAATTGTTCACATCTGCCAAGGAAGTCTTCACATGCTTGGAATAGAAATGCTCCCCCAAGTCACCAATGGATTTGAAGCCCCTTGGTTACCTTCAACCTTTAGCCTGTTGAAAAGCTTTACAAAGGTTTGGCCGCTGTGTAAGCTACAGCTTCTTGGAGCCACGGGTGAGAGTTGGGTGGCAGGTAGACACCAAAGGTGGATAAGCAGCCCTGAAAAGGGCTCAGCAGTCCTTACACAAGAGGTACTGGTCTTCCCTAAACACCCTTACTAGAGCCTACTTCATCTATAAATGAGCTGGAGAAAGCAATGGCAAAGCCACCCAGTATCTTTGCCAAGAAAACCCCAAAATGGTGTCAAGAAGAGTCAGAGATGATTGAAAAATGACTCAATAACAATCATGCTAACAATAGGGATAATAATAGTCACCATTCCATAGAGTCTGGGGGAGGATCAAATCAGGTAGTCTAGGTAAAATATATGCCAACTTCAAAGGTGCATATAAATATCCATTTTTATTAGCAAAGCATGAAGACTGGCTGCCCCAAACTGGACAGACCCTCTTTACTATGTCCTTGTCTAATTTACTTGCATTCTGGAAAACTCAGACAACCTTTAGGTTGCTGTAGAACCCAGCTACTCATCATTTTGATTTTTATTGTATTTCATTGATCTCTAAGTGCCTTGGGGCATCATGTCAAAGTCTAGAGATGTAGCATTTCATCAGAAATGGAGGTGTTCTGTTTATCTCTTCCTTGCAGCACAGTGAATACTTGCATTGATTGTATAACTGTTCATCTATGAAAACAGCACTTGCACAAAAGACTGTGTTTATAGTGCTGCTAATCAATTGTAAATACTTAAGCTTGAGATAACAGTTTCATGAGCCATAACCCTAGGAATTAGACATTTTCATTCTTTGCAACTATTCATTTTTAAATGTCTTATTGATTTTTAAATGTCCTAGATAGTTGGATAGTCCAATTAAATGGAAATTTCTCTTTTCTAGTCCATAAATAGGGCAAGTTCCAAAAAAATTGACATCTAAGAAAATTCTATGGCAACTAGGTAGTGTAGTGGATAGAGAGGGGCCTAGAGTCAGGAAGAACTGAGTTCAAATTAAGGCCTCAGACACTAGCTGTGTGATCCTGGACAAGTCATTTAACTTATTTATGCTCAGTTTCCTCACCTATAAAACAGAAATAGTAATAGGATCTTTCTCTAAGGAGAGGATCAAATTTCATAAAAATTGTAAAGCATTTAGCATAGTGCCTGGCACATAGTAAGCAAGTTATAAATGTCCCTGTTGTTCAGTCATGTCTGACACTTCATGACCCAAAGATACTGGAGTAGTTTGCTATTTCCCTCTCTAGCTCATTTTCCAAATGAGGAAACTGAGGCAAACAGGGTTAAGCGACTTGCCCAGGGTCACACATCTAGGAAGTATCTGAGGCCAGATTTTAACTCAGGAAGTGGAAGGAGTCTTCCAGACTCCAGGCCCAGTACTTTACACACTGTACCACCTATCTGCCCATATAAATGCTAGCTATTGTCATTATAGCTATTATTCTCAGTGTCCCTCAAAATTTTGGCCCATTGGCCAAATATTCAGTCTAATCTTGGAGAGAAGTAGGTATGCTCTAGGGATTTCCTGGGGGAGGATTAAGAGGAGAAAAAGGAGTTTATTAAGACAATACTTCAAGGGACAAAGTAGGGGAAAGTAATCATTTACATCTTTACCAAATTAAGATTTGTCCTGGTGAGTAAGAAGTTTAATATTTTGTTGCTGAGTCATCCAATCCCAATTTGCATTGCAGTGCGTTTTAATAGTGGTGACCTATGTCAAAGCAAAATAAGAAAATCTGACTAAAAAAACTAAGCTAAAGTTTAAATATCTTGAAATGTTCTCACAAATTTCTGTGACTCTTAGTCTCAAACCTGACCTAGATTCAAAAATATAATGGAGATATCAAAAGCTCAAAGATTTATACTAGCACATTACAAATACGTAATGACAGTTCCAGAAAATTTAATTATATTGATTGATTAGGAATCTATTGAGGAGAAAGAGTTAGGAAGAAAAGGAGAGACAGATACAATAGAAATTCCTTACGCTTAGCAACAAAATATTCATACAGTCCATTCCCAAAATGTGATAACAACTATATTTTTTCCCTTCTGCCAATTCAGTTCTGGATCTTCCTCCTTTTCTGCATCTTCTTTTCCTCACTGTCATCTGTTTGGTTACCTTTAAAGAACTGATAACCAAAGGTAGTAGTCAAATCACTGGCCTCATAATCAGGAGGACATGTGTTCAAAGCCTCCTTCAGATATTCATCAGCTGTAGGACTCTGGTCAAGACATTAAATCTTTCTAGGTCTCACTTCCCTCATTAGTAAAAGGAAAAGGTTAGACTCAATGGCCTCTAATGTTCCTTCCTCTCTAAATCTATGATCCTATCATGAGCACCCTAACTAGATCCTGGCACACTACCATAAGGCATTTGCTAGAGAGACCTGTAAGTGGAAGAGAGCTGAGTGTGTTGAGAGGACCTGCTTATGTAGCTTCTTATTTAAACTAATTAAACTTATTTAAACTAATCTCATCCATTGGGTGCTAGGCTCTGTTGCTTCTACTTTGCAGTGCTGTTAACACAGCACTTAAAACTTTGCCCTTACATAGGACAAGACTCCTGCAGCCTCATCCTAGTTAAAGCTCTGGTTATACTGAAGTTAATGTTGTACTGATTAGAATTAATTGAAATTTATCTTCTTCCTAACAAGGAGTTTTGAGTCCAAGATGCTTGAACAACACCACATTGAAGTATTATTCCAATTTAGCTTAGATTCCAAAAGCAAAGGACTGCCCAATAATGGACAAGACTGGGACAGCTAGGTGGGACAGTGGATTAGAGTTCTGAGCCAGGAGTCAAGAAAACCTGAGTTTAAATCCAGACTCAGATACTTGCTAGCTGTGTGACCCCGGGCAAGTCACTTCACACTGTTTACCTCAGTTTCCTCATCTGTAAAATGAGCTCGAGAAGGAAATGGCAAACACAACTGATGATTGAATGACACCTCTCTCCACCCACCCCTTACTCAATCAATACTTTGAACATTATTACTTTTCTAGCATCGTTTTTTAAATTAAGAAGCAGACTTAAACTGTGATAGGAGGCCATGTAAAGGAACATCCAAAATTAACCTGATGACATTGTAAAGAGAGGCTGAGGTGCATGATTTGATTCTAGTATATTACTCTCTGCTGCCCCCAGGCTGTATTGCTGATAGAATGTCTGTAAGTGTGAAAAGATTAAACTGTGGGGACTTTCTGTAGGTCTCAACCCATAAATACAAAGCAATAACTGCGTTTGAGGAAATCTCACCCCATACCTAGATTCTAGAACCACTTGCACCTACTCCACCCTGTGCCAGTATCATTACATATTTACTAGCTTAAGACTGAAATATTAAGCAAGAACAGATGGAATATGGAAAAAAACAGTGAATTTAAAAAAAACTAAGCTATATTGGGACAATTTTAGAAAAGAAGTCATAAGAAAACAATGAAGATATGAAATTTAATAGAAGTAATCAGAAGACTAGTTATGGAAAAAAAGCAATTATTCAGGATATATTTAAGCTTTTGGTGCCTAACTGGGATTTCATCAATTTAGAAAACTCCCAGGAAGGAAAATCCTTCTTTTAATACAGACTGGCATCTGTTCTGTGACCTATCGTGTTAGAAAGCTGCTTGGGCCAGCGAGAGCTGAAGTGATTCGCCCAGAACAGCATGGGCAATATGTGTTAAAAGCCCAGTGTAAACCCACATCTTCCTGGTTTTGAGGGTGGCTCTCTGCTATTCTGTTCTGCTTCATCTTATTAAAACAAAAGCATTTTGTAACTTACCAAGTTAGGAAAGTGTGGTGTAATGGAAAGTACTCTGAATCAGGACTTGTGAGACCTGGGCTTGAGTCTCAGCTCTTCCACTAATTAGCTGTGTATCCTTGGGCAAGTTAATAATAATATAATGATAGTTGACATTCATATAGAGTTTTAAAGTTTGCATTTCTTTTGAGCCTCTTTGCAATAACGTAAGGTTGGTAATACCTATATCACTATGCTCAATTTATAGATTAGAAAGCCCTCTGAAATTCAGAGAGGCTTGTAGGATTATCAATGGAGAGTTTGGAAAGACCTAAGCAGCCCTCCAATTCAATCCCACGTTTTATTGATAAAGAATTGAGCTCAAAGATAGGTTCTTGATTTGCCCAAGTTCTAGACTTGTCCAAGATCACACAGGTACCAAGAAGTAGAGCCAACATTTGAGACTGAGGTCCTTCAACCCAGATTTAATGCTCTTCTCAATTTGCCACAAATCACGCACACACACACACACACACACACACACACACACACACACACCTAATCCTACAGTGGGTAGGATCAGAACCAAGGTTTCTCTTGACTCCAATTCCAACAAGCTTTGTACTATTCTGGTTTTCTTACGTATGAGAAAGTGAAATTGGTGAAGATAAGGTCTAAGGTTCTGAAAAGCTTTGACATCCTATGATTTCTGCAAAATGGTCTTTGAAGTGATACACTTTCAGGCGCAAGTCCAGAATTCTTGGAATGGGTTCCTTTTAAAGGTGGTTTTGACAAAATAGTGATCTATAGTCAATAGACTTATTATTTTAAAATAAATTATGTAATATTATATAACTTCATACTTTGTTGCTAAAGACTATCATACATATGCTTTATGTTGATGCTTCTGGGGTTTTTAAAAAACATTTTATTTAAATTGAGGGACATGGGAAGCAGCAAATAACTAGAAGACAGAGGGGACATAATTAAATCTATGTGAACCAAAATTGTATGAATTTTGCTCCCCAGTGGGGGAGAGAAATAAACATTTCCATAATACCTACTACATGTCAGGCGCTGTGCTAAGTACTTTATAAATGTTACCTTATTTGATCCTCACAACAATCTCCCCCTGTGGTGCTATTAGGATCCCCATTTTACAGTTAAGGAAACTGAGGCAGATAGCAGTTAAATTACTTGCCCAGGGTCACAACAGTTTTTAAGTGTCCGAGGCTGGATTTGAGCTCAGGTCTTCCTGACTCTAGGCCCAGTGGTTCATTCACTGTACCACCAAGCTACCTCATGGAGAATTTGCTCATAGATTTTTTTTAAAAGTGGAGGGAAAGATTATAAAAATTCAGTAGACTATATGTGCTTGTGACAAAGACATACAAATAGAGATCTAAATAAATGAAAAAAGATACTTGAACATAATAATCAATTGTCTTGGTAAGAACTTTTCTAATCTGTTTACTCCACAAAAGTGAACTTTCTGAATTGCAGTGTAGTTTGAGATGTATCTATTCAGTAGAGCAGACACTATCTTTCATGATGAAGAGTTTGAAAGATGTAAGAGAAATGTAGAAAAAAATCTCCCCAATTCAATCAATATTTGTTAAATACTCTCTAAATAGAGATCTCTTTGCTAAGTACAAGGTGAAATACACTGTTTAAGACCTAGCATTTGGTCACGTAAACAAGTAAGACCACACTAACAAATAACTCATGTGAAATGTATAAGAGGGGGCCTAAAAAAGTCCTGCTTGATGTATGAGGGGAAATTTCATTCCTAAAAGGAGAGAACGAATCAGATAAGGATCCCTTAAAGTGATCCTAAAGAGGAGTATGCTTATGACTATAATTTGAGTTAGGATTTAAAGGACTGGCAAGGATTCTGTGTTCCTTGATCACAGAGGAATTGGTTGACACCATTAGTGGAAGTGGTCCAAGGTCTTATGAGTCAATGAATGCTATTAATGATACCAAAGCATCAAACAATTGACCATATAGAGAAACAATATGTAATATTTTATAGGATATGATATGATAATAGACCACATACCATTTGAGAATATTTGATTTTAAGCTACTAAAAATAAGCTAGAGCATTCCATAGTAGCTTTTCTTATTCTTGAAGAATACAGGTGCTGGGGATACACAAATTGAATAATGGTATAGCTCTTTCCCTCAAGGAGCTTCCAATCCATTTAGGGGAGAGAAGGGAGACCGGTGCATATATATTTATAATGCAAATGAAAATTTGTTCAATAAGTGAAAATACAGGAAAGGGACACAAGACATTTGAGAAAGGAGGAGTATTTCCCTTGGGGTTGGGGGTTGAGGGAAAGCTTTTTGAAGGAGGGAGTATCTGAGTTGGACCTTAAAAGCCATAAGTGCTTCAAGTCCTTAGAGGAAACACTTGATAAATTAGATAGCATTTGATAGATGCTTTTTGATTGACTGATAGCTCAGTAGAAAAAAAAATCCTAAAAGGAAAAAAATTCGGATAGCAACAACTAACATTTATAAATACTTTAAGGTCTAAATTATCCTATGAAGCCAGCAGAATGATGAGTATTCCCATTTTACTCATGAGAAAAAGTGAGATTTTGATAAATTAAGCAATTTGCTTATGCTTCCTAGATGTATGACTTATGGTCATACAACTAGTAAATATTAGAGGCAAGATTCAAACCTGGGAGTGCCAGCTCCAAATCCACTATATTCTACTGCCTGTCTCACTGGGGCAGCTAGGATAGAGCACTGGTCTGGAACCAGGAAGACTTGTCTTCCTGAGTTCAAATCTGGCCTCAGACATTTACTAGCTGTGCAACCCTGGGCAAGTCACTTAATCCTATTTACCTCTGTTTCCTCATCTGTAAAATGAACTGGAGAAAGAAATGGCAAGCCACTGCAGTATATCTTTACCAAGAAAAATCCCAAAATGGAGTTGTGAAGAGTTGGACATGACTGAAAAACAGCAGGGTTAATACTATTTCCATTTATAGGTTCACTGGATATGTTTTATTTCCTGCTACTCCTGCCAACTCCATCCTCCTGCAACTGAATCCCCCAAGTTGGGGGAGATTCATTACATCTCTGCAATAAGCAATACTCTTTCATAACCATGGTAACGGTTCCCTGTATTTTTTAGCTAAGCATCAATTTCCTGGTTCCCGTTGCCCAGTTTCTTCTTACTTCTGTACCTCTAGTTACATGCTTTCCTCCTATACCTGTATACAAACTAGTTGTTCCCTGAGTCCTTCCCAAGCTGAATTACCTAGAGAAGGAACATGGTATGGTGGGGAAAGAGTGCAGTGTTTGGAGTCAGAAGACCTTTGGTTGACCCTGAGGTCCTAGTTCTGCCATTAACTACCTGGGTGACCTTAGGCAACTCAGGTAACCTCCTTATCTATAAAATGAGAAGGAGTAGATTTAATGACCTCTGAATTACCTTCTAACTCTTCCTCTGTGAAATTCCAGTTAGGAGGAGCCTAGAGAGTAGTTAAGAATTCCGTCCATCAGGAGCAATCATTCTTAATATTTTTTTGTGTGTGTCATAGACCTCCTTAGCAAAAGGTAGGTGGCACAGTGGATAGAGCACTGGGCTTGGGATCAGGGAGTCCTCATCCTTAGTTTGAATCTGCCCTTACATTCTTCCTAGCTGTGTGACCTCAGAACAGTCACTCAACCCTGTTTGCCTCAGTTTCCTCATCTGTAAAATGAGCTGGAAAAGAAAATAACAAACCACTCTAGTATCTGGCAAAGAAACCCCCAAATGGGGTAATGAGGAATCGAACATGACGAAAAAACGACTGAACAACAACAAAAAGCCTATGGAGCCTTCTCAGAATAATATTCTCTAATGCACAGGATCACAAAATAAATAGTTATCAAAATATCTGGAATAACTAAGATATAGTTATCAAAATATTTTGTAAAAAACGCATTTACAGACCTCTTGAAATCTACACACAGAGCCTAAATTTAAGAGGTCCATGGACCCAAGATTAAGATCCCTTTGATCTAGAGTTACCAAAAAAGAGATGAGGCTCTTTGGTAGTGATTAGACTGCAAGGTAACTAGAGGGTGGTACAGAAGATGTGCTGACTAGAAGAGTGCTGATTAAGATTTTAGCACCTATTACATGTAACTAGCTGAGATTCAGCATGGTATAGTTGAAATAGCACTAGATTTAGAATCAGGGGACAGGTTTCAAATCTGGCCTTGGGTACTTACTTTCTTTGTGATCTTGGCCATGTCACAACCTCTGTGGGCTTCAATTTCTTCATCTGTAAAATGGGGGGGAAGGTAGTAATAGATGGTGTCTAAGGTCCCTTCCAGTTCAGGATCCTAAGATTCTACTGCGACCTACTTACTACTACTATAATCCTACTTTGGGGACATTATGGAAACAGAAATGTACACTATTAAATAACACCCTACTACTATAATGCCTGGCGATTGAATGTCTCTGCAAACATAGTCTGTCAGGCAATAAACATTTATTAAGTGACTACTATGTGCCAGGCCCTGTGCTAAGAAATGCTCCATTGACTGCAGGAAAGACATTGTTTTCCCCATTACTATATACTTTTGCAGAAGGTTTAGTTCCTGGTTAGCTAGAAGCTTTAAAAGTTCAAAGGATCCATCAGCATGGTATCTCTTCCATTGGTGTAGATTAGAGGTGTCAAATATGTGACCCATGGCCCACAATACTCCTGAAGACAGATTAAAATGTAGTTTCTATCTGATTTTAATGTGTTCATGTATTAATAAAAATAAATATATAAACGTGTGATTTTCTAAGTCACTATGCAGTTGCTGGGATCCTTATGTAAGGTTTAATGGCCTCATTTACATTTGAGTTGGACACCACTGGTATAGATCATAAACAACCCATGTTTTTCTCATTCTTTGTGATGTCTTTCCATAAGGAAAATCCCCCATTTCCATGGAAGATTTCTCTCCAAGATAACCCATCCAATGCTCTAGAAATCTTCTTCTGATGCTTTTAATATTTTTTGGAACCAATACAATACCGAGTACACTCAATGATCTTATTGTACCAATCATCTCTGGTTAGGTGCTGTATCTCATTTAAACTCACTGTGTCTTTCCATCGATTTTTGGTACCCTGCGACTGAAAATATTATCAATGGCTTCGTCAACAAGTACTTTAGAACCTCTCTATGAAATTATATTATTTTCTATAGTACGAAGTTCTGTATAAGGAGAAAATGTTTTGGGTTCTATTGGAGTAATAACTTAGAATTTCAGCACCTAGGAAAAATTCAGTTGCTAGTAAAGGAAGTAGTCTTGGGTCTGAACATTCTTATGCATGATCAAGGTAAACTAGAGGGAAGTGGTAATTCAAGTTAAAGAGGTTGAGGAAATGGAAGGCCAGGATGTTCAAAGAGTTGAGGGTTTAGAATACAGAATAATCTTTTAGCCAGGTACTGAAAATCTGAGAAGTGAGAGTGACTTGGAAGTCCTAAGATAGCAGGAACAAAGATCTGGACAGGTTGGAAAGTTGAGAAGAGATTGGTGATTCGTGATGATAGAGGATAAGTCCTCTTTGTGGGAGGAAAAGCCAGCCTTGGGGAGGGTAGCAAAAGATATACTGTCCATGGGAGAAAGCCAGGGATCACTAAACATCAAAAAACGGAAGGACTATAAGAGGAAGAGGATGAGAATAGATGGGAATTTGTCAACAATAGAATAGGATTCCAAGTGAAAACAGTGGTAAGGGAGAGCAAAGGAGATTAGAGATTAGGAAGCACCAGGGCTGTGCTTGATAACAATGAGAGTGTGGAGAAAGGTAGCAAGGGGAAGGAGTTTTCATAAAGGCAGAAGGCAGTTTTAAATCATAGGAATTAGAAGAGCAAGAGTAAGCCATCAGTAATTGAGGATAATTCAGCTCTAAGAGTCTAATTAGTATAGTGTTTCCTCTGAAGGAAGCTGATGCCTCCCAAGATCCTGACTCTGAGGTACATGGAACACCTTCATTTCATGATAATAGGGGATGATGGAAGTGCTAGACCATTTTTTTTTCTGAAGCATATCAACCGTTATCATAATTATCAACAAACATTTACTGAATGTTTTTTCTGTATAGAGGTTGGTCC
>CM053623.1:256997720-257022591 GCA_028646595.1 Phalanger gymnotis
GAGAGAGAGAGAGAGAGAGAGAGAGAGAGAGAGAGAGAGAGAGAGAGAGAGAGACCACGTGATAGAAATGCCTGCCTCTGATTGGATTCTACACCCTGGGAGAAGCGGGGACAAGCAAGGATCCTCCTGGACCCGACGGGAGGGTGATGGTTACCTGGCAACGGGGAGTAGGCCGGGGAGCTCTGGGCCACAGAAACCCGAGCCGGCTCAGAGCAGACAGGAGGCGGGGCAGGAGGCGGGGCGGGAAGAGGAGGGAGGAGCAAAGCAAGGTGTGGCTGGAAACTTGAGAGAAGAGGCCACGCCTTCCCCATTCTGGATTCCGCCCTTCCTCTCCTCTTTCTTTCCCTCTTCTGTCTTTTTCCCTATCTCTTCTTCCTCCTCTCCTTTCCCCCTCTCCCTCTTTCCCTCACTTGTCTCATCTCTTATTTCCTAACTCCCTCCTTTCCTTCTCTCCCCTTTCCATCTTTTTTCTTCCTTCTATCTTTTTTTGGCCTTTCTCCCTTCTTTCCTCACCTCTCTTCCACCCCTTCCCACTTTCAGACACCCTCTTCTTATTCTCCCCTCCCTTTCTTCTACCTTTCCCTCTTCTGTCCTTTCCCCCTCGATCCCTCTCTTTCTTTCTCCTCTCTTTTTTCTTCTTTTACTCTTTCCCATTCCATTTGTTCCCTGTCTCTCTCTTCTCCTTCCATCTCCTTCATTCCCTTTTCCGTTTCCATACTCTTTGTCTCTGGGCTCCTTTAGAGCTTTTCTTTCTGTATTCCCAGTGCTTACCACAATCTCTGGCACACAGGAGGGGCTTAATAAATGCTGATTTGGTTGATTGTTTCTTCTTCACCTTCTCTGCTTCTTTTCTTGTCCTTTTGCTCTCTCCCTCAGTGTTCCATCCTTTTGCTCTTCTTCCTCTCCTCTTCTCCCATCTCAATCTCCTCTCATTTTTCTTTTATCATAATAAAAATTTGTGATAAAGAGAAACTGAGACACAAAGTTCTGCATGTGATCACTTTATCAGTATGGTTAGCAAATATCAATATACTAGATCCAAGACTCTTCAGTAGTCAAGGATGCATCTGACAGAGCAACTCTTTTATAGATTTACAGTGACTATACAGATGTATTTCACTCTTAATTGGTTGGTACTGCTTATATCAGTTCCTCACCAGGTGGACCAACATCCACAAACTAACATCACTTGGAAAGGCTTGTGGATCTCTCCCCATGGTTAGCAAAAGTTCACAGATTAGAATTTTTGTACTTGAACTTTAGGAATCAGGAAGTTTAACTCTTACAAATTTTACTGATCAGACCTATACAATCAAGTCTGAATTTTTTTCACAAATATTGATTCTAATTAGGTGTGCTTATTAAATACAATTCTCAATCAATAATTAATTGGGTGTCAATTTTCAAATTTCACAATAGGCAACAAGTTATAGGCTTAAGGGAGCTCATACCCACATAATGAAGAAGGCAACTAATACATAGTGGGTTTGTCATTAATACATAATAAATTGACTAAGCCTTACTAAAATAATACAAAATAAAGTGGAGCATCAGTTTTCAATTTCTCATTCCTCTTGAGTTCTCTTTTTTCCCTCTCCCTATTTCTTCTTATTTCAATCAACAAATATTAATTACCTACTATGAGCTATAGGATAAGGATATAAAGACAAAAATGAAACATTTTCTGCCCTCAAGGAGTTTCTATTCTATAGAAAAAGCAGTCTGTACTCATATGAAGCCTTGCTTTGCTAAGCATACAAATCCCAGCCACCTTCACATACAGCCGTCCCAGAGTCTGTTCCAAGGTATCCGTTTTTCTTCATTCTGGGATTGGTATGCTGGGCTACATATACCAAATAAATGCAAGGTATTTGGGGAGAGGGTGCCACTAATAGCTGGGGGTATCAGGAAGGGTAAGGCCTGTAGGAGGTTATGGTTAGGGTTAGCTTTGAAGGAAACTAGAAAAGTGACAGGGGAGGGGAGGCAATTGTGCAAAGGCAGGGAGACAAGATGAAATATATGTGAGAGACAAGAAATCAACCAGTTTGACTGGATCATTAAGTACATGAAGGGGAAAAATGTGTAATAAATGTGAGAGGGTGGCAGCTATATTGTGAAGGGCTTTAAGAGCTAAAAAGTTTGTATTCAATCCTAGAGACAATAGAGAGGTGCTAGAATTTCTTAAGCAAGAGTCAGACCTTAAAACAGTCAGACCTGTTCTTTAGGAATATCAGGCAGCAGTGTGGAGAATGGATTAGAAAGAGAAGACATTCAAGGCAGAAAAAAACCGATTAGGAGGCTATTGCAATAATCTAGGTAACAGGTGATGAGGACAACTAAAATAGGGTAGTAGTATCCGAATGACTAGAGAGAAACAGACACCTGAGAGATGTTTTGGAGAATTCACAAAACTTGACGATTGCTTGGAGGTGGTAAGAGAAAGAGAGTATGAACCTGGGTGACTGGAAAAAAAATATGGCCCTCTCAACAGAAATAGGGAAGTTTGGAAGAGTGGTGGGTATAGAGGCAAAGATAATGAATTATTTTTCAACATGTTTAGCTTGAGGTGCCTATGGGTCATCTAGTTAGAACTGTTCAATAGGCAGTTGGACAGAACAGAGGTTGGGAAAAAGATTAGGAAAGGAAATAAAGATATGAGATTCATCTATATAGAAATAATAATTGAACATGAGAACTGATGAGATCACCAAGAGGAAAGAAAGAAGAAAGAGCTCAGGAAAGAGCCTTGGGGGTACACCCATGATTAGAAGGCAGAATATGTGATTCTACAAAGGAGACTAAAATAAGGTCATCATATAGGTAGGAGAAGAAGCAAAAGAGGAAAGTGTCACAAAAACTCAAAGAGGAGATAATATTCAGGAGGAGAGCAAGGTTAGTAATGCCAAATGTTGCAGAGAGGTTAAGTATGAAGATTAGAAAATGATCATAACTCATGTGGTGGATGGAGGGCCAGGCCTGGAGTCAGGTAGCCCTGAGTTTAAATCCAGTCTCAGACACTTGCTAAGTGTATGATCCTGGGCAAGTCAATTGATAATAGCACCACCTCAGAGGATTGTTGTAAGGATGAAATGAGATAATATCTACTAAGCACTTAGCACAGTTCTTGGCACATAATGGGCACTATATTATAAATGTGTATTCTCTTCCCCTTCCCTTTTCCCCAATTTGACAATTAAAAGATCATTAGTCACACACACATATACGTATACATATACATACATGTATCTATATGCACATATATGTTATAACAACAATGCTGTTAGCAACTGTTGTGGGGGTGAAAGACCAACACAAGACCAGCAAGAGCACAGAGAAGGGCTGCTAGTACAGGTCCTTTGAGCTGCTTTTCTAAGGAAAGCAACTTTAACGGGTTAGCAATCTCACTTTAATTAAACATACATATATCATTCACTTAGTTCAGGTGAAAAAGTCAGCACCATGAACTTTAGAGCAAATACAGACAGAAATTACAAATAGATCCAACAGACAGGTTTTCATCTGTCTAACCAAGTCACAATACATACATAGTTACAAGAGAGAAGCACCAATATCTGGGTTTTTCAAAGCCAGGTGGACTTTCAGCAGCTACCCAGAGTCCCATCAACACTCTTTCAATGAGTGTGCACCCTAAAACAAAATTCCAATCTCGGATCTTATGTAGGGTCCTAGGGCACTTGATTACCTTAATGCTGAGAAGTACTCGAAAACAAAAGACAAAGGGGCCCCACTTTACCTTCCCCATTGAAACAAAGGCAAGACTGGTTAAAGGCACTCAAAGGCCTCAGAATTCCAAAAGAGAAGACAACAAAAAAGTCCCACCCTAATTACTATAACGTGTATACACATACACATACACATACACATACACATACACATACACATACACATACACATACACATTTCTGCTCCTAGGTAGAAAGTCTGTTTTTGTCATCACAGATTCAGTAGAAAATTCTGCCTCTGCTGGGTCTGTGAATCATGGCAAGGTAACAAGCCTCAGATATATCCTTAAATACTCAAGAAGCTCTTGAAGAGATACCTATGGCTAGCATTATGTTGTCTTTATTGATCCAGATAGGATCACAACAGTTAATGTGCTTTCACCATGGTTGAAACCTGGTATTTTCATTGTGGATTTGAGAAGGTTAAAAACATTTGAGACCTTCTAATTTTTAATCT
Source organism: Phalanger gymnotis (assembly GCA_028646595.1). Classification (NCBI taxonomy): domain Eukaryota; kingdom Metazoa; phylum Chordata; class Mammalia; order Diprotodontia; family Phalangeridae; genus Phalanger; species Phalanger gymnotis. The sequence continues at coordinate 257,001,921 of CM053623.1, forward strand.
TAAAATCAATAAAATAGCATGGCCCATGGCCTTATAGATTGGGTAGGTGGGTAGGATCTGCCAATATAAGAGGTTAGACAAGGATAATCATATTCTAAATTCCCAAAATGTATGAATGGGCCAAGGGGGGGGGGTAAAAGAAAGTCAATTAATTACCTTTACCACCTGCAGTAATTGAACTTATGATACCAATGACTCATATTTATATAGTGCTTTAAGGTATGAAAAACACTGTTCTTCCAACAACTTAGTGAGACATGTAGTGCAAGATTTTTTTCTATTTTACCAATGAGGAAACTGAGGTTCAGATGTCAAGTGACTTAATTACCATCACATAGATAATAAATATCTAAGGTGGGTTTTGAACACAGGTCTCCTGACTCCATGTTTAAGGTTTTGATCTACTAAATGTGCCTAAGTATTTTAATTAATGAATTAATCATTTGCTTTAATTTGACTGCTTTAAGGCAACCTTCTCTGCTTGCCTCTTCACAAAAAATACATCAGTCACAGAAATTTTCTGAAGAACTTAACAAGATCCTCCAAAGTCTCTTGCTTCCTAGTAACTTTAATGCATAGGTGGGTGGAAGAAGACAACAAAAACTATGGTGGAAAAATATGGTTCAGGAGAGTCCAAAGGCTGGTAGATTTGTAGATTCCTTATCTGCTACACCCCTGCAAATCAAAAACATTCCCGTTAAAGAAGAATTAGTGAATTGAATGTGATAAGCATAGGGAGAAGCATTTTTAAAAATGAAATTGACTGTATCTTGACAGGCAATAATGCCCCAGATTTAGGTCGAAACAAATTCCAAGAACAGATGTGATTAAAAAAAATTTAAGTGCATATGACTATAGCAGCTCTAGCTCAGCCTACCTAAGTAGTCAAGTCCCAAAAGAGAGAGACAGAGATCAATTCAATCACCAATTATTGGAGATACTTAATCAATGCAAAATGAACTAAACATTAAAGGTAAAAAATGGCCGGAAACCTTGATCAGAAAACAATCTCTTCACCAAATAGAAAAAAATGAAAGATAAGGGTAACACCAATTTAGCATGCAAACTCATTTACAAAATATTACCAAGAGTGAGGATGGAAGATTACAACCAATGTTGTCTCATAAAGCAGTACTAGAGAAAATAAGTCCACAAGAGAGCTTGGCATGAGATCCCACTAAGCCAGATGATTTTAGGAGTATTTTTAGTTGAAGACAGACAACACACAAGCAAAACATGCCTATGTTCTCCTCAGTAATCATAGTAGAAACATCATATTTGGACTCTATCAGTATTAAGGTATCTTATGAAGTGGCAATGACACCTAAGAAGAGAAAATTGGGAAGCGTGGCTAGAAATGACCAAAAACATAGAAAGGAAATCAGTTCTGGAGTCAATACAATTTTAGAGGCCCTTAAGGAGGATTGATTTTTTGAGACAGAAAGAAATTTGAAAAGAATGGATATAAATCATGATTGGTACTTATTTTAAAAAGACGTCAGAAATTTCTGACTCATGGATTTACTTTTCTAACTCTCTAAAACCTTAGTGAGAATAATCTGTGCTATTATGATGTCCTCGTTGAAAAGAATAAGAAACCAACAAGCAAATTTTTATAAAATTTAATTTTTTCAATTAAAAACATTCATTTTCTCTCTTTCCCATCTTTCCCTTCCCTTGGGGAAAAAAAGAAAAGCAAGATCCTTCTAAGAAGTTTGTATGACCAAGCAAAAGAAATTCCTCCATTTGCTATGCCTTCCCAAAGCATCTTATTTTGCACCCCAAGTACAACACATCTCTGTCAGGAGGTGGGTAGCAAGCAGCTTTATCATCAGTCTGTTGGAGTCTTGGAAGCCATTCCATACCCTTCTTGATTCTAGTGCCTTCCCTCTGTTGATTTTTCCAATTTATTCAATATACAGTTTGTACATAGTTATTTGCATTTTTCATTAGTGAGCTCTTTGAGAACAAGGATTATCTTTTGCCTTTCTTTGTGTTCCCAGGGGTAAGCACAAGACTTGGCATGTGGTACTCGTTTAAAAAATGTTTATCAACTGATTGTGAGGTATAGTTAACCTAAGGTCTTATTATATCTGTTATTGTTTTAAAATACATTTTATTTGGCACAAATGCTTTCCTCAAACAAGGCATTTTTTACACATATTAAAATTAAACAAGGTTATGATATGTAACTATGAAGATCATTTTGTTAAAAAAAAATCTGAGAACTGACATCAAGCAAGTCATAAAACAAGGAGGCATGGTTACCTAAAGTACTGCCTATATCATTGAAAGCAAAGAAAATTTCAAAGAAAAAATAGATCCACTATAGGTAGTAAGAGTCTCTAAGAATTTCTATTCATATATTTAAAATACATGTGTGGCTATCTAAATATAAGTTTGACTCAACTCATATGTGGCATGGATAGATAATTTGATCTGAGCTCTGGTCTACCTCTCTCCATGGAACAATGCAATTGCCACCTGTATCAGTAATTAAGGTGGGACTTTTTGCCCTTCTTCTCTAAAGTGCTTTTAATGATTCTGGCCTTTGTTTGAATGGGGCAGGTAAAATGGGATCTTTTTGTCTTGGAGTGTTTCTCAGCACTAAATCAGGGCAGGACTTTTGGCTGTCTTCTCCTTTGAAATGCTGAAGTAAAGTACCTTTGATGAGTCTTGCCTTTCAAATTCGATGGCCATCAAAATGGGATTTTTCACTTTTTTTTGTTTGAGTGCTTCTCAGCACTGAAGTTATCAAGTGCCCCAGGGCCCTGAGACCGGTATATAAGATCCAAGGTTGATCTTTGACTTTGGGAGCTCGCTCATGGAAGGAATGTTGAGACTCTGGGCAAATCGTAACTGCCCCCCAGCTTTGTAACCCAGATAGATGTTGGTGATTCTCTGTTAACTTTGAATTGTGATTTGAGACAAGGTGTGTCTGTTGATGTCTGTAATATATTTGTATTTGATCTGAAGTTCAGGTTGCTGGTTTTTCCTCCTGAACTAAGTGAATGATATTTGTATGTTTAATTAAAGTGAGATTGTTAACCCCTTACAGTTGCTTTCCTTAGTAAAGCAGATCAAAGAACCTGTGCTGGCAGCTCTTGTTGCTGGTCTTGTTGGGTCTTGTACCCCACAACAGCTGCTGCTAGCCAAAATTGTTATTACACCACCTTTGCAAAGAGTATGAAGAAGGCTATGCAGATACCCCTAGCATACTAGTCAGGGAGGGGAGAACAAGATCCCGGCCTGCTTCAACCAGGCTATCTCTTCTCTAGTTTCCTATGGCCCAGAGGGGTATTGGGTTCGAATTATTTCTACCATCCCTTTAAAACTGGTAGCAAGGAAGTATGAAAAAAGGGTTTAGGACAAAAGGAATTTTCCCTGTGTGTGAGGTAAATAAAATGTGAAGATTTCACAGAGAAGATACATGTATAAACGTATATCTATATCTATACTAAGCAAGAAATAGGAAAGCGAAAAAAAAATTCTGAGGCCATGAGAGTCTGATGCCTCAGCCTCTGGGAAAGTTTACCTGAAACTTTTTGTTCTTTCTTCTGGTTCTGGTTTAAAGATTTGCTCAGTAAGAACAGGGTCTTAATGATCTGTTTTTCTCTACTGTAAAGAATGGAGAGGGTCTCCCCCTCCCCTTATCCTATTCTCCTTCTTTAGATTTATAGATGTCACCTCATATAAGTTGTAATCATTAACTAAGGGCATGGGAATTGGAGTTTCTGTGCCTCAGTTTCCTAGTTCTTTGTCTAGCTTTCTTGCTAAGATTGTAAGCCCACCACCCAGCCAGTGGTGAGAAGGGTCAGAGGTGGGTGGGAATTCTCTTGTGTTAGGTATAATTATGGGTGCCTTGCTTCTTGTAAAGCACCTCCCTTGCTGGATTCATTCTAGTGGGGGATGCCCAATTGAATAAAATTTATTTCTGTTCCCACCCTGAGATGGCTGCTTATTAACTTTTAATTGGTGAGGGTCTTTCATCCCACACATCTGTGATATTTTATCCTCCTGAAAGGGAGGGTAATGCTTAACTTATACTCAGCAGCTGGACTCCATCGCTCCCCCCAAATACTAGTTATAAAAAGACCTCATGAACAGTAAATAGTGAGCAAACTCATTTATCTATGCAAAAGAGTAAACAGAAGTTGGGGGAAGTTATAAAGATTAGAACTGGTCAAAGACTACAAAATAATAAAGATATGAGATAAAACTGCTCAGTTCAACCAAAAAGAGAGGTAACGATCTTACTTAGGGGAGTCTGCTCTTAGTAGTCTCTAGGGTTACAAGCGCTGGAAGACAAGACATGTTGACTGGAGCATTGCAGCTGCCTCTGCATGTGTATAACTTTGAGATCTACCAGCAGTCATTCAGAAATTCATGCATGCCTCTCTCAAAGTCCTTTCCCCAAGGGTCCACTGACAAATTGCTTCATGCAAGTAAGCAATGTCACACTTGATATTGTTCATCTGTCATTCTCAAAGAGGAACAATGACAACATGAGGGTGATGTCTTGATATGTGCTTGAGTTGGATTTAAGTGAGACAGTACTGTGCAAATTCTCAGCCTTATTCTCTCTTCCAGAGTGATCCAAGTCCAGTGGCAAGATAAAAGTGAAGGGGACTGCCAATGGCCCAGGTTGCATGGGGTGACCTTGCCTTTCCTAAATTAAGGTCTTTCCCAGGTCTGTCTGTCTGAGTCAATGCCCATTCAATGACTAAGGGCTAGGTAGGAATTGAAGCAAAAGATGGCCTACATTACCATTCATGAAAGTATCAATCAGGGCGGGGGAAAGCCTCAGACAAAAAATAATTGCTACACTCATTCTTAGCCATCAAAAACTAAACAATGAGCAACAAAGGCTTGGGCTGGGGCTATTATTGGCCATTCAGTGAAAGCCAAAGTGATTTGGGTTTAAAAGTGTAGTCAAGTAGTTCTATTTGAATAACAATGTGCTTTTATTTAAAGTCTTTTTCAGAACTGTATTTCAAGAAATCATAAATGAAAATTGCATGGGACAAAAGGTAAATTGTCCCCGCTTTTTGAAAATGAAAAAAAATATATAATTTTTTTTTTTAAATCTAGCCCCCAAAACTTAAAACGTCTAATAAAATATAAGCAACTAAAAACTATATTCCTGTGGACAGAGCACTCACACGTGTATGGTGCTCCTAAGGTGGTAAATAAGACTCAGGCCATTCTCCTATTAGAACCCTATAAGAATGGAACTCCAAAACCCTCCCTCTTAAACACTCTTCTGACTGCTGCTCATCGGTGCTGTCCAAGGGCTCCCAAATCTGATATGTAAGTGACTCTATGTGCCCCTCTTACTCTCCTGCCTGTTTCTTCCCCATATGAATCTCATGTATATGTGTATATATATATATATATATATATCTGCTTTCCTTTCTCACCTCATGCCCCCATGCCATCTGACTCCATGCTCTCCGTGCCTTATTAAAATATGATTGATCCATACTTCCCTACTTGCTGCCAGTGTGATCTTTTCAGGTGAATATACAAAGAAGTTGCCTTGTTCACTCTAACCCAACAGGGACCTCTTTGTGATCCCCTCCTTTAAGGCATAAGCCAGATACCTAGGCTGGGACTTTGTCAGTAGTTGCACCTACTGTGGGTGAACTTATCACAGTGAACCACTGATAGAAAGCAATGGCTGACATAGGAAACCTATGCCCTTCTGGATAGGATAGCCCCTCATTTTGGGCTTAATAGAACATGAACTGGCTTAATAGGAAATGGACTGCCCATCCTACTGCATGCTAGTTTTTCCTATGACAGTTGCTAAGATGGCCTTGTGGAACTGTGAACCTTAATACAATCAGTACAATGCCATATATCAATAGGAGCATCTAGGTGACCTCAACCTCTATAGAAGATTTCTCTTCTATTTGTATTCCTTTCAAGACATCCTCCTGAGGGGGTGATGGGCCCTGGACCCTGAGTTTTCCCATATGTTTCAGCAACCCAGATCACTGGTGCCTCCACCCAAGGCACCTGCCCCAGCCCAGCCCATCTGTATCACCTAATTAGCTTGCTTGACCTTTCTTTCACTGTTGCACTGGGCCAAGCCCAGACTCCTTGCATTTACCCTATGTGACCACTCCTTAATCCTACCTAGATCTCCTAATTAACCTGCTAGATAGTCCTTTCACAGTTGCACCTGGCCCACTCCAGACTACTTACTCCCCCCTTAATCCCCGCCCAGATCCTTTTACTGCCCCTTTTGTATATAAGCATCAGCCTCATCCTCATTAGTTTGTAGACTCATTGATAGCGTAGACTCACTAGGAATCTCACCCATTCTATTGGCATCATAATAAACCTCGCTACTTTGACTGAAAGAAGGCTTGAGTGGTCTAATTCTTTCACTTCAGATTCACCCTTACATTTTGGGGTTCCCAGCACCCTAAAACACAACACTCCTAACATTGGTTTACCATTTTATGAGCATAATCTTTCTTGTTTTATGGCTTCCTTAATGCCAATAATCATGGCATTTTAAATGCTATGTAAACATATTCCAAAAGATTCACTTGAGATAGATTGTATCAAGATCCTATTATTTTTAAACAATTGAAAAAATTCGCCAGCACCATTATGTGACAATCAAAGCTACAAAGATCAGCTCTCTGAAGCTTAAAAGATAAGGACAATTTTCATGATAGTTCAGGGAAAAAAATGATATGCTTTTCTTTGCCTGAAATGAAAAAGAATTCAGTCAATAGTCTGATAAAGTGAACTGGAAGATGAAAGTATTTATCTGAGTAAGATAGAAAAGACTTCTAGGCCTTAATTACTAAGATATCTCAGTATAATAATAGCTAACATTAAGTTTTGCTACCTACATTACCTTATTTGAACCTCAAGGCAGCTCTTGGAGATGAGAACTAGTGGTATTATAATCCTCATTTGACAAATAAGGAAAATGAGACTCAGAGAGGTAGAGAAACTTGTGTATCCATGGTCTTTTGACTAATAAGAGTTGTAGGTAGAATTTGAACCCATGTCTCCTAACTTCAGGCCAAGGACTTAATCCATGATTCTACTCTCTGTCTATCTCTCTCTGTTTCTGTCCATCTCTGTCTTTGTCTGTAAACATACGCACACACACACATACATACACATGCACACATACATGTATATATGTATATATGCATATATGTATCTCCCTTTATATATGTATATATATGTATGTGTATGTATATATACATATATTGTATATGTATATATGTACAAATATATATATATATACATATATATATATATCCCCTCCTGGATCACTGCCTTGTCATTGTGGAGGGGCTTGCATTGCTCAATTGGACTATGAGCTATGCACTCCAGGGTTACCCAAAATGTATAGGTCACAATAGAAAGTTCTCATAAAAGGTGATCCACAGGAAAAGGAAATGCCAAGTCACTCTTTGCCAAGAAAACTCCCCGGACAGTATTAAAACTATAAAAAATATGACATTGGAAGACGAGTCCCTCAACTTGGAAGGTATCCAACATGATCCTGCGGAAGACAGGAGGACAACTACAAGTAGCTCTAGAAAGAATGAAGCCGCTGAACCAATGCCTAAAGAAAACTCAGCTGTGGATCGTGTCTGGTGATGAAAGTCTGATGCTGTAAAGATCAATGTTGCATAAGAATCAGTATTGCACGTGGTCAGACAGTAGATTAAAAGATTAAACATCAGCATATTGGGCATCAATGAACTCGAATGGATGAGAATGGGTGAATTTAATTCAGGTGATCATTACATACACTACTGTGGGCAAGAATCCCTTAGATAGCCCTCACAATCAATAAAAGGGTGAGAAAAGCAGGATATAATCTTAAAAGTGAAAGAACTGTATCTGTTTGAATCCAAAGCAAACCATGTAACCTCACAGTGATACAAGTCTACACTCCACCTACTGATGCCAAAGAGGTCAAAGTGGATCAGCTCTATGACGATCTACAACATCTTCTAGAACTAACACACACACACACACACACACACACACACAAAGATTAACATTCATTGGGATTGAAATACTAAAGTAGGAAATTGAAAGATAATTAGAATAATAGGCAAGGTTGGCCTTGGAGCATAAAATGAAGCAGGGCAGAGACTAATAGAGTTTTGTCAAGATAAATTGTTAGTCATAGTAAATATTCTTTTTCAACAACCCAAAGGATGACTTTACACATGGATATCACCAGAGGGCTAATATAGAAATCAGACTGAATATATACTTTGCAGCCAAAGGTGTTGAGCTGTGTCTCCTTTTTTATCTGGCCTGGTGGACTCCCACTTCCTAGGGACTCAACATACTGGTGCTAGACTTAGTGTGAATATTCAATTTACTTTAGCTCCCCTGCAGCATGCATTTCCTGAGCTCAAGCAATCCCTTTACCTCAGTCTCCCCAGCAGCATGGACATATGGCATACATGACCCTGCCCAACCCTAAGCTTTCTTTTTATGAATGAAGGAAACTAAGACTAATGGGTGATTCGTTCATGATGGTCCAATTAATTTGTAATGAAACTGATCTCTGATGTCTAGTTCAATGTTTTTCCCATTATTCCCTGCTGATTCCCATTTCTATTGGCACGGAAGATTTTTAGAATATTACTTTTAAATTTAATATATTATTTTTTTTGGAGGGGGGGAGGCAGGGCAATTGAGGTTAAGTGACTTGCCCAAGGTCACACAGCTAGTAACTGTATCAAGTATCTGAGGTTGGGACTCCAGGGCCAGTGCTCTACTCACTGTGCCACCTAGCTGTGCCTAGTAATATTATTTTTTAAAAACCTTATAGAGAAGTGTCAGCAGGACACTAAACATTTATATGTGCAATCTGTGTCATTTCAGAATCTATGCATTAGTTTAACTTATTGTGATAGGTCCATAGAATTCAGGAAACGTAAACAAAGGCTCACACTAAGATTATATAACTTCAGGATTCATTGATAGCATATAAACAGATTTAGTGGACTTAAGAACTCATACAAAAAGGATATAAAGATGTGCAAATCCCACTGGTATCCCAGGTCCCCATTTTGATCTAGTTCAAAGAAATTCAGCTTTCCACATGAGTGACTGAGCCCTAGCCAACCAGCCTCATCTAGGCAGTCAATGGTTTCTAGCTCAGGGGTTATTAACCTGAGGTACAAAGATTCCAAAACAGTTTATAGATTTCAGGGGTTCCATTAACATGAATGAGAAAAATTCTATCTTTATTTATAATTGGGCGTGTAGTTTGGTTCTTTTGGTTATCTTATATGCATTTAGAAACATTTTTTCTGAGAAAGGCTCCATAGGCTTTACCAGATTACCAAAGGGATCCATAACACAAAGGAGGTTAAGAACTCCTTTCTAAGATGGCACATAGATATTATGAGACTGTGAGATGGACAAAGACAGCTAGGCTATTTTTGTTTTGTTTTTTTACAAATATACCTATTTTAGGGTAAGTTCATAAAGCTTAACATAGGGGTTGGAAATATTTCTTTGGCATCAGGGCCTGCCAGATCTCAGGAGGAGTAATTAGTCACTGGGACTGCTCTCTTCTTGTTGAAGGGATTGTCTAACTACCTTGCTTCACATAATCACTTTTTTCATGTTTTATGAGAGCTACAATTAAAAGAGAGTTGCAAAAATTATTGGTTTTTATCTTCAGGCCCTCAGCAAACCTGTAGCTTTCAGTTCTTTTTTCTTCAAGGCACTTTTGTTTGTTTGTTCTTTTTTGGTGTCAGTTGAAGTCCATTCACCTGTTTAGTTTAATTATAGATGAGTATTCCCAACCCCACCCCACTTTTTCTTCAGTAATTGAACACTTATTTCATTTTCCTTAACATATATTAGGTCAACTCTGGTGGAATATAAACTTACTTTAAAAAGAAGAGATTTTGAGCCATCTATTTTTAAACTGGTCTTCTGAGAGCTCCCAAGGAAAAATATCATAAGCATGCTGTAGGATGCTCTGAATTTTTCATATTCCATTCATATGTGCAGGCAGCTTTCCACTTTCCCACCAAGTTTCACTGTCAGTTATTTTTTCTTGTATGCTACAAGGGATTTAAATAGACGGCATTTTTATGCTTTAAACACTTAAGAATGCTGAGTTCTTCTCAGTTTCAGTACCTTGCCTTCTCATCAGCATGGAGTAAAGAGGGAGGGTTAAAGCATTGCATAATGTATGCCCCCTTGCATGTTTTTAGCTGCTTAGGGACTGGAATTTTATAAGGTTATAGACAAAGATTTATATTTACCTCATGATTAATGTTGTTGTTGAGCTGTGTATGACCCCATTTGGGGTTTTCTTGGCAAAGATGCTGGAGTGGTTTACCATTTCCTTCTCCAGCTCATTTTAAAGATGAAGAAACTGAGCAAATAGGGTTAAGTGACTTGCCCAGGGTCACACAGCTAGTAAGTGCCTGAAGTCATAGTTAAACTCATGAAGATGAGTCTTTCTGACTCCAGGCCTGGTACTCCATCCATTTCACTGCCTTGCCGCTTTTACGATTAATAGTATTTTTTAAAGTTAATGATGAAACTTGCATTCACTTTGGCAGCATCTAGGTGGCACAATGGATAGAGTATATGCCTGCAGTCAGGAAGACCTGAGTTAAAACTCTGAAAAGTCACTTAACTCTGCCTCAGTTTCTTCATCTACAAAATGGGGTTAATAAAACACCTACATCCCAGGGTAGTTGTGAGGAATAAATGAGATAATAATGTAAAGTGTTTAGTATACTGTCTGGCATATAGTAAGCACTATGTAAATGTTAACTGTCATTGTTGTTACTGAATGAGATAATAATTATAAAGCTCTTAGCACAGTGCTTGGCACATAACCTTCCCAGATATGGAAAGAAGAAAAACTGAAATCAGTTCACCGAAGCATGCTGATTATCTTACAGCATGTATAGCACCCAATAACCACAGTAATCTCTTCAATAAATGGAGGTAGATGCATTTTTTTAAAATTTCTTCTCTGGGGCTAAATTTGGCCAATATAATTATCCAAGGTTTAACTTCATTTTATTCGTCTTTCCATTGTTGTAGTTAATGGTATACGTTGTTTTCCTGACTTTGCTTGTTTCATTCAGCATCAGTTCATCTAATTCTTTTTGTGTTTCTTGAATTCTTCAAATTTGTATTTTCTTGTGGTACAAGAATATTTCATTACATCAATGCACCACATTTTGACCATTTCTCAACTGAAAGCCACCTGCTTTGTTTCCAATTCCTTTCTGTTACAAAAAACAACAAACCAAACACCAATAAAGATATTGTTACCTGTGGGACTTTTATTTCTATCTTTGACCTCTTTAAGTTACCTATTTAACAGTAGCATCTCTAAGACAAAAAGTGTGGAAATTTTAGGCAATTAAAAAAAAAACTATAATCCCAAATTGATTTCCAGAATGTTTGGACCTGTGCAGAATTCCCTCAGCAGCCTGGTCTTCTCTCTGACTCTCAAACACTATATCCATTTTTTGTCCTCTTTGTCAATATGCTGGGTGTGAGGAGAAATGAAATTTCAGAATCCCTTTTATCTTATTTCTCTTGCAATTGATGGTTCAGATTCAAGATTTTTATCCTTTGAACACTTGAGAAAGTTAAGATTTTTTTCAGTTTTGGTGCTCTGTCTACTCATCAGGATAGAGTCAGGAGGGATATATGTGATATATAATCACTTTCGCATTAACAGTTTGTAATTCTTTTCAGAATTATTTGTTAATCATTTGTAATTTTTCTTTTGAGAATTTTTCTTCATATCATTTGACTTTTTGTCTATAAATTTATTTTAGTTTTACATAGTTGTATACAATAACAAATTCATAAGTTATAAAACAGCATTATCATATTTAGATATTACAACATAAATATTGTATAGTAAAATAAAACCATCTTACATAAGTTTTTTATTTGTATGTAATAATAAATCATATATCTTAGAGAGCAGACATTTATGAGAGTTGTTTGATGCTAATTTTTTTTTATCAGTTAACAGTTGCCTTTCTTAGGTGATTTGATTTGATTCCAGTGAAAGTTTTTCAATTTTGACCAAATCAAAATTGCTTATTTTATCTTTTGTGTTCTTCATTATCCTTTGGTGAAGAGTTCACTACTTTGTCATAATTGTCCATGTTCCTACATTAAAAAAATGATATGACTTTTTATACTTAGGTGACGTCTCTTTCTAAATTATTTTGCTAGATGGCTTAAAGATGCCAATTTAAACCTATTTCCCCCAAAGATCTTGTCAAAATAGAAATCTTTCCCCAAGCAGTCTGTATCATTGGGTTTATCATTGGGCTATTGAATTCGATTGTTTATTTTGTGGCTGAACAAAATAAGTGTCTCTTGTCTTATGTGGCATATGGATAAAGGTGGGGGGAGGGCTGAGGAGTGATTCAGACCATGACTGTAATGGGAAGGCACCCCCACAGCTAGATTCTTCATGCCCCAAACCAGTGGTGTGACCTGGGCTTGTGGAGGTTAAGAGCTCTGAGGATGCCAGTCATCTGCTACTATTTCATAGGGAAAGCTTTTTACTTCTTTCATATTTCTGTCTTGTGAAATTGGCTTTAGTTACTCTAGATTTGGCACTTTTTTCCCCCTCAAAGTTGTGTTGGAACAATTTGTGGAAAACAACTACTTTGCTATCCTGTGAAGTCGTAGTATTTCATTTGAAAAAAATGTTATACTTAGAAATCAAGACCAAAATTTGACTTCAATAAACTTGGCTATGGTCTCTAGAAGTTGCCCATTCAATTTGTATATCTAGTTCTTTTTTTATATTTTTGTATTGATTTATTTTATTTGAAATTTTTATGTGTACCAGGGAGAAGAAGGAATGCATAATGGATAGAGGGCCAGCTTTGGCATTAGGAAGACCTCTGACCCTGTTGGTTGTAAGACCACTAAAAAAGGAAAGGAAAAAAAAAGATACAAAGTATGGTCTTATAAGTAGGTGGTTTATAAACAAGTGTGGTATTTTGCTAAGGCTTTCAAGCAGATTTTAACAGATTTTCAAGCTTCTTGGATGTACTGGTTAGACAACTTCCTAGCCATAAAAGCCCTCTCACAAACGAATGTTTTCAATACTCTGCCTCCCTCATCAGACCATTCTTTCTCTTCTGATTGCTGATTGCCACTTAATCGCAAACTGGTAGCTGTAGATTTTTAAATCTTTGGAATAGGTTTTTTAAAATTTCTTTGGTGGAAAAAAGGGGTTTCCTGGAAATTTCATAATGACCAACTTCTCTGGGGAAAATTTGGGGGTTTTGTTTTGTTCTTTATTTTTTAATCCAAAGACTTAAAGTCACTAAACTTCTCATGACCTTCCTTAGAGATCTTCACGCAAAGGCTATAAGGAAGACTTACATGTCCTGGGAGTAGGATAGTTGTTCAAGTGTGAGTTGGACTAGATGGCTTGTGATCCAAAGCAGTTTGCTATTAAATGTTTAACAACCGGCTATCGTATATAAATATATGCACACATACATATATATGTATATGTGTGTATGTGTGTGTGTGTGGGTGGATGTATGTGTATATGTGTATATACATATATATAAACATGACACATTTTAAAATTTAATCTTCATTATTAACATTTTATCCATCACTTTCTGAAGTGTAGGTAGTCAACAAAACAATCAACCTCTGAATTCTAGTGTTTGCCCATTTCTGAGGTTTGACATTTTAGCAACTGGAAATCTAGCAATCATCTCTTTGGATAATTACCCCTGCCTCTGACATCTCTTCCAACTCTGAGCTTCTGTGAGACATCAAAGTGGGACTTTTCTTTTTAGAGGTTATTCCCTATAAAAGGCTTCAGAAAATATTAGAAACTCATAGCAAAGAATCATTATGGGTCAGTGCGTCATTAAAAGAATTTTAGTATTTGAAATGTCCTTGGATGTTAGAAGGCTGGGTTTTAGTGCTGTCTCTGTTACCATATAACCTTTGACATATTACAACTTCTCTGGGTCTCAGTTGCTTCATCTGTACAACTAAAGAATCAGATGAGAAAAACTCTAAGGACTCTGTCAGCTCTAGAACGATAATGATTCTGTAAAATTTAAGGGTAGTTGGTATTATTACTCTATATAGAAAGCCGGTGTCTTTATATTCAAATGAAATAGTTATTACAGCTTTGACACTATCTGGGCACTGTTCACTTGACAATGTACTCTATTTGGATAAGTCACAGCTGAATTAATCATGAGATGATCCCAATTAATTGTTAAGAGAGCCAGAGGCACATTGAACTGGTCATTTATTCAGATGCAAATCAACATAGCAAGAAAAGGCATTAAAGGAGGGCTTAGGGATTTGAGTTATGTTTTGTTTGTCACTTTTTCTTAAAATCTCTACATTAGCTTTTATGAAAGCAAGGGCATATGATCTGAACCACATGTGTAATGGTGACTAAAATTACATATATAGAATTTTTCATTCAACGGAGGCATGTATGATCTGGTGAGATTTAGAGAGGTTATGGATTTTTTTTTTAATTTGATAAAAAAAAAAAAAGGAAATCTTTATCAAACACCTTCTATATGGTAGGAACTATATTAAGTGCCTTACAAATATTATTTCATTTGAGCCTCACAACAGCCCTGAGAGGTAAGTACTAGTATTATCTCCATTTTATCATTGAGGGAAACTGAGACAGGCAGTGGTTAAGTGACTTGCCCAGGGTCAAGTATCTTAGGTAAGGAAATGCTTGAGGTAAGATTTGAAGTCAGCCAAGTTCAAAGCCTGACTCCAGGCTCAGCACTCTCTCCACTATACCATCTAGCTGCCGTATAGGTCTTGGAGTCAGGACCTGGATTCATCTGACACTCACTAGCTACAGGACCACAAGACAATCACTTAACATCTCTAAGTCTCAGTTTCATTATCTGTAAAATCTGGTTAATAATGCCATTAGTGTCCAACTCACTGGGTTGTAAATTACATAAATATGTATAAAGATAATGTATATGTAATGATGTTATGTAAATACCCCCTATTATTATTAAGCAGAGTTTTTTGGTTGCTTTTTTCACTTTACTATCCAAATAATATAAACTGTACACATACATTAAATATAAACATATTATGGTTCTGTTCTCTTCTTCCCACAACCCATTCATGTATTAAGAGGTAGGTGATGCAGCGGGTGAGGGCTGATGAAATCACAGAACCTGAATGTGCCTCTGAACTCTACCTGTATGATCCTGGGCTCTCACCTCCACTTTGCCTCTCACCTACAGTCTCTTCCCTCTCTAATCCATGCTGCCCAGAGCTTCCAAAGTTATTTTCCTAAAGTGTAGGTCATATTACTTCCCTACTTAATAAACTCCAATAATAATTCCTTTTTGCCTTTAGGGTAAAGTATAAACTCCTCTCTTTTGCTCTTAAAGATTTTCCCAGCATGGTTACAACCAACCTTTCCATCACTCCCTTCACTCTACAGATTAGTCAATATGGTCTTTGTCCCTTTTCTCATGATTGGAATCCATTTCCACCTCTTAGAATCTTTTGTTTCACATCAAACTCTGCTCTAATGGCACCTTCTTGAAGCTTCTCCAAATCTTCCCAGCTGGAGCTGACCTTCTTCCTCCTCCTTTCCCCCAACAAAAAGCTCTTAACTCACATTAAGCTTGCATATACTCATTTATGAACGTGTTGTCTCTCTTTCCAGATTGTAAGCTTCTTGAAGGCAGGGACTATATAACTTTTGTACATCTATATCTATATCTATCTGTCTGTCTGTCTGTCTGTCTATCTATCTATATCTCAAAGCACCTAGTACAATGCCTGGCACATAGTAGGTGCTTAATGAATGCTTGTTGAATGACTGCTTGATTAGGCCTCAATTTCTTTATTTGTAAGATGAAAGGGCTGGAGTGGATGATCTTTAAGGTCTCTTGGAGGGAATTGCTATCCAGCCCAACTTTCTCATTTTGCAGATAAGGAAACTGAGGACCCAAAAGATTAAATGGATTATGCTAGGTCACACAGGTACAAAGATAGAGGTAGGAATAGAATCCAGGTCTCCTGATTCCTGAATCCAGTCTTCTCCCATAGTGTGATGCTACCTTTCCATAATGTTATTTTTTTTAGGTCTGGCAAAGAATGTTTTTAGATACTTACACATTACTTTATTGTCATTGGCCTATTTAGAGGGTATACACCATTTACTAAAAATCATGTTATCACGGGAAACAGGAAACCCAGTTACAGGGGCACCACTCATTTTCCCTTTGACCTTGACAAGTCCTTAACTTTTCAAAGTTGTTAAGACATGGGCATCTTGATCTTTGAAGAGGAACTTTGTCACACTTCAGCGACTTTCTCTCTCTGAAGCTAAAGTCCCTCTCTCCCATTTGAGGAGTTCCGTCCAGAATATCCGTTTTGAGGAGGGGCTCAGACCAACCATTCTATTTTCTTTGATCTTTGCCATTGGGTACCTTCTCCTTAGCCCTTTTTATGTGTTGTCTTCCCCATTAGATTGCATACACCTTGAGGGCAGGAACTCTCTTTCTTTTTACTTGTATTCATATCCCTAACATTTAACACAGTGCTAGGTACATAGTGAGTGCTTAATAAATGCTTGGGTTTGTCACATTCATTTTTTTTTTAGTCAACAGAAATCTATCTTTTAGCTCTTCCTCCCAACCCCAACTAAAACAACAACAACAACAAACCCTCTGATACAAACTCATATAAGCAAGCAAAACCAATTTTCCCACTGGCCATATCTAAAATCTCTCTCTCTCTCTCTCTCTCTCTCTCTCTCTCTCTCTCTCTCTCTCTCTCTCTCTCTCTCTGTCTCTCTCTGTGTCTGTCTGTCTCTACTTATTTACTTCACTTGACTCTGAAAGAAAACATAAATATAAGAATAATGTTTGTCCCAAATGCCTCACCTGGATATTGTGAAGATAAATAAGTCAAATTCTCTCACTTGGAGCTTTTGAAGACAGAAAGTACTGCGGTTAGGCCATGGAGGCGATGCTTCTATGTGTTTACATGTGAAGCATATTCTCTTCTAGCCACTAAGCAACTAGAGCAAGTGTGTCCATCCTTTTCTCTAGCCATATATTTGAGGAAGTGTGCCAGATGCAATCCAGAAGGGATTGATTTTGCTATGAAGCACCCATTCTGTGACTGTGCTCCCAGTTGTCATGAGGCAAGTGTCTCACCAGGGGCATGTTGTGATACCCCACCCCCAGGCTGAAAGCAGAAAGTCAATTGGTCAGTGAAAATTTTAGAGCATCTACTATGTGTCAGAAACCATACAAAGTACAGGGGCTATAAAGACAAAGCCACTAAACAATCTCTACTCTCAAGGTGCTCATACTCTATCAGGGGCTGAATAAAAAAAGTGAAAAAAATACGCTTCAGTCTGTACTCAGAGTTCATCAGTCTCTCTCTGGAGG
The DNA here is from genome assembly GCA_028646595.1 of Phalanger gymnotis. Classification (NCBI taxonomy): domain Eukaryota; kingdom Metazoa; phylum Chordata; class Mammalia; order Diprotodontia; family Phalangeridae; genus Phalanger; species Phalanger gymnotis. The sequence goes on from CM053623.1 coordinate 257,019,380, forward strand.
TGGATAGTGTTTTTCATCATGGGTTCTTTGAAGTTATACATCATTAAGCATATATACGGACTAAATTCTTGAAGATAATACATATCTAAACGTTGTATTTCACTTAGGATTTGCTCTCAGCACTCAGTAGCTGCTTAATAAAAGCTTTTAGAATTGAATTGAAGATCACACAAGCTCTGGCTGCTTCTGTCAAGCTAGAAAGGTCACCCATATGGGTCTAGTATTGTCCTAGGGCCAACCAAGCTTGGTGTGGAAAGTCTCATCACCAACAGATGTTGTTGTTGTTGTCTTTATTCTTATAGCAACTCACGAAGACGATCTAATAAGGTTTGAAGGGATTGTGTTCTAACTATCGATGTATCTGTTGTGTTCAGTAGAGGGAATGACCATAACATAACATCATTATCTTTTGGAATATACTAAATTAATTAAATTTTGTGAGAGCTGGGGAGTCTATGCCTGCATAAAGGGAATTCCAAATTAGGACCCTCCCTCTGTTAATGTGGATCAGCAAATGTTCTGTGATTGATATTCTTAGGAAGCTGCCTGGGGGCACTAAGAAGTTAAGTCAGACGCCCAGGGTTACCCAGCCTCCTTGACTCTGAGCTTGGTTCTCTATCTCCTATACCATGCTGCCTCTCATTTTTCTATTTTATTAGGTCAAGACTTTCCAATTTATTGATTTTTCTACTTGCTTTCTACTCTTATTCCTCTTTAATGACGATTTATTTATGGAACATTTCCATCTCAAACATACATTTTTACTTCTAGTATCCAATATTAAAAATCAAACCATAGGAAAAAAATTACTGAAAGGGAAAAGGAAATACCTACACACATATGCTTATAGCATAATTTTAAAAATCAAAATAGTCAAATTCATGGAAAGAACAGCCAATGAACATTTATCATAAACTTTTGTGACTGTGCTTATGCTTCAGCAAAGCTGGGGAGAAAATGTGGATTGCTGCTTCAGAGAAAATGCTTGATATCATTCTGTTAAGCAAACAAAGGAAGATGCTGTTGCTATGAAAGGGAGTCTCCAGTGAAGCAATAAGCTGCAAAAATCTCAGAGGACTTTGACACCTGAAGACAAGACTGCAGTGTGAGAGGGGAAGGAAAGGAAAATAGTTGTTTTTAATTAGTTCATCCATTATTGTAACTGATTAAAGGGAATTTGCCATGTTTCCTCTATTTCAATAAAGCACTAAAGAATCCTAGAGCACCCGAAAGCCAAAGTCACTGCCTGGTCTTCATAATATACCTTCAAAGTTACTTTGGCAATGTTTTGTGATGTTAGTTATAAGATATAAGTCTCATAGGAATTTTCCCTGTTTTTCTACTCCCTCTGGCTAAAAATGTCTATAAATTTGTGAAATATGAACTGAATTAGGCTAGACTTTGAGATTTTGGAAGTGGGAAGGAAGAGATGCAATTTTGACCTATTGGATTGTGTATGTATTTGCCCTTGAGGTTGGATGCATCATTCAGGACCAAGTAGCAGCATGGTATAGTACAAAGTACCTCAGATTGGGAGCCAGGGGACCTGGGTTAAAATTCTCCTTCTGCCACTTGTTCTTTGTCCTTTGTTCTTGAAGAGAACTATGACATCAGGGAGTTGATGCCACGACATGCAAGTGAATTGGATTTAAGTGAAAAAGATCTGAGATCTGTTTTCTTTGATCCTGGTGAACTCATTTAACTTCTCCTTATCTACAAAATTAATGTTGGATTGAGTAGCCTCTGAGGTCCCCTTAAAGAAGCTGAGCTATGATCTTTACTTGCCAAATTCACCCCACCCCTTCATATTTTCACTACAAAACTGAGAGGAGTAGAAATTTATAATATTTGTAGAAATTTTATATTTCTCCTGCTTTGAGATGTATTTTGAAATATAAAAAATCTCACATTTCATGGCATATGCTATGACATCTGTGCTAGAGAGGTCAAACATGCTACCCCATACTATCTACAAACTATGTACATACTACCACATACTATCTACAAACATCGCAAGTATAGCCACGACCAGATTACAATTTGTGAAATATTTAACAAAATAAATAAAGAAACGTGGGTAATATTAATTTGTGGTTTTCCAAGTTAATATGCTCCAACAGGGACTTTCTATCTGAGTTGACATCACTGGTCTTTGTGTGTGGTTGGTGGGAAGGACAGGATTTCAAGCAGGTAAGTTGTGGTATATGATAGTGATGGAATATTAGTGTGCTATAAGAAATGATGAGCTTGCTGATCTTAGAAAAACGTGGATAAACTTGCATGAAATAGTGAAAAGCAAAATGAACAGAACCAAGAGAATGTCATATATAGGCTTCACTTTCCAAATATTGCCTCCTCCTACTTCTCTTACTAGAATTTTGAAAGTTTTCTTCACAGCCTCAATAGAACCTTTTTTAGTATGGTTCAGAAAAACTTGGAAAGACTTACATGAACTGATGCAAAGTGAAATAAGCAGAACCAGGAGAACATTGTACACAGTAACAGCAATATTGTATGATGACCAACTGTGAATGACTTAGTTATTTTCAGCAATACTATGATCCAAGACAACTCCAAAGGACTTATAATGAAAAATGGCATCCATATCCAGAGAAAGAACTGATGGAATCTGAATGTAGACTGAAACATACTTAAAAAAAAAAAAACCTTTCTTTATTTTTTTGGTCTTTGTATTCTTTTACAATACGACTAATATGGAAATATGTTTCTTCCTGAATATACATGTATAACCTATATCAAATTGCTTTCCTTCTCAATGGTGGGCAGAAGGGAAGGAAGAAAGGAGAAAAAAATTTGGAATTCAAAATTAAAAAAAATGTTAGAAATTGTTGTATGCATACCTATTTGGGGGAAAATATTAAATAAAAAGGAAGGATAGCTCAATGGTACAGTTGTAAGAGTGTTGTATAGAATTTATTATATGACTTTTTAAGAGCTCAAAAAGGATTTGGAAAAGAAAGCTAGAGAAGTAGAGGAAAAATTGGGAAGAGAAATGAGAAGGATGAGAGAAAACCATGAAAAACAAGTCAATGACTTGCTAAAGGAGACCCAAAAAAATACTGAAAAATATACTGAAGAAAACAACACCTTAAAAAATAGACTAACTCAAATGGCAAAAGAGCTTCAAAAAGCCAATGAAGAGAAGAATGCCTTAAAAGGCAGAATTAGCCAAATGGAAAAGGAGGTCCAAA
>CM053623.1:257023091-257042863 GCA_028646595.1 Phalanger gymnotis
AAAAAAAAAAAAAGAATCACTGAAAGCATCTTTGGTACAGCTCCAGTCATAGTCAGGACAACAAGAATGATGATATACGCCTCATCCTGTTCCCACATGACTGTATCTCCTCTGTTAGGTCTCTATATTTTCAAAGCTTATGGAAAGATTTGTTGAAAATGTTGTTCTTAAGTTTCTGTGGGTCAAGGTTATGTCTGTGCAATTGGAGGCTTTTCTCAGTTCAGTCTGTGATAATTATCCCCTTTTTAGTACAGCTTATTGGTTGAGTTCCTTAGGATTTTTTGTGGTCTATTTGTAGTATGGACATTTGTCATTGTTTAATACATTAAAGATTGCAAGCGCCTGATGTACAGTTCTAGGCACCAGATTGTATCTTGCTAGGTATTCACTAAGCACTAAATTTTTGCAGCCCACAGTGATGTGTTACACTGTTTTTTTCTTTTCTTTACTTGAGCTACATTGATAAATAAAGCTTAAGTTCCTTATAACCCTTCTGTAATTTCTGGTGACTGTTAAAATTCATTGTTATTGTTATTTGGTGGAGATCAGACAGAATTGTTTCTGGAACAAATTGTTATCTTGATATTATTTCTTCATATTCAGTAGTCCACCGACTATTGCACAGGTGAATAAAATAACTGCTTTTCATAGGTGACTAAAAGTATTAGGATTTAGATTGTCAATAGGCTCATTGAAAGTATCCTCAGTAACTCCAATAGCAGACAAGACAACAGGAATATGTCTCTCACTCTGTTCCCATGTAACTTTGATCTTTTCCTTCAGCTCTCTATACTTTGAAAACTTTTCTTTCAATGTAGGTTGGAGATTACAAGTATTTGGGATGGCAATATGTATTTAAAAATGCTAAAAATTTTAAAAATCAATATTGTATCCTAAATGATTGTGGATAACAGCTGTCTGTGATAATGGTCTAGTTCCAGCTGTAAACAAAAGCTGCACACCTCATTCTGTTCCCATGTCAGTAAGCTTTTGCTGTATACTATAATCTTAGCCACTAGATCATGTATGGCTAGGTATTGTGTAGGTGTTAAATTTTTATAGCCTGCAGTAGTAAAGTTGTACATCTTTATTTATTTCCATCATCCACATGTTCAGGCTTTAATAAGAACAAATACTGTATAATTTTGGGTAGCAAGTACTTGTTTCTGAATTGTCATTATAAACCCTTTTCTTTCCACAAACATCTGTCTGCATGATTCAGCCATGTATTTGAAGCTTCTTTCGGTAACATTTGTTGGCCGAGTTCAGGCAGATATTGGCCCCGGAGAGCCTTTTGTTTCTTTTCTTAAACTGTAGTAGTTTCATTAACTTTATCTAGAAGTAAACTACTTTTTGGTGACATTCAATAAATCTAATGATGTATACCTGTCATCACCCTTTACTATTTGTTCAGTGAAATGAGGTCCACCTCTTCCAGAAGTACTTACTACAGCTTTTGTACATCATCATGATCATCACCATCACTGTCATAATCACCATCATTACTTTGCTGTTGTTCTCCTTTTTCTTTTCTTCTTTGTCCTCCTTCTCCTCTTCCTCCTTCTTCACATAGACTCAGTGAAAGCTTCTTCGGTACAACTTAAATAGGAGAAACAAAAATGAAGATGATACATGACTCATCCTATTCCCTCATGACTGATTTTCCCCCCTGGGTCTGTATATTTTGAAAGCTTTTGTTCCACACAGTTTGAAGATTATGAATATTTAGTATGGTAACAGCTATTTAAAATGTTATTCATCTTTTATAGATAAATGTTTTGTTGGTAGATATAGCCTATAGTCTGGTCTATGTTGTTTTTCTTGTTCCATAAACCCCTTTCAGTAAAGAACACAAATTTTTTTTAATGCTATGTAGATGTTAATTACTTTAAGTTTGTTATGCCTGTTGAACATTGATTTCAGGATGTCAGTGAGTCACTTAACATGTTCAATCACAAAGTAACATAATACATTACTCTGAGATTCTTTTAGATTTAAATAACTATAATGATAACTTTTGCCCCCAAAAGATCCAAATTAAAATTTATATTATTTGATTGTAACTATAAAATACAAAGTCTCATCCTACCTATAATTATGACAACTAAATCTAAAATTATAAAAAAGTAACTCAGAAATACCACATATGATTACTGTTGTCTGCAAGAATTCATATTGAATTTCTTTATTTTAAAATTTTTTGAATATAATGTTTCTGTAATAATTTATAAATTAGAGAGCATTTAACAAATATAATGATTATGTATAAACTTAATTTCAATGTTGAACTTTTTATTTGAACAAATGTTTGCAATATTTGGCTCAACACCTAACAAAGAGTCTTAAATCTGGTTCCACATTGAGTTTATATTTATATTGTGATTTCAGAGAAGAATAAACTGAAAATGCCTGTTCACAAAAATATATGATGAGAAATGGTAGGAGAATTTTACAAGCTTTCTTGCTTAGAGATGGAAATTCTTCAAAAACATTTTAGTCATTTAATTAATTTACAAAAATGAAGACGTAGTTATGATATAAAATGTTTACTTTTCTACTGGCTAATGAAAGGCATTGTATCAAATGACAAAATATCCTTAGAATTCAATTGCATATAGTGCTTCCTTTTTAACAATGTTTATATATAAACTAACTAAAGAAAGAACCTCTTCTGACTTCTGACTTTCTTCTGGCTTTCTATATTTTCTATATTCTATATTTCTATATTCTCTCTATATTCTCTACTTTCTGTATTCTTGTAGAAGTTCTACTGAACAACTGAGTAGTGTTGCCAGCCAGTTTATTTGAAAATCTGCCAGTCAGAAGATTAATAACAAAAGGAGAGGAGAAGTTTAAAATAGAAAACAGGCTTAAGGTTGTAATGAGAGGCAAATAAGGTTTGCTTCTTCAGAACATTTGTGATGATCCACTATTGTCCCAAAATGGCTTGTAATGTATGTGCTCTGTTATCGTGGTTTTCAAATAGCCTGACATCTGTTCGGCAAGAAAGCAGACATCCATCATATCTTGATCGCTTTATTATCCAGCTGATGAGGTGCAATTACTGATTAACAGAAGTGAATAAGAGAGTTACTTTGGCACACTATACAGAACATAAATGAGGGTATGTGCATGCATCTGACTATTCATTGGGAATTGGTTTACACAAAACCGTAGAATTCTTCTACTTGTTTGGAAATGATTTGCTATCAGGTTGAGAAACTGCAAGGACACATTTCATTTAGAAGTACTTAGAGTTTGATATAATCATTGCTAAGACACCAAAATCGTTGGCATATAATCACGACAGTTTTGAATCTCCATGGAAACAAACCTAAAATGCTTCAAATATATGCTTGTTGTCTCAGAGGAAAAATATACTCCTAATATATTTGGGCATTTATTTAGTATTTAAGACACCATTAAATGATTTTTGCATGAATCCCTTGGACTACTGTCATGAACCGCCAAGGAGTTTGCAAATAATTGAATGGGAACCATTATTTTATGGTGATGCTGTGGACCCCATAGAATTTTTTTTTATTGAGCTTTCCAGTATATTTTGAGATCTATATTTATAGTATGAGGACTTACGATCTGATAGTGAAAGAAATGTTGTGTTTCTAATGTGTAATTCTAGCCACTAGGTCTTATCTTGCTAGGTGATCCTTACTTAAGTTTTCGAGGCCTTCACTGGATATGTTGTATAATGATTTCCTTGCATATTGTACATTGATCACTAAAGCCAAGCTCTTAAAGATAAACATCTTTAATTTCTTATGGCAATGACCTGGTCTTGAATTGCCATCAAAATAATCCACTGTGTCCATAAACAAATCAACATAATTTAGCCATTTCTTGACCCTCTTTATCAATATATTGTTGGTTTAATTCATGTATTTTTAATTTTTAATTAATTTATTATTATTAATATATTATTAATTATTAATTTAATTTTTAATTTCACTCCTTCCAGAGGCAAGCCATTTGGAGTTATATTTAATAAATCCATCTACATGCACCTGTAATTTTCACTTATTATTGCTTGGTGAAATGATATCTGCTTATCCTAAAAGTATATATTTAGGTCTTTTGAACTTTTTATGAGCTCTAAAAATGTCATTTAACCTTCTTTCTCCTTTTTTTGGAGAGGAAACCTTTCTCTGCCTTAAGATATTGGGCCATATGTTTGTTTTTTAAATCGATGTGGTATAGGTTTTTCTTAGAATGCTTCCTAAGTCCACTGTAGTCCATTCTATATTTCACAAAAAGGACATTAATACTGGTATTGTGTAGAAGACATTCACTTTAAATTTGTTCTTCCTATTGAGCTTTGATTTCAGGATGTCAGCAAGTCTCTTAACATATTCAGCTACAGCTTTCTCTTTAATAGCTTTATGCTTGACATATCTTGCCTGAAAGAGACCAAGGTAATGATATGTATTTTCCTCATTTGTTGACCCAGTGTAACCTCGAGATTGAAGCTTAAAACCTTTAGTATCTATCTTTATTTAATGTACTTCAAAATATACACTTATAAAGTCCAATGAGCATTTTAATATCATTGGAGAAAATTTCCATGAGGATTAAGGATCTATTTAATGTGTTTTTCAGTGGAGCCTTATAGATTGATGTGATTCATGTGCATCAAGTGATCATAAGATGTTTTAAGTTGGCTCCCTCCTTAATTTGGAAGCGATACTTTTATAGAGGAGAGATAATAATGGATTTAAAATTAGAATCACAATGGGCTGAAATATATTCCCTGAAAATGCTCCATTTTGTATCAACTGTTATTGACATTATTGAATTGTGACATTTTAAATAGAGAAGAATTTTTCATGTGGACATCAATGACTATAATTTATTATTATTATATTCAATCTATCAAATTTGTCATCATGGCATAGAGGTAACCTTGGCTCTTCTTAGGCTGTGCCAGTGAAGTCAAATTTCTGACATATTAGAAAGGCTTCAAAATCATTTTTGCTTTTTACTTTTGATGAGGTAATCATCTAAGTAAGTTTCATCACTAGTTAGGCTAGCCACTTAAAGATGAATATTTTGGCCATCGCAACTCATGAAACAAATAAAAATAAAACATCTCTCAATTCTGAGTATTTCATTCCACTTTAGCAGTGATGTTATCAGAGAGGTGAAAAGGTGAGTAAGGAAGCCAAGAATCACATAGATTTTAGAATGACTATAAGCATTAATTTAGATGTTGGTATACTAATGTGACATTTTTGACCAATTTGTGAATATATTACTGAAAGAATTTGCATTCTCATTATAAATAAGAAGGAAAAAGGAGAAATTGTTGCTTAATGAAGGGATGGTTATGGATTCTCCTTAAGAAACAAAAATGAAGTTTGACAGAGCCAATTTATTCTGTATCTAAAAGCAACACAGAATGTCACATCATGAGATGCTTGGTCTATTTTCTGTGTAGTGTTCATAATAAACATTTGCAAAAAGACCACCATGACTACAATTTCAACTGATGCAAAGGGTAGGGAGGTTTATCAGTAAGGCAATAAACACAACATCAACAATAATTGTGAACATATGCCTGTGTAGTTCTGTATAACAAAGTATGAGAGACTCTCTATAAAGAATGTAGAAGTATAACATTTATTCAGACACCAAAGAATCATATCTTATAACCAAATGTTCAGCTCCCACAACCAGTCAGCCCACTTTGTCATAACAGCAAGGAACTTAAAACACAACATCACAACATGGAGCCTCGCCATCCCAAAACCTCTCCGACCCCCTGCTGGGGTCTTCCCAAAAACAAACTCACAGTACAGCTAAGTCAGCCTGCTCAGTTCTAACAATCACAAGGGCAGCCATTAGCAGCCATAACATCTCTCTCTCTCTCTCTCTCTCTCTCTCTCTCTCTCTCTCTCTCCCTCTTTCAGCATTTCCTGTAACATAACTTCCTTTTTGTGTCAGGAAGCTCCTCCCACCACTTGTGTCTTAGGCTTCCTGTGATGTAAACAGGTCGCATGGCCTATTGTTGGGTGGGAAAGATCTTCAAATCTAAATTGCTACTACAGGAAGTAGAGTAATTCTATGAAAAACCTTACAGGCCCTTTGAAGATCTTGATAATGCCTATATGTTTTAATACATGGTGACTTCAAGGCAAAGGTGGACATGTGGAGGAAAAGGGAAAAAAAGTTTAAGAAATGGTTTATGAGTAAAAGTGAATGAAGCTAAATGTTTGTACAGAAGTCTCCCACTTATGTATCACAAATACTTTGTTTTGAGATCAGAATTAGGAGGTTCTAGACATGATGAACACTAAATAACACCATAGAAATTAAAATAATTCTATTTTAGCCTGCAAGAAGTAAATTTTAAAACAAACATTTAAATATTAAAAAAACCAAATAATTATTTTGAAACCAACTTATTAGAGTGGATCAATCAATACCAAATTAAGAAAAGGAAGAAAAATAAGAAACTAGAATGTGTAGTCGAGGCAACTCCAATCAGACCTATTTTAAAAAAACTGTGTCATGGAACAGAAAATGGATAAAATAATGGATATCAAACACCAACTATCCCCATTTCATATTACTATTCCATGTAAAATGAATTCCATAATGAGGAACCTAAAAGAGCCTAGGAACCACATTAACCAGCAAACACTGGAGCTCCTTGTCAAGTTGAGCTATATAATCAAGGCAATGTAGGTTTAGACTGTAACTCATTTCCAGCATATTCTAGAAGTAGATAGTGGAATGTTATAAGCAACATCACCTCATAAAACAATGTGAAGTAGTGGAGATAAAAAATAGTTTACAGAAAACTTAGCAAGAGACTCAACTAATTGAGATCATCCCAGGAGCATTGAAGGATATAATAAGGGCAACAAAAAAAGATGAAAAATATTTTTAAATCTGTCACGATTTCTATAACACTTTTTCCTGATCAGTGATAATGATCCAGAACATTTGGGACTCTAGCATAACAATCCTTAGCCCCATGACAAAGTAGAAATGTCATTAAGAAAAGCAAAGATGGGAAAAGCAGCTATACTAAATAAAGTTACAGAGGAAGTCTGTGCAGCAAAGTACATAATTTTCAGGGCAATATGGAATTAATCTTAAAATATCTTGAGGGGAGAGTATTAAACACTTAGGGTGGGGGGAGGGACAAACCATATCATTACTCCTTACCCCAAGAAAATGAATGTAACTACCTACCTATACCCTATGCCTACATTGCAGACTGAGGGGCACCTTAGATATATATATATATATATATATACACACACATATATTTATATCTACATACACATATGCGTGTATATCCTAATTAGATCACAGGTTGAATCTTTATTTTGTTTGGTTTTTACTTTTGAGAAAGGCAGCTTGGCAAGGTGGAGTTAGAAAGACTTAGGAAGACCTGGGTGTTCAAGCTCCACCTCTGAAACACTCTGTACAGGCGAACTTGAGCAACTCATCTAACCTCTCAGTGCCCCAAGCAACTCTTCATAATAGACTTTGTAGCACAGATGACATCTGCATCAGTAGAAGGAGTTTTCTCACTTAGAATTCTCTATACCAATATAATCATAGATCCAGTCTACAAAAAAAGTAATGTACAATGGGATGTTGTGATAAATATTTAGTGAAAAACAATATTAAGCACTTAATAAACGTCAGCCCCGTTCTCCAATTATTCTGAAAATGATCAGAAAAGTCCTCTTAAGCTACAAAGTAATTCAAATTTGCAAAAGGTGAAAATATAACTGTATCTTTTGCTACTAAAGTACTGACTTTCAAACTAAGAAAGTTTATCTGATACAGAACTATAAAATGTAGAAATATAATTAAGTAAGCAGTTCTCCCATTGTCCCAAAGGAACAGACTGTGTAGTCGTCAGGGAAAATGTGAAAGCTAGAGGGCTTTGTGTATATTTATAACCTCTCTGGCCACTATAGCAAATAGAACTGAATTCAGAGGTCTTTCAAAGAGTAGGATGATTGAAATTATGTGTTTTATCATTGAATAATAAAATGATTTGTTGAACAATGGAAATGATTCTGGTGTTTCTTCACACCTGTCTTCTAGTCAAAGATGCCCCTAGTCAAGCAAGTGGGCCTGTTGGCTGCTGGGTGTCAGCCTTGGAACAAAGATGTCTGTGCAGCCAGTGGAGACAGATTTGCCTACTGTGCTACTCTGGCAATCTATATTTATCAGGTAAAATTAATACTTATTAATAATCCAACACTTCATGGAAGTTATAATATTATGGGTTTATAGTTCAAATCTTATCAAATTTATTTTTAATGAAGAATTATAGAAATATTCTTATGGTATTCCCCTTTAGGGATTTAAATATATTGTGTATGTATATATTTATGTACTATGTTTTATATTATATAATGTGTAAATTTTATACATTTATATTATTTTAAATAATATTTTAATGGATTGATTTAAAGTTTTAATAGTTTATTATATATAAGGTATTATTTATAATATTTATATTATGTATATTTATATTCTTAGAGGGATCTTCTTTATATATATGAAGGGAACAAGCATTGCATTTTATATATATGAAGGGAACAAACATTGCATTTCACTTATTTACTTCTGCAATTATTGTTGTTGTTCAATCATTTCAGTCATGTTTGACTCTTCATGACTCCATTCAGGGTTTTCTTGGCAAAGATGCTGGATTTATTTGCCATTTCCTTCTCCAGGTCATTTTACAGATAAGGAACTGAGGCAAAAAGGGTTAAGTGACTTGCCCAGGGTCATATAGTCAGTGAGGCCAGTGTGCGTGAGACCAGATTTGAACTCAGGTCTTCCTGACTGCAAGCCTGGGTCTCTATCTACTGTGCCACCTAGCTGCCCATGTTACAATTATTAGGGAGCAATTTTCTCATGATTTTCAAGCTGCTGTCTATGGCCTATGTTTCAAATAGCATTTAGTATAAGAAAATTCCAACATAAAAGAATTCTGATAGACTTTTTGAGCTTAGTATATTATAAATGGAGTAAACCTACCTGAAGCTTGTAAAACCAATTAATATTAGCCAAATGTTGAGGGCAAACACTCAAGTATATATTTCAGTTTCAGTACTCAAAAGACCTAGTTTCATTACTCTTGGTATTCTTTGCTTCTTAGTAGATAGTCACTTCTGAACTTAACTAGAGTGGTCTCCAGACAATCAATTGATTGTCAATGAGGCATTCTTTGGAGTATTTTCAAGAGTTTGCTCTCCGTTGGCACAGTCTTTGAGAATCCAGGGCCAATGCTGTGCTACTGTTGTGAAATCACAGATTTATGAAGTATTAGAAAAAGCAAGTTATTGTGTAACCAGAACCTGTACTAAAGGGTTTTTAACTTAAAAGCTTAAAAAGTTTAACTTTCTAATTGTTAATGATTTATTATTGCTCTCCAGTAAATGTCATTGCATGTGTTTTTTTTTACCAGCTTAGTTAAGTAATAATTATTTTAGAAGCATTAGAATATTATACATAGTGATTCAAGAGATAAGATTTAAATATGTCCTATGATTGGCAATTTAAAAACATGTAGATTTTTAAAAGTAGACCATCTAGAAAGCTTAATATATTATGCATCACAATATGTTAATAAGTAAATTTTTTAAAGCTATGAGAAAATTCTGTGTACCATAAAACACTGAAACAAACTGAAAATTAGCGAACTCAATGATTTGATATACGTGAAAGTAGAACTTAGTTTAGCCACAGAGCCCTGCCCTAAAGTCTTATTAAAATAAAATTCATGCTAATGGAAATTATTTTGTGTTTTAAAAATTGACATGAAAGGTAAATCAAACTGGCAGATCTGTTAACTTTAAATATAATAATTTATGTAGATGCTCTTTGAAAACTATGAAGTACTATAAACATGCAAGATATTATTAATTTCAACTTAAATGTTCACTCAAGGGTTTGGTCTGTCACTAATAATTAATTACACATGGTAAAATTTTTCTTTAAATAATTAGCAAGTTTTTCCACTGATACATTTATTAATTGGATCTTATTTCAACGTAATGAGCTCCTGGTGAGGAAACTCCCCTCACCAATGCAGATCAACAACTGTTCTGTAGTGTTATTGTGTTCAAGAATTGCTGGGTGTCCTGAGTGGTTAAGTGACTTGCTCTGAGTCATTGAGCCAGTGTGAGTCAGAAACGGTTAATTAACATACACGTATATGTCTGTGTGTGTTTACACACACACATATTATATATATATATATATGTACATATATATATACACATACATACGTATATGAAATACATATTATATGTAATATATTATGTGCCTATACTATACTACATATATATAATTTATATTCAGGTCTTGAACTTGGGACTTCCAGACTCCAAGGCCAGGTCTTTATCCACAATGCCATCTCCCTCTCTTATCATTAGTCATAAGCCTTAACCACATTTGCGAATTATATAAGAAAAAATAGAAAGAAAAATGTTCTTTCATTCCAGCTTAGAGACAATATGAAAATGGGAGATAGGCAACATTTCGAAAACAGTAACAAAAAGATACAAGGGTTTTACAAAGGTGGTTTTTCAACCAACTTAATAACCAAATCAGGTGAACAATTGCCAATTCAATCCTTTTCTGCTGAAATGATGAAAGTAGGTAAAAAATAATTATACTACAGGCAATTCTGTTATACAGGAGAGCTATAGCATTATATAATTTATGAAAATATTAAATATATCTATATATATCTATACATATGAATGTAATGGTCTGCCTGGGGAGGTGGTACGTTCACCCCTTATTTGGTATTTGAATGACTATGTCAGATATGTTGTAAAATAATTCTTTTTTAGATTTGGGTGAGACTGCATGGCCTTTGAGATTCTTTCCACCTCTGAGATTCTGTGAAGTTAAATACATTTTGCTCAAATAAATGACATAGATATCTTCCATTTATTTTGTTTCTAAAGATTCTAAAGACCAATATCTAAGGATTAGCTTGAGAGTCAGCAAAGTCTTCGTACAAGGCAAGGGAGACTGTATCATAAAAATGCAGTCATTGACCTTATAAAGAAAAGGCAGTTTTCACATGCTCAGAATCTTTGCAAGTATGCTTAAAAGTTAAAATGAAAATATATGAAATCTCTAATTCTTAATTAGTTTCAGTTGTTTTACAGCAGATGTCAAGATTAGTTTCTTTGCATATTCAAATCTGTTTTTTTTACCAAACTTTCTAGTGAACAGTATATAAATTTAAATGATATATTAATGTGTTTATTTTGTGTGTATCCTTTCTTTTAGCTGGATCACCAGTACAATGAATTCAAATTGCATGCAATTATGTCTGAACATAAAAAGACAATCACTGCAATTTCTTGGTGTCCCCACAATCCTGACATCTTTGTGAGTGGCAGTGCAGACCACTTAGTGATCATTTGGAATGTGGCTGAACAAAAAGTTGTTGCAAAACTTGACAATACAAAAGGTATTTTCACAATAGGAGTTTACTTATTGAATGAACATTATTTTTCCTTTGACAAATACCAATGAACTTTAAGCGTTAAAGGAGAATGACATAATTTTGTGGAAAGTCATATTGGTACTAAGCGCTTGCCTCTTTCATGTTTATGTTATGTAATAATTTTCTTATTTTCTTCATAAAATGAGGACAGTTAAGGCACACAGAGTATTCTTGCTTATGTGAAGGGGCAAGAATTGCTTTTCTTTCCTCCAGGTTCAGACATTTTACTACTTTGATATCTAGTATTTAAAGTGGTTGAGTGAAAGATTCCTCAGCATGAGCTAATTCTAAAGTGAAGCTGAAAATTCTGGCCTTCAAACTTTCAAACATTGCTCAGGCTTTCTTACTCTTCTGTTGAAGCTAGTTTGAAGGAGTTTAGAATGTATTTTTCTTTTAGGGTACCATTAAAAATACTTAACTGGATGGTAAATAAATGAGAACTACTAGGAAGTATTATGACCATTTAAAACCAACAAAATAAAAGCACAAATTACTTATTTTTTCTAATTATAGTTTTTATCTTGCCTGAAGACATCATAGGATGGAGTTGACTTTGGACTCCTGAAGGTTATCTACCATAGGCAAAAATTGTAGAATCTGATACCCAGACATCAAAATGATGAGACCAAAATTTTTGTCAGTCAGGATTCCCTAGCTTATGCCTATTAATCCACAGGCATTTATTAATTGCTTATTATGTGCCTGGCTTCATCTATAATAACCAGTTTACAGTGGTGCTGGGAGTAAGGAACCCCAGTGGCCATCATGTTGAACCCAAACTTGAACATGAATTTTCTTTATATCTCACAAGTAGTCTTCTAGTCTTTGCTTGAAGAATCTGAGTAAGGAAGAATCCCAACCCTTCTAGATCAGTACATTCCACTTTTGGATAACTGTAAGAACATCTTTTTGAAAATAATATTTTTCTAGTGTAAGGTTAGAAGTCATGGAGTGCCAGGAGTTCTAAACAACTGAAGGTAAAAGTAACCCAAAAAGCTATAGTAAAATATATGGTGTAAACAGGCCATGAGACATTGCCAATGAGATACTGATAATAAGAAGCAAAGTAATGGTGTGTTCACAGAGATGTATGACCAAATCTTGCCATGTAGCAAGACCAAGAAATAACAGCCTGTTCCACTAGTTTCCATGCAAAGTCAAGGGAACTAGAAGATGGCCTCCAGCATATTGGACATACTCCTTCTGTGTAGAATGTATGGGGGGACATGGATAAGAGTTACACAGGAGACGAAAGTGATGGTAGCTTGCAATCTATGCTGTTGGTGGTGATGCTGATCTTGGTGAGGTCAGAGAACTATTGTAGCATTTAAGTATGAAAACATTGTTTGAAAATTTTCCTAAATTTCCTTCTCTGAAGCTTCAATTCATTGCTTCTATTTCTGTCCTCTGGGACCAAGTAGGAAAAGGGTATTCCCTTTTCTTCATGTTATACCTTCAGATATTGGAAGATAGTTGTCTCAGTGGGGCAGAGCCAAAGTGGCAGAGTAGGAGAAAGAATTCACCTGCGCTCTCCCAAGTTCCCCTCCAAACAATTTTAAAATAATGCCTCAAATCATATTCTGGAGCTGCAGAACCAACAAAAGGTAAAGAAAACAATTTCCCAGCCCAAGACAATTTAGGAGGTAGGCAAAAAAAAGTCTGTTTCACCAGGGTGATGGTCAGCATGTAGCAGAAGTGCAGACCCTGCTGTGGCACAACCAGCAGACCTCGGAAGGGGCTGCATTAGTGGCAGCAACAGCTTTGGGAGTTCTCAGCCTACAGACAATAAAGGGCTCTGACAAGTGGTCAGAAAAATATAACAGGATACCCTTTGCTGGTGCTGGGTTCAAGACCCTGTCTCATTGCCCATATGCAATTTGGATTGCAGTCCCAGAGCAAAAACGATCACTAGTACTTGCAACTGCAGGGAAAGAGGGGCCCTGTTCACAGTTCTAAGGTAGAGAAAAGTTCTTTCTGTTCACTCACAAGGGAGTCTCAGTTCTAAGGCAGAAAGGAGCACTAGCACTTGTGGCTCTAGAAGGGCAAGGAACCTGCTCACAGTTCCAGGAACAAAAGGAGCAATATTATTTGTGACCACAGGAATGCATGGGCCCTCATCATAGTTCCAGGGTAGAGAAGAGTGCTTGTGATTGCTCAAAAGGGAGTAGAGATCCTCATCTCAATTCCAAGGCAGAAAGGAGCACTAGAGATTGTGATTGCAGGAGAGCAGGGGACATGGCCACCATTCTGTGGCCAAGAAGAGTGCTAGCACATGTGACTACAAGGGAATAAGGTCCCTTCCTGGGTAAAGGCTAGAGAGCACAGGCCAGGAGAGCAGTGACCACACTTCTCCTTAGATCATATTACCTTGGAAGAACCAAAAACTTACAGAACTAGCTCTGAACTAGCTCTGGAAATTGCAGCATGAAAAACCTGAAGTTTGGGACAATGCCCTTTCCACCCCAGGAGTAGAGACAAGCTTTAACACAAAGTTAAAAATCAAGAAATAGCCTGGAAAATGAGCAAAAAACCCTTAAAAACAACAACAAAAAAGAACCTTGTCCTAAAGTCACTATAGTAATAGGGAAGATCAAGACCCAAATTCAAAAGATGTCAGATGACATCAAAATAGCTACAAGCAAAGCCTCAGAGGAAAAAAAAATGTGATTTGGACACAAGCCCAACAAGAACTTCTGGAAGAGCACAAAGAAGAATTTTAAAAATCAAGTAAAAGAAGTAGAGGAAAAAAAATGTGAAATGAAATAAGAGGGATGCAAGGAAATTATGAAAACAATGTTAACAACTTGGTAAAAAGAAGCACAAAAAATACTGGAAAAAATACCTTAAAAATGCAATTGGCCAAATGGTAAAAAAGGCACAAAAATCCACTGAAGAGAAAACTCCTTACAAAGCAGAATTGGCCAAATGGAAAAAGAAGTAAAAAACTCACTGAAGAAAAGAATGCATTAAAAAGTAGAATTGGCTAAATGGGAAAAAAATTATAAAAGGTCATCGAAGAAAAGAATTCATTACTTGCTAGACAAACCCAGGAACTCTATGAACACAATTATGAAACACTTCACACCAATAAAGTTAGATCTAAACAGCTGGGAAAGTATTACTTGCTCATGTGTGGGCCAAGCCAATACAATAAAAATGACAATCCTACCTAAATTAATTTACTTATTCAGTGCCATATCAACCAATCTGCCAAAAATTATTTTATAGAGCTAGAAAAAAATAAGAAAATTCAACCAAAAGTCAAGAATATCAAGGGAATTTTTTAAAATGTGAAGGAAGGTGACTCAAACTGTATTACAAAGTGGTAATCATCCAAACAATCTGGTATTGGCTAAGAAATAGAGTGGTGGATCAATAGAGTAGTTCAGGTACACAGTACACAGTAGTAAATGACCATAGCAATCTAGTGTTTGAGAAACCTAAAGATCCAAGTTTTTGGAATAGGACTCACTACTTGACAAAAATTTGCTGGGAAGACTGGGGAACAGACCTATGTCTCATACTGTTTACCAAGATAAGGTGAAAATGGATTCACAGTTCAGATGTACAGAGTGATATCATAAGCAAATTAGGGGAGCATGGAAAATTTTATCTGTCAGACCTATGGATAGGAGAAGAATTTTTGACCAAATGAGATAGAAATTGTTTTATATGGGATATAAAAAAGATAATTTTGATCACATTAAATTTAAGAAGTTTTGCAATTAAAACATCTCTGAGACACCACTTCATACCCATCAGATTGCCTAATATGCCAGAAAAAAAGGACATGGCAAACATTGGAGAGGATGTGGAAAAATAGGGACACTAATGCACTGTTGGTGGAGTTGTGAACTGATCCAACCATTCTAAAGAGCAATTTGGAACTATAAGCAAAGGACTATAAAACTATGCATATCCTTTGATCCAGCAATTTCACTACCAGGTCTATATCCCAAAGAGATCAAAGAAAAATGTTTACAGTTTTTTTGTGGTGGCAAAGAATTGGAAATTGAGGGGATGACTATCAATTGGGGAGATGGCTAAACAGGTTGTAGAACATGGAATACTACTGTGCTATAAGAAATTATAAGTAAGACGGTTTCAGGAAAACCTGGGAAGACTTACATGAACTGATTCAAAGTGAAGTGAGCAGAACCAGAAGAGTATACACAGTAACAGCAATATTGTACGATCATCAGCTGTGAAAGACTTAGAAGTTTTCAGCAATACAATAGACTGAAGACAATTCTAAAGGACTTAAAATGAAAAATGCTATACACTTCCAGTGAAAGAACTGATGGAGTTTGAGTGCAGATCAAAGTATACTTTTTAGATTTCCTTTATTTTTCTTATGGGGGGGGGCGGTGTTTTGGCATTTTCTTTTGCAACATGGCAAATATGGATAGCCTGTATCAAATTGCTTGCCTTCTCAAGGAGGGAGTAGAGAAGGAGGAAGAGAATTTGGAACTCAAAATTCTGAAAAAAGAAAACAATGTTAAAATTTTTTCTATGTGTAATTGAGAAAAAATAAAATTAAATGTTAAAAAAGATAGCTATCTTGTCCTTTCTATGGCTTCTGTTCTACAGACTGAAAATCC
This sequence comes from Phalanger gymnotis, assembly GCA_028646595.1. Classification (NCBI taxonomy): domain Eukaryota; kingdom Metazoa; phylum Chordata; class Mammalia; order Diprotodontia; family Phalangeridae; genus Phalanger; species Phalanger gymnotis. The sequence goes on from CM053623.1 coordinate 257,039,214, forward strand.
CAATTCTGTCAAGTTAACCTTATATAGCATCATCTTAAGGCTCTTTAACATACTACTTTCTTATATATGCTCTCTAGTTTATCAAGGTGCTTTCTAAAAGATGGCCTTGAGAACCAAATCCCAAACTCAAAATGTTGTCTAAGGAAGAATACAATGAAAATAAAAACTTTCTAACTCCATATACTGGCATTGTAATGCAACCTACGACCACCTTAGCCTTTTTGGATGAAACATCATTGTTGAATTTGCATAGGATTAAAACCAACAGATCATTTTTAGGCAAATTCTTGCAGCTTGCAATTGTCTAAGTATAAACCTTTATTTTATCATTAAGTTCCCATTCAGTCCTAGTAAGATCTTTTTGTATCTTATTATATAATATGTTAACTATTCTTCACAGTAATCTGCAGATTTAATCAGCATTCTTTTTACCTAAGCCATTGCTGAAATTATGAAGTGGTACAAGATCAAGGATATACCCTATCAGTATCAAACTATTAATGATTATTCTTTGAGTTGCCATTCATCCAGTTCCTGAAAATCCACCAAAATGCATTCTGTCTGGCATATTTCTATTTCTTCTACAATAATAGCATTGAGTCCTTAGAAAATGCTTTTATGTGGCCCAAATTAACTACAGCTATAGGATTTCTCTGATTTACTAGTATAGTATCCTGTCAGAAACAACTTAGATTATGTAAAGTACCTTATAAGTATTAAGGCACTACACAGACATTAGCTCATTCATAAATCACACTCCTGTGATCTTGTTTCTTTCAAGGATAGTCCTCACCTTCTCACTTTGCCTATTTTGCTCAGACTACAAATTTGATCTTTCCATTTTCTTGTCTTGCCATATTTTGTACATTATGATTTTGTAAAACTTCTCACAATATCTTAATGTTATAACTCGGCACGCTTAGTAGCCAGGGCAGATTTGGGGCATAGTGAGGAACACACAAATCAGGATAGCATGTCCAAAGGTTGGAGGTTCTAGAGATGAAAGAGTTAAAATCTCAAGGCATAGTGACTAGCCTAGGAGGCAGAGCAGTAGTTTAGAACTCAGACTCAAATAGAAATGGATCCTTGTGGCTGCATATTGCCTTAGAAAACCACAAAATTAACATTAACTATGTTTTATTATTTTTTTTATTTTGTTAAACATTTCCCAATTACATTTTAATCTGGTTTGCCACTCTGGAGTTTTGCCACCAAGCATGCTGCTGAAGCCTCACATTTGATAGCTCTGGTTTAAAAGCCATCTGGAGAGTAGGGAGTAAAGCAAAGCAATTTATAATGAATGAAATTGAAGGGGGTCAAGAAGGGAAAAGGGGATTCTTGAATGGTGGTGATCATAACCCTGGAACAGCTAACTTTGGGGTCCCTGTTTAGAAAAAGAGTCAAATTAGGCCAGAAGAGATGTGGACTGGGATACTAGAGAGGAGTTCACAGAATCACAAATTTAGAGCTGGAAAGAACCTTCAAGGCCATTGCATTCTAATTCCCTCATTTTAACGAGTAGGGGACTGAAGCACAAGAGGGTATGTGATTTGTTCAAGGACAGCAGAGGAAAGGAAAGAGCAAAAGTTTGTAAGCAAAAGCGTGGGGATTTTAAATGCTCTGGCTCTCAGAGATGGTACAGTGAAGTTCTGAGCGATAGGAGTAGATACAGTATTCTACATACATGCTAACCTCCAACCAAAATTTGCAACCAAATACAATCAAAATTTGGATATTCTATGTTTCTAATCTCTAAATTTATTTTTTCATCCATCAGATTATAAATTTCAACTATTAAAGCTTAAAACTACACCAAAATTGTTGGGACACACTGTATTCTGTGTTAAAAAGTTAAGTTTCAGGAAGGAATAAGTGCAAATAATATTGTAGTGTATGTTTGCTTACTTGGACTGTTTATCTTTTATCCCAATCTCTTTTTGAAATTTGTTCCAGGAATTCCTACTTCCATCAGCTGGTGCTGGAATGCTGGAGATACTGTGGCATTTGTTTCCCGCAGAGGCCCACTGAATATTTGGACTACTTCAGGATCAGATATAGGTGTGACTGTACACAAAGAGGCCCACAGCTTCTTGTCTGATATTTGTCTCTTTAGATGGCATCCCCAAAAAAGAGGAAAAATTGTATTTGGACATACTGATGGAACTCTCTCAATTTTTCAGCCAGGTAAACATTTAGATAATTTAAATGATTTAAGAACTATGCATCTTGGAGCTTATAATATTTAATTAATGTGACTGACTAGTAGAGTAGTTCAAGTACCACTGCTCTCTCCTGGCTTCTTTTTAAGTTTTCTTGTTAAGTTAAGAAAGGAAAAAAGAGAAAAAGAAAAAAAAAATTAAGTGCTTGCTATGTACCAAACACTGTGCTTTATGCTAGGGATACAAATACAAAATTAAGTCAGTGCTTGACCTAACAGAGTTTGCATTTTAATAGGGAGAGGAAAAATGAGACGGTTGATTTGATTAAGATTCAAGAACTGGAAAGCAAAAGTGGGATAGGGGGAAAGACAGAAGGTCCATGACTGCTATGGAGAAGTCTAGGAAATGAAGTAAAGTATTTCCACCGCTTGGAGCCAGAGGTAGTAGGCAACTAAGGCAACCACCAATCAAGTTATCAGGACCCCAAGGATTTGTAATAGTATTTATACTTTATTCATAAGTTTTTTGTGAATGTAGTGTTAAATATGTAACTATTAACTTAATTGACTTCCATTCACAGATCCATTTGATAGTATATGATGTTCCATAGCTGTCTTCAGTTAAGCCTTAGATTTAAAAACAAAACAAAACCTTAGAGTAATAGGGTGGTAGTCTAGTTTAGCACCTTCTGGATTTCTGGACCTTAGAAAGGTATATTCTTAACCTTCCTTGTGCCTGTATTCTTAGAACATGGATATACTGCAGGTAGCTTCACATGCTCTTGACCACTAATTTCTGGCTACCTCCTAGAAGCAAGTTGTGTACAGTAATACAGGGGAAAGTATTACTATAAACTTTGAGGGTAGAAGCCTACAAATGAGGGGGTGGGGAAATCATCTTTTCTTGTTCTTGAAAGGATGCAAAAAGCATACAAACCTCAAGCTTCTGATTTCCCCTGCGACCAGGGGAAAATAAGGGTAAACAATCTGTTCATAAGTTCTTCAGGAAAGCTTCTAGCAAGAGTGACAGGATTATGATTCTTCATTCTAGGAGATATGGAAAGCAGGGAAAACTGCAGTAACTGTCATGAAATCATGTAGCATTTCATTTCTGCTACCAGAAGTGACTCATCTGCAGTTAGAGTGCAGATATGGTTATCCTTCTAGAAAAGAAGATAATTGGGGTTTAAGGAATGCTTTGCAACTCTTCAGCTTATCAGAGAGAATGAATGTTTACCTTGAGGATAAAATAAAAATAGAGGATTTTAATATAAAAACAAAGAAGAAAAAAGATCAGAAGAAAGAGGGGAATCCTGATTTGTATATGAGATTGGAGTTTTTGAGCAATCATTCAGTGGAGATGAGAGAAAGAAGAGAGTAATATTATTGATAATTCATTGTTGAGGGTACTAAGGCAGCCATTTGTCACCCCCATAATATTAGAATGGTCTGCTATATTCCTAAGGCATATATATATATATATATATATATA